>JARHVA010002843.1:1742500-2328567 GCA_037957365.1 Torreya grandis
AATATCAAACCTCTTGACAATTCAAAAAAAATATTTTGACAAGAAATAAATAGAAAGAATCAAAATTAATCAATGTATATGTGCATACCATTCATATAATAAAATTCTGTGACACAAAGTTTAAAAAAATCCTCTTGTATTGATTCTTTGAAGACATACAAAGATTGTTATTCTCTCTTTAGTTCATAAAAAATAAATTTTGGTGTCAAAAAATCCATGTACAATGAGTTGAGATAATATTGATAGGTTATGAAGGTATAACTACGTCATAATCACCTTATAACCAATTTTTTAGTAAGAAATTTTTGCTTTACATGTTACTTTTTCCTTTATGACTTAAGAAGGTGAAATATAATATTTTTAAGTTATTACAAAACACTACAGAGAAATAGAAATTTAGAGAGAGAAAAATATATTTTATGTGACTCTAGGGAGAGAGAAGATTCCTTTTGCTGAGAACTTTGATATGTTGTTGTAATTGGATTTGAATCTTCCTTTTGAGAAGTTTTTATTTTTACACTCTAAATTTGTGAACAAATTGTACAATTCATTCTCTCATGGGAATAATTGTATGAGTTAGATGAGCAAGACAATGATATGATGCATTAGTTGATTCTTCAATAATTTTGAAAATATTTGGAAGATTGAAAGTGAGATATTTGATGTCACAATGCATGTCACTTAGCTTTCTCATGGTTTCTTTGTTGAATGTCTTTGTTTCTAACAATTCTTCTTTTACCATTTAATGAAATTGTTCCTTCAATTTTGTAGCTATATATTATTTTGACTCATTTTCATTTAAAAAATCATAGTGAACAACCCAAATATTAGCATGTAATTTATATTTCATTTCATCACAAAATTTTTCATGATGTTACAGATCTTCCAATGGTTCATCCAAAGTACGAATCTTCCAATCTACACATTGAGCACATAAGCATGAATAGTGATCATCAACATTGTCAAAAGTACCTCTAGAGACCAAAACATTTTCATACATAGCAACCATGTCTTGTGAGTCTTTAATTAGGAATTTTTACATCCCAAATTCTTTTTTAGGAATTGTAATTTCATCTTCAATTTTATCTTATCCATAATTGACCAAGTCATAGGATCTTCACTTCTCATCAAGGAATTTTATGCCATTGAGAATCAATTATTCTACCTAAGATTACATGACCTTACCATTATTTATATATTTTAGCAACCATCTCTTTATCAATTCATAATTTAGAAGTTAATGTTGGTGTAGTTACATGAGTAGTGGATGCAAATGCAGTGATCATTTTATAAGAAGTTTCTCCTACATTCAAAATAGGTTTGATGTATGTTTAAAGCATATGTACCTTCTCTTCCAACTATTCTTGAATTTTCATCCCTTGTTCTTTCATTTAGATCAACTTGGTCCTAGTCACTTTGAAAATTTTAATATTGAATTCAAGCGTGGACTCTCTGAGATCAATATTGTTGATATTATCATCAAACAATGTCATCTCATCTTGATTTTTCTCTACAATAGGCTGAATAATTTCTATAGACTATGCACTTGAAGATCAATCATCAACCTTGAAGTAATTCTCACTTTTGTCTTCTTTAGAAGACCTTGTAAGAGATTGACAACAATATTAAAATCAATTTCTATAGGTTTGACTGAAGATTTATTATTGATCACTTTCAATTTTATCCATGAAACTCCTTGTGATGCTACTAGATAAATGCTCAAGAATACAAAACAAGCCAATGAAGAGGTTGGTTACAAAGGTGAGACAAGAGTAGATACAGAGTCAACAGTTTGTTGATGAGCGAAAAATTATTGAGTTTTTAAAATAAGAGGTGGAGGTAGAACTAAGAATGAAGATGGCTAAGAGGGAGAGAAAATAGAAGTGGAGAAAGCACTAGTGATTCAATGGAAGAAGATACAAGGGATGGCATTAAAACTTGTATTAAAATCCAAGAACTACTAAGTAGTATTATCCATTAGCAATGAAGGATCAATATCTTGTGTGATATTTGTAGTAATAGATGAAGGGATCTTGACTTGTAACTTTTATCTTGGTGGATCACCTTCACATGTTTGTTTAGGAACTTGCCTTTATTTAGATATTCTCCCTCTCATCCTCCAATTGAAATCAAACCATATTTTATTATGAATATCTTGGTCCCAGAATTTTGAGTGGTTGAGATAAAAGGAGTTTTTAAATTATTATTTCAAATTTCCATCACCTTTTGAATAACTCTCACAATCATATTACTTTATCCTTATATTGTACCAAGTCATTGACCTCAATATCATAGTTTATGTATGTTCCAAAATATCTGTTAATTCCTTTGTAGACCAAATGATAGAAGGAATTTTTGTGAGATGTAATTTTTCATTGAAAATTTTATAAACAATATCACTACCCAAATATTTAAAATATTTATTACACATTTAAACCTAAAAAATTTCATTTGTCCCACTGTCATTCTTGACCAATATTTTTTCTTGACTTCAAATTCATCTTCACAATATTATAAATAGTATTCAATATCTAGAATGTGACCATAGGTGGCACTTAAATTGATGTTATTATTCATAAATTTATCATTATAAAAACCAAATACTTTAATGTGTGGCTGAATAAAAAAATCTACCATTGACTTCTCAATGTTTGAAGCATCTCTAGCGAATTTACAGATGAAGTAATCAAGGCCAATAGGGAAAGTTACTCTTCTATTATGCCAAGTGAGACATTAATTGTGTACTTCACCTAGCTATCTACAAAGCTCAATTAGAATTATTTTATCACTAGGGTATTTTGGTAGCCTAAGAGGAACACCTTCAAATCTACCAACTTAGATATACATGAACTTGCATGAAATATCTCCCATATTTCTTGATCAATGTAATTATTTCATTGGATATCCTTAATATAATATTACCATTCATGGCTTTGACAAGGATAATAGTGAATTCATAATTCACCCTTATGAAATGACTCTTCCCTTTTTTCATGAGTGCATTGTGGAAACTTGTCATATACCAATGCACCATGAATATTTCTCTTTAATTTATTCAAGCCTAGCTAAATTATAAGAGTTGCAATCGAGTAAACCAATCATGAAGTCATGTATAATTTTTGTGTGGATTATATCTTGGTCAATTACTCATGGATGTTGTTACTGATTATTTATGCCCAATAAATGAATTACTTCCTAGATTAAATGATATTGATGAAAATGCATATCCACTTATGAAAAATATTTGTTGTTTCATTTCACATGACTCTATTGATAAGTGTGATCATATCTGATAATTCCTCTATGAAATCAAATCACTATAGAGTTTTGGTTAGCTTCATATTTATATTATTTTTTCTATCAAATAAGTTTAACTCAACATTTTTTCACATTTATCTTGATTGTCAACCCATAATTGTTGAGTAATGTCTCTATTGGTGTCCATAACTTCATCATGAGGTTGAATGTCAAAAGTGACACCTATGGAAAATCCATCTAATTTGGAAATTAATTGATCATATGCAAATCTTATCTCCCTTTTCTATGGATTTTTATAATTCAAACATGCAAGCACTAAATTTATACACTAAAAGGATATTATAAATGCAGCAACATGTGCAATCCCATTGTCCAAATTTTTTTATCCCATTGTGTTTATTTTTTGAGCATACATCCTATCCTAAAACTCATCAATATTCATATGTTTCACATTTCTATCATTGACATTGAAAATGTTTATTATAGAATAGAAAAAATCTCATAACCCATGTACTTGAATTTCATTTTTGATGGTGGATTTGAAAGGATAAAAACTTGGGCACATAAGTTCAAGTTGTTGAAGGTAAAGTCAAGGGGAAGAAAACGAATTTGTGGGAGAAGTGGTTTCAACATAGTGAACATAAATCTCAATATAAGTTCTTGATAGCTTGTTCAGAGTTTGCCTATGAGAAGGTATAAATATGGTTTGACCATTTACAATAATTATCTCATACAAATGGTTTATAAACAATTATCAAAATGCAACTAATAAAATATTAAACTAAATCAAGATGGATTTTAGAAAAAAAATTGCTAGAGTTTTCTCTTATTTTTAGTGAAAATGGAAGATAGTACAAAGCTCAAAACTAATCATGAATAATCATAATAAAATTTTTAGCTATGGAGAAGTCTAATGTATTCAATATGCCTTGGATCCCAAAACCAATTTAAAATGAAGGATGATCTGTTGATAGGGTTTAAATGTTAAAAAAGATGTTTTTACTACAACTCAAGTTTTCAAAAGGCTCTTTGTACTAGCTTCAATGACCTCACTTTTTATTATTTAAAAATACCAAAATAGGTTTAAAACCCTCACTCACCAATAAACTGAGTTCTTTATGTGATCCCCATGGATTTTATTTTCTTGTCTAGTCTTGAATCTATTTATCACTATAGAAAGTTCATTATTTATTTCACTAAGCTTCCTCTTACCATATTAGGTTTCACTCACTGGTTTACACTATGATTTTAGTATGTTAATAGCCATTTTTCATTAAAACAATTCCATTAACTATCAAAAAACCTATCAAGCTTCAAATCCTACTCAATCCCATGCCATGATCCAAATACAATTTCTTCAACTTTCCTTTACTGATCAGACTTGGGAAACTGCTCAACTCTGTGTTTAATCTTTCTATAGATTCTCGTACCTATTTTCACTTCAACATGTGCATACCACTATTATAATCTTCAAATAAAAATCAAGATCCAAAGTTTTTATATAACTAGTGGTAGTCGAGCATTTGAATGTCATTTATTTGGGGTTCCAAACCTGAATAACACTAGGTGCTTGTTTTCAAAAATGTTTTATAACTTCAAAAACCACTCGAAGTGTATAAAACCATTTGGGTTTGAGAGTAATATTTAAAAATGATTGAATAATCCATTGAAACTTTATAGTATCCATAGACTCTAATCAATCCTTGAAAAACTGATTACAACTTACTTGACAAATCTTTGAGGCTTAAGGATTTAGTCAGGTTTTGGAAACCTGTTCAACATTGTGTGAATTCAAATACTTTTATTTTATTCAAGATTTGATAGCCATTTATCACCATATGATTTCACTATTATTTTCAATGACTTGGTCAATATTTTAATGGTAATCATAACTCATTGCATTCACTATAATCTTTAATGATACTACTCATGTTTTGAATGTCAGTGCTCATTATGTTTAAATAATTTGGGAAGGCTTCAAAACCCATAATGTTAATCAAGTTTCAAAAATTGTTTAGCATTGAGCTAAAACTATTTTAATTTTATAATGATAATTGATCTTTGAAACCTGATTTACATTAAATTTTTGTTCTTTAGCACTCAAAAGACCAAACTGGGTTTCATAACTTGAATTTCATTACAAAAATCACTTAGTTAATTCCAAGAACAAATCAAACATTGAAGTCCAAAAAAACACTTATACTTAGTATGGAAAAATAACCCAACCAACATTAGGGTGTTTAAAATTAGAAAAAATCACTGAAAAATATATATAAGACCATAATAGGTCTCAAGACAAGTAAAGTATGATAAGTGTTCAAAAGGACCCCCGACTCGAACAACTTGGTAGGAAAAGTAGTGTGAAAATTGAAGTTTCATTTTTTAGTGATATTTGGTGATTATGATGTTAATATGGGAACTTAATTATTGATGTTATAATAGGGTTTATTAGTGTTTTATTAGTTTAGGAGAGTTATTTAATTTAGTTTTATCCTAGATTAATTATCTTGTCAGATTTGGACATTTTCCAGGAACTTCCTAAAAATATCTAAAAGTGTTAATTAGAGTGTAATTCATTGAATGTGTATTTAATTGAGATCAAGTCCTTATCTAATCATAAAAAATAGATGGGGTACACATTTTATATCTGATTTAATTTAAATTAAATTTATTTTAGTCGACTTCTTAGTTTAAAGGGAATTGGGGTGTCTAGCTTATCTATTGTGCATGAGTTGCTTACCTACTAAGAAAGACTTCTTGCATGTTGACCTTATATTTTTTCCATGGAAAAATATTTGTAGTTTCATTAAAGTAAATTAAAATTACATATATCATATGCAAAAAACATTTGGATTAACCTCCACTTAGGTCATGCAAATACAAGAATTACCATCAACAAGAGTTCAAAATTCTACAAAAAAAGTGGAAAAAAGTAACACTATGCTAAGAAAATACGCAGGAGCCCACACCTAGATCCATAAAGAGATAAATAAAATACCAAAAAATAGGCTGAATAATAACAACCAACTAAAAAAAGATAGGATTTTTTTTTGAAATCGTAGACATCTGCCCACTAAAGAGTAAACCAATAAAATGCATGGGTACAAATGCATCCATAAAAAAATATGGTCATAAGATCTAAATCAATAGTGAAAGGATACCTTAGTAGAAATTATCATGGATAAAACTAGAGCACATTCTAGATTGATCTTCCATGACAACCTAGTCACCCCTATTGAGATTAAGACCCTACTTTGACAAACCATTGGCCAAACTATTCCTATCTCTGTAGATGTGGGAAAAAGTGAGGGAAAGGAACCTTGATTTAAGACCATAAACCTCATTATAAATTGGATGTAGGATGAAATTTATTATAATGTATTCCTTCCTTTTGCATTTTATCACAAGTAAGCTATCTCCAAAAATATGAAGATGAGATAAACCATGTTCTAAAGCCAAATAGAGAAGTAATTTCAAGGCCATGAGTTTAGATAAATTATTTTAGCCTTGCACAATCCAAGCTTTGAACAATAAAGCATGATAATCAGAAATGTAAATAACTACCCTTACTCCTCTCATAAGAGGGTTGCCCTGGGAGGCACCATCAAAGTATGACCAGGCCCTCCACGTATCAATGAATTATTTCATAATCTACCTAGGAACCTTGAAAATCAACACTTGTTTAATGGATCCTAATAAATTTAGACTTTGAATATCACATTGGAGTGCAGAGATATCCATGTATTCAAATATCTTAACATTCCTCGCCAACCAAATACCCTGATCCATAATCAAAGGGAGAACTCCATAAAATTTCCAAGAAACATTTCCACACTAGTTTTTTAGACCCTCCTTAATAGATTCCCCATTATAAACATTCATTAAACAAAAAATGCCTTCAATTTCCAACCAAAACTATTTGGCAAAGGTACAAGCCATAATAAAGTGAAAATTATTTCCTCATTTTATTTACATAAAATACACAAATTCAAACCATGTGTGTTTCTCTTTCAGAGAATGTCCAATGTGAGGGCCTTGTCATTAATTAACAACCACATAAATATGTGAGACTTATATGGACATTTGAAGTTCTAAACCTTTTTACACCACTACTTTTGTGGTTCAAAATTGCTTGCTCTCATAAGAGATTTATAGCCTTCCTTTGGTGTATAGATCCTTGATGGGTTTAGTGATCATATCAATTGATCTTCCTCATCCTTTAATATCAAAAAATTGGATCTAATTTTGTCAACATACTAATCCCATATAATAATATCTTCTTCCTTGAGGACTAAATCCCTCTTGGTATATCATGTTTGATGCCAATTGTTTGTTCTATTCAAATCCACAACCTGTGAAAGGTTAAAGTATATTCTAGATCTTAAAAATAATGTGATATGGTTTGGAAGCCTAAAATAATCACTACAACCTATCTAGGGATCGATCTTAATTTTTAGCATCGGTCCCCTACCAACGCTCTAGATAATACATATACCAACTAATGGAAAAGATAATATATCTACTTTCTAAATAATGGAAACATTTTTAAGAACTTAACATAATTTATTATCCAACCATCCAAAGTTTTAATATACTTTTATTTTATCACATGGGTCCATAAGACATCACTCTAAAAACTATGCTAAGCACTTTTAGTATCCAGAGATATTGAAAAAAATAAAATGTTATTGAGTCCCCATCACCCCTGGGTTTTTGGAGTCTCTATCCTCTTCTAATTAATTATTGAAGTAAATGTTCTATTTTCGCACCCAAACCAAAGAAATATGTAGCATAACTTTATAAATGCCTCCAAAATACATTTTTAAATATAGGATAAATACATGTAATATATAGGTATGGCCTCATGAATTGATTTGACTAGAACCAAAAGACCCCCTCTTGATAACTGATGATTGAACCATAAGTTAAACTTTTTGTCCACTTTAGTGATCGTCTATTACCAATATTTTTTAGATATTTATTTGGCTTAAGTATAAATCCTACATAATTCATACCATTCTCTAGGTCTAACTCTTGATAAGTGTTTATGGATTATTTGGCACACCATCTTAAGAGGGATATGGACCATCCAACCTCTCCTGAAAGGAGATATGAAAATATCCCCAAGGCTTGTATCTATAAGGTCTTAGAAAACTGGGTAACCTAGTTGGTAAATGTAAATTATTTTAATACAAGGGGCTTTTGCAAGTTTTAAATTTAAACATAATTTGAAAATTAATAGGTATGAGGGAAATCTAATTTTTTATTCATTTTGTATATACGAGTTCAAATCCCTGCATTTTAGGAATCAACAATAACATGCATAATCAAATTTCCCAAATAATAAATCATTTTTTTAAATGATTTTTGAATAATGAAAATGTAATTAATTTCATTACATATAAGTATTCATCTATGCATAATTGAAACAATAATGAAAGAATTTTTGTAACTAGGATTAAACATTCACACACATATTGAATTTATATCTTATTAATTTCAAACTACAAAAATTGGTTTTGGGAAATCTAGGTGTAAAAAGTAGTTTCAAGAATTGCAGGTGCAAAAAGAAGTTTCAGGAACATTAGGTGTAAAAAGCAGTTTCAAGAATTATAGGTGAAAAAAATACTTTCATGAACTATAAGTTCAAAGTGTAGTTTTTAGAATTGTAAATTGCACAAATTTTCCCTAAATGAGATTCAATTGTTTTGAGATTTAAGCAGTGAAAATATGCCTAACTTAATTATTTGTTCCATTACACAAATATAACAATGCATAAACAATAATTGGAATAAAATTTGAAATCAAAATATAACTTGTAAATCCTAATTTCACTCAAATGTGTTTTGATCCAATCAAACCCTAGATTAATAAATTTATAAAAATGTGTTAAAAAGGGAAAAGAGATTTTTTTTTGTTACAATGAAGATCAATTTGAAATAATGATTGAGAAAATACATAAAATCAATCCTTATCTTAGCATGTATAAACACAATCACAACTAGAAGATGATACAAGAGTCTAAGGGGAAGTTAATTGCAAGATAAATACAACATAACCACCATTACATATGAAACGAATACAAATCTACATAAATTTTAATTAATCAAGATATTCATTTTAAATAATAATGTTTGGATCAACTATTATCATCTAGCCATAAAGTTCATGGTAAAAAATAGAACATGGTCAAAGTTCTCTCTCTCCAAACCCCAGTTGCACTTTTCCTCCCTTTTCTAATATCCTTGCACTTTAATTACATTCAAGCCTATAAAATAGATAAAACAAGATATGTTTTGGAGTAAAATAAAAATTAAGTCACTTAAATGAACTTCATAGAAAAATAGGGAACTTGGTCACAAGAAAGATAACATATTTTTATCAACAAAATTTCCCAAAAAAATAATTATACTATGATTTTTTTGATAGAACCATATTTCCAACATCATGTATGGATTGAAAATTAGAGCAACAATCAAAAAGTTAAGCCCAAAATCCTAACAAATTGGAGAAAGGTTATCACAAACTGACTACTTATAATTAACCCTCAGGTTCTAATTATTGATAAATAACCCTCAGGATTTTGACTATTAATAAGTAAGCATCAAGTTCTAGCTACTGATAAGTAGCCCTCAAGGTTTCATCTGTTGATAAGTGGCCCTTGATATTCAGGTTGTTGATAAGCAACACTTAGGATTTTGTCTAAAAATAAGTAGCTCATAGGTTCTAGCTACAGATAAGCAACCCTTAGGATTATAAATAGACCTTAGTTTCACTCACTGATTTAAATTGAATTTTCAATACTTTAATAGCCACTTTTCATTAAAAATATGCCATTGACTATAAAAAAACCTATCGAGCTTAAAATCCTACTCAATCCCATGTCATGACCCAAATAAAACTTGTTCAACTTTATTTTACCAAAAAGACTGAGGAAACTGATCAAATCTATGTTTAATATTTTTGTGGCTTCTCTCACCTATTTGGGATTCAACATGTGCATACCACTATTATAATCTCCATGGGAAAATTGATCTCCAAATTTTATATAGTACTGGTGGTAGTCAATTATTTAAATGTCATTTACAAATGCGAGAGATGCTTTGAAGTTTTTAATATCTCTATGGGAATTTGAAAGCCACTTTAAATATTTTAAAAAATACTTATAATATATTTCAATCCTATTTATAAATTTTTTGACAAAGCTTTGAGTCTTAAGGATTTAGTCAGGTTTTGGAAACCCGTTCAACATTGTGTGAATGTAAATACTTTTATTTTATTTGGGATTCGATAGTCATTTATCACCATATTATTTTAAATAACTTATTCATATTTTTAATGTTAACCAAAACTTAATTCCTTCACTATAATCTTCAATGACATGATCATGTTTCGAATATTGGTGCTCATTATGTTTAGATACTTTGGGAAGGCTTCAAAACCTATAATGCTAATCAGGTTTCAAAACTCATGTAGTAATGAGTTCAAACCATTTTCATTTTGTAGTGATAATCAATGTTTGAAACTTGATTTTTAGTAAATTTTTGTTCTTTATCACTCAAAAGACCAATTTGGGTTTCAAAACTTGCATTTCATTACAAACTTCACATAGTTGATTCCAAGAACAAATCAAACTTTGAAGTCTAAAAAAAAACTTAGAATTAGTATGGAAAAATAACCCAATTAACACTATGATGTTTAAAATTAGAAAAATTTCAATCAATAAAAATATATAAGACCATATTAGGTCTAAAGATAAGCAAAATATGATAAGTGTGAAAAAGGAGACCCAACTCAAACAACTTATAGGAAAAATAGTGTGAAAATTGAAGTTTCAATTTTTGGTGATAATTAAGTAGTATGATGCTAATATGGGAACTTCATTGTTGATGTTATAGTAGGCTTTATTAGTGTTTTATTAGTTTAGGAGAGTTATTTAATTTAGTTTTATCCCAGATTAATTATCTTGTCAAATTCAAACACTTTCCAAGAACTTCCTAAAAATATCTAGTAGTGTTAGTTAGAGTATAGTTCATTGAATGTGCACTTAAATGAGCTCAAGTCCTTATTAATTCATTAAAAATAGGTGGGTCACACCTTTTATATCTGATTTAATTGAAATTAAATTTATTTTAGTTGATTCCTTAGTTTATAGGGAATTGGGGTGTCTAGATTGTCTAGTGTCCATGAGTTGCTTACTTGCTAAGAAAGGATTCTTACATGTTGACCTTATATTTTTTTCCATGGAAAAATATTTGTAATTTTATTAAAGTTGAATAAAATTACATATATTATATGAAAACAACATTTGGAATAACTTACACTCAGGTCATGCAAATATAAGAATGTCCATCAACAATAGTTCAAAATTCTGTAAAAAAAGTGGAAAAAAAATAACATTATTCTAAGAGAATACCATGAACCCACACCTCCATGGAGAGACAAAAAAATACCAAAAAATAAGTCAAACAAAACAACCAACCAAAAAAGAGACACAAAAAACTTTTGAAATTATAGACATCTACCCACCAAAGAGTAAACCAACAAAATACATGGGTACAAATGAAACCATTAAAAATATGGTCATAAGAGCCCAATAAATAGTGAAAGGATACCTTATTAAAAATAATCATGGGTAACACCATAACACATTCTAGGTCAATCTTCCATGACAACCCAGTCACCTTTATTGAGACTAAGACCCTACTTTGACAAACCATTGACTAGAGTATTCTTATCTCTGTAGATGTGGAAAAAGTGAGGGAAATGAACATTGATTCAAGACCACAAACATAATTATAAATTGGTTTTAGTATGAAATTTATTAAAATATATTACTTCCTTTTAAATTATATCACAAACAAGGAATCTCCAAAAACATGAAAATGAGATAAACCATGTTCCAAAGCCAAAGAGAGAAGTAATTTCAAGGCCATGAGTTCATAGAGATTATTTTAGCCTTTCACAATCCCAAATTTTAATATTAAATCATCAAAATCAAATAGGTAAATAACTCCCCTTAATCCTCCTATAGGAGGTACCATCAAAGTATGACCATGATCTCCATGTATCAATGAATTTTTTACAATCTACCTAGTAAGCTTAACAAAAACACTTGTTTAATAGATAATAATAAATTTATATCTTAAATAAAACATTGGAGTGGAGAGATATCCTTGTATTCAAATATCTTAGCATTCCTCACCAATCGACTACCCCAATCCACAATTAAAGGGAGAACTCCATAAAATTTTCAAGTAACATTTACACACCAATTTTTTATACCCTCCTCAATAGAGTCCCCAGACTAAACATTCATTAAAAAAATAATGCCTTCAATTTATAACCAAATCTATTTGGAAAATGTATAAGCCATAATAAAATGAAAATGCGTTTCCTCATTTTCCTTTCATAAACTACACCAATTTAGACCATGTGTGTTTCTCTTTCAGAGAATGTCTAATGTAAGGGAATTATCATTAAGTAACAACCACATAAATATGTGAGACTTAGATGAAAATTTAAATTTCCAAACCTTTTTACATCACCACTTATGTGGTTCAAAGTCCCCTTCTCCTATAAGAGCTTTATAGCCTTCCTTTAGTGTATAGATCCATGATGGGTTTAGTGACCATATCAATTGATCATCATCAACCTTTAATCTCACAAAATTGGATCTAAAATTTTCAACATATGAATCCCATTTAATAGTATCTTCCTTCTTGAGGCCTAAATCCCTCTTGATATACCATGCTTGATGCCAAATGTTTATTCTATTCAAATCAAAAACCTATGAAAGGTTAAAGTATCTTCTAGATCTTAAAAATAGTGTGATATGGTTTGGAAGCCTAAAATAATCACTAAAAAATATCCATGGGTCCATCTCAATTTTTACCATTGCTTCCCTATCAAAGCTCTAGATAATCTAGATACCAACTAATGGAAAACCTAAGACAACTGATTTCCAAATAATGGAGATCTTATTTAAGAACTTAACATAATTTATTATCTAACCATCTACAATTTTAATATAATTTTATTTTATCACATGGGCCCATAAGCCATTACTCTTTAAAAGATGCCAAGCGCTTTTAGTATCTAGAGCTATTGAAGAAAAGAAAATATTCTTGAGTCCTCATCACCCCTAAGTTTTAGGAGTCATTATCCTCTTCTAATTAATCAACATAGTACACATTCTATCTTTATACCCAGACCAAAGAAATATGTAGAATAACCTTATAATATCCTCCAAAATACCTTTTAGAATCTAGGATAAAGACATCCAATATATATTTATGGCCTCAAGAACTGATTTGACTAGAACCAAATGACCTCCTCTTGACAACCAATGCTTGAAACATAGGTTTCATTTTTTCTCCACTTTGGTGAACAACCATTATCAATAATTTTTAGATATTTATTTGGCTTAAGTATAAATCCCACACACTTCATACCATTCTCTAGATTTGACTCTTGATAAGTGTTAATGGATTATTTGGCATACGAGATTAGGAGGAATGGGGACCATCCAACCTCTCATATAAAGAGATATGAAAATATACCCAAGGTTTGTATCTATAAGGTCCTGGAAAACTGGGTAATCTAGTTGGCTAATGTAAATTATTTTAATACAAGGGGACTTTACTAGTTTTAAATTTAAACATAATTTCAAATTTAATACAAGGGGCCTTTGGTATGCTGTACATATATGTTTAAGTACTTGTGTTTTAGGAATCAACATTAACATGCATAATCAAATTTCCAAAATAATAAATCAATGGTTTAATATTTTTAAATAATGAAAATGCAGTTGATTTCAACATGTTTTCATTACATATAAAAATTTAGTTATGCATAAGAAAAACCAAAATGAAAGGAAGTTTGTAACTAGGATTAACCATTCACACACAAATTTCATTAATATTTTATTAATTAAAAACTACAAAAATCATTTTTGGGAATCATAGGTGTAAAAAGTAGTTTAAGGAAATGTATGTGTGAAAATAAGTTTAAGGAAATGTAGGTACGAATAGTAATTTCAAGAACTGCATGTGAAAAAATTAGTTTCATGAACTACAGGTTTAAAAAGTAGTTTTTTGGAATTGTAAATTGCATAAATTTTACCTAAATGAGATTCAATAGTTTTGAGATTTAAGCAATGAAAATATTCCTAACTTCATTATTTGTTCTATTAAAAAAATATAATAATGCATAAATAATAATATAATAAACTTTGAAATCAAAATATAACTTATAAATCTTAATTTCATTCAAATGTGTTTTGATCTAATCAAACGCTAGATTAATAGATTTATAAAAAAGTGCAAAATAAAAGGGAAAATGGAGAAAAAGTTTGTTGCAATGAATATGAATCTGAAATGGTGATTAAGAAAATATACAAAATCAATCCATATCTTAGCATGTATAAACATAATCACAATTATAATATGATACAAGAGTCTAAGGGGAAGTTAACTATGAGAGAAATAAAACATAACCACCATATTGCATGCATAGGAAATGAATACAAGTTTCCACAACTTTTAATTAATCAAGATATTCATTTTGAATAATAATGTTTGGATCCACTATGATAATCCAGTTATAATATTCTCCAGCATAATATCATGGCTAAACATGTGTGTGTGTGTGTGTGAGAGAGAAACTACCCTAGAAAGTAATAAAATGCATAAAAAAATTGTTAGGTCCATAATGTCTCCTTGGATGCAAAAATGAGCCAACCCTTGGAATGGCCTTGGGCTCTCTATTTATAGAAATTTAGTTTAATGGATGGAAGGAATTTTCCCTCCAAACCCCAATTTCACTTTCCTCCCTTTAAGTTCCTTGTACATTAATCACATTAACACCTATAAAATAGATAAAATAAGTTAAGTTTTGAAGTAAAATATTTTTTAGGTCACTTAAATTAACTTTATAGAAAAATAGGGAACTTGAACACAAGAAGGATAACATATTTTTATCATCACACCTTCCCAAAAAAATTATACCATGAATTTTGTGCTAGAAACATATTTCCAACATCGTAGATGGATTAAAAATCAAATCAATGGTTCAAAAGTTATGACCAAAATCCTAACACATTGTAGAAAGGTTGTCAGTATCTGACCACTAATAAACAACCCTTAGGTTCCAACTGTTGATAAATAATCCTCAGCGTTTTGACTATTGATAGTTAATCCTCAAGTTCTAACTAATGATAAGTATCCCTTAGGGTTTCATTTGTTGATAAGTATCCCTTGATATTCAAGTTATTGATAAGTAACCCTTAGGATTTTGGATACTATTAACCCTCAAGTTCCATCTAATGATAAATAACCCTCAAGTTTTAGCTATTGATAATCAATCCTTAGTATTTTGGGTACTAATAAGTAACCCTTAGTAATTTAGAGACTGATAAGTAACCCTAAATATTTTGACTACTAATAAGTAGCCCTAAATATTTTGGCTACTATTAAGTAGCCCTCATGTTTTGGTAGTTACAAAACAACTCTAGGACTCTAACAAGCCAAAATAGGTCAAAACATATTTTTAGACCAAGTGTTATACATTAAATTTTGTACACATACTTGTAACCATGATGGTGATTTTGAGACCCAATTCAACACATAAGATAAGAAATCCTACTAAATAAACTTGAGAGTGATAAGACCAGATAGCTTGCAAGCATAAGCAGGAGTGAATAAAAATGTAAAAAAGGGGTTCAATGATTTTGGAGGAATTAGGGCATCTTGTGCAAGTAAAAATAAATGGTGACTCTATTAGAAAATATGAGCATGAAAGATGAACAAATTTGAGAGAGGAAAGAAGGGAATGGATATATGACCAAATATGACATTCTCATGACCCACTATGTGAAAATAAGTTAATTACTAATTATAACTTACAAAGACTCACTATAATGGCTTCAACCATCAGGTTAGTGAATTATACCTAGAGAGTGTCTATCTCAACATTGTTTCATTTCTAACCAAGTATCCATAGCTCCAACGAAGATATATTTGATCCCACTCAATGCCTTTCTCTATTACATCCCATGCATCCATAGCCCCATCATAGGTTTCCTAAATCACCCATCATTTTATTTTCTTCTCTCTTTTCTTTTTTTCTATTTATTTTAACATTTCAATTCCAATTTGGGGACCACTATGGTAAATGAAAGGCATAGTAATATATTTTTATCCCTATATCTTAGTTGTAGCAAATTCATCCATGTAAATACACAAACCATTAAAATGTTATTTTTGTGCATGGTTTTGAGAGAATATTTTTAGTGGCCAAATAGTTTACGCAAATGCAAAAAAATCCAAAACATACACAATAACCTATGCTTTCTAAACTGACTCAAAAACATAATATTAAGCTACACACTACTCAAAGTACTTAAGCACCAAGGAATCATTCATATTACTTATGTACATACATTTATTCCTCATTATTTGATCAATGAGGAAACCATAAGAAAAAATAAATAGGTCAGACTAAAAGAGGAAAACACAAGATAAGACAAATGATGAAAGCAAGAAATAATAAACAAAATCAAGAAACAAATCAATAAAGCAAAAATAAACTATGTAGAGGATCTTTCTAGGCCAATTCAGTTCTAGAAGTAGTGCTTGAGGAATTGTCCATTGATAGGTGATGGGATATCATAAGTAGTTAGACACCTAAGATGAAATAATTATTGTCCCAGATTTTAGAAATTTGGTAGGGACCCAGCCTAAAATAAACTCGTATCTATGGCAATCTTAACATTTTTTTAAGGACAATATCCTAAAGAGTTATATCTATAATTTTTTCATTTAAATTAAGTAAATCTATGTTATTAAATTTAGCAATGCATTTATGATTAATTCATAAAAAGTAATAAGGATAGGGTTTGAGAAATACCTCTACCCATACATTAAATTGGGGTGGGTATCAACACATACCAAAGATATATGCATATCCAACCTAGTGGAGAAATGTTCTTTGTTAAGTTGTGGAGCTAAAAGCTTCACCAAGATGCTAATCAAGAAGTTGTTGAGTTCAGTCAGTAACCGACATCGGTAGTATTACCGACGTCAGTCAGGCAGGGACCAGGGATCAGCCGATGTCAGTCAGGCAGGGACCAGGGATCGGCCGACGTTGGTCAGGAGCAGATCGATAGCAACCAACGTCAGTCACTTGTGTGTGTGTGCATGTAGTTGCATGTGTTTTAAGAATGCATTTCCAGAATTAGACTCGTCTAATTTTAAGAGGTCTGAGAGTGTTTGCATGTTGAAGACTAATTTAAGTCGTGAGTATGTGCTTCTAATTATTGTAATTAGAAGTCTAATTATTGTATGCATGGGATCCTATTTAAAGACCCATGAGGCATGTATTGTAATTAAGGCAAGTAAAGCATTGAAGCAAGAAAGCAAGGTCAAAGGAGATCTGCAAGGTGCAAGGTCAAGGAGATCAGCTGAAGCTATTAAGGAGGGGATAACAACTCAGGTTGTTGAGTTAGTTGTGGTTGAGAGAAAGAGAGAACTTTGAGGGAAGATTACTGAAAGTCTTAGAGGTGTGGGAAGCCTTAGAGGTGGAAGAAGACTATGGCACTTCTTTATTGTATTTCCTTCTAAAGAGTATTTAATACAAGATTGTGTATTGTCTCTCATATTCTTTGCTGTTTCAAGTTTCTAGTTACTTAATCATTCTGGTTCAATTCCGTGTTTAATTGCTTATAAGAAAGGTAATCAATTGTGCTTATTTGGGGTTCCTGACAAGTGGTATCAAAGCATGTTTGTTGTTCTAGATTACCTGACAAGTGGTATCAGAGCAAGGTTGCAGGGAGTAGGTTATTGTTTGATTACAGGTCATTCTCAGGGGTTTCTGATTGAGTGGGAGTACAACAATGGTAGAAGAAAGTAAGATATGAATGGAGAAGTTTAATGGAAAGAATTATCAACATTGGAAGATGCAAATAGAAGATTATCTGTATTAGAAAGATTTATACTTACCATTAGGTGGGGTTGCATGCAAGCCCATAGATATGAAGGATGAAGAATGGAGTGTTCTTGATCAGAAGGCTCTGGGATCCATAAGGTTGAGCCTTGCATCATCTGTGATTTCCAACTTATCAGAGTGTAAGACAACGAAAGAGTTGATAGAATCTTTGGCAAATTTATATGAAAAGCCCTCGGCTTCAAATAAGGTATTTCTTATGAAGCAGTTATTTACTTTGCAAATGTAGGAAGGTGGATCGGTATATACTCATCTTAGTGATTTCCATGGTTTGGTAAACCAGTTAACTTCAGTTAATATTGTTTTTGATGATGAAGTAAAGGCTCTCTTAATTTTATGCTCTTTACCTGAAAGTTGGGATAGTTTGGTAATGGCAGTAAGTAATACTGCATCTACTTCTAAAATCTTAAAAGTTGATGATGTTGTGAGTGTAATCTTGAATGAAGAAATACGCAGGAAAAGCACAGCTGAATCATCAGGGAATGCTCTAAGTGCTGAAAGTAGGGGAAGGCAAAGAGAGAAGGTCGAGCAAGGGAAATCAAGGTCAAAGATGGGAAGGAGATCCAAATCCAAAAATGGAGTTATCACCTGCTGGTTTTGTGGAAAGAGAGGACACAAAGAAAGATTGTTGGTTGAAGGATAAATAAAATCAACATGAGGGTAATGAAGAATCAATAGATGCAGGTATTGTTGCACAAGATGCTCTCATACTTTCTTTGGATAGTCAGTTAGAATCATGGGTTTTAGATTCTGGTGCTTCTTTTCATGCAACCCCAAATAGAGATTTGTTCCATGAGTATGTCCAGGGAGACTTTGGAGAGCTTTATTTAGGGGATGGTACGCCTTGTCAAATAGTTGGCAAAGGGAAAGTGCAGCTGGAATTGCAGACAAGCAACACATGAGTGTTGAAGGAGGTTATGCATGTCCTAGTCTTGAAGCAGAGTTTGGTTTCTGTAGGAAAGTTGGGTGATGAGGGATGCATAGTAACCCTCACAACAGATTCTTGGAAGGTTACCAAGGGTGCACTTGTTTTAGTAAGAGGTAAGAAAGTAGGTACTCTTTATCTATCTACTTGTATTACTGATTCTACTTCTGGTTTATCTACTTTAGCTGTAGATTCGAAGATGTGGCTTAGTAGGCTTGGTCACATGAATAAGAAGGGAATGGATGTTCTTGAGTCAAAGGGCATGAGTTCAGATTCAGAGGGCATTGATCGAGTTCATTGCAAGAAAAGGAAATTTGATGTTTTTGACAAGAACAGGGAAGCTTTGGTGTTTATGGAGGAGATGATGGACAAAGATCAGTCACAGGGGCTGAATAATTCTAAGCAGGGTAGTATGGACAGGGTTTTGATCCAAGATGAGCTCGTGGATAAATAAGTCATCACTTACAGGAAAACATAGTTACCAACGTCGGTCACATGGAACTGACATCAATCAGGTAGGTATCAATGTCGGTCATGTGTAGACTAGTAGAGTCGATAGTGTCAGCTAGGTGGAACTGACATCGGTCAGGTAGGAACCAATGTCGGCAGAGGTTAGTCACATGGAATTGATGTCGGTTAGGTGCAGACTGAGAGATGGCCAAGATCGGTCACTGGAACGGATGTTGGGTAGACAACTAGCTGTCAAGGAGTCTCAAATGCCCATATGGAGGACTGAAAGGGTAAGTGGACCTCATATTCGTTGTTCACCTTCTTCATATTACTTGTTACTTACTAATGGTCAAGAACTAGAAAGATGTGAAGAGGCAATGCAGGTAGAATCCAGGAAATAATGGGAGCATGGCATGAATTCTTTGGAAGAGAACCAAGTGGGAGATTTGGTAGAGTTGTCATTTGGGATAAAAGCACTGATAGATGAATTGATTCCCAAGTTAGAGAAGAGAGTGGATGGACACGTGAAACAGAAGGCCAGGGTATATGGTCTTGAGCAGGCTGCAGGACAATGGAGGTTTAACCATTATGTTTTCTTTACTAGGTTGGATAATATTAGCTACATTATCCTGTTACTATTGTGTGTGTATTTGTTGCAGGGTCACACATGCAGGGAGTTTTTGAGCTAAAGGTAAAGTTAGTTCAGATGGGTGTCATGAAGAATTTGGGAGTAGCGAAATTCTTTGGCATGAGAGACATGGAAGATCACAGGTTGATTTTGTCTCCAGTGGGAGCTGATGTGAAGAAGGTGTAGGTGGGGTTCAATACGTAGGATGCAGGACTGGTAAGCACACCAAGGGTTGGACAGTTCAAGCTGAGCTTAGAACAGTGTTTGAAATCACATAAGGTCTGGTGTAGACCTAAGTTTTCCCAAGCAGTGGGAGTTGTCAAAAAGTTTAGAGTCAATTTGAGAAAGAAGGAGTACTGGAGAGCAGTTCAATGGATTCTCAAGTATTTGAGAGGGACCAGTAGCATGTATTTATGCAGGGTCAAGCACTTCTCTACATGGTATGTAGGTTTGGATGTGGCAGGGGACTTGGATGACAGGTGTAGCATCACAGGATGTGTGGTGGTTAGTCTTCAAAATTGAGCTTGAAGATAGAGGTGCCTGAGATGGTTAGTAGAGGTTGCTGTACAGGTATAGATGCAGCTATTTATCTCCAAGTGGGAGATTGTTAAGTTGTGGAGCTAAAAGCTTCACTAGGATGCTAATCAGGAAGCTGCTGAGTTCAGTCAGTAACCGGCATCGGTAGTATTGTTGACGTCAGTTAGGCAGGGACCAGGGATCGGCTGACATCGGTTAGGAGCAGACCAATAACAACCGATGTCGATCAATTATGTGTGTGCATGCAGTTGCATGTGTTTCCAGAATGCATTTCTAGAATTAGACTCGTCTAATTTTAAGAGGTTCGAGAGTGTTTGCATGTTGAAGACTAATTTAAGTCTTGAGTCTGTGTTTATAATTATTGTAATTAGAAGTCTAATTATTGTATGCATGGGATCCTATTTAAAGACCCATGAGGCATGTATTGTAATTAAGGCAAGTAAAGCATTGAAGCAAGAAAGCAAGGTCAAAGGAGATTTGCAAGGTGCAAGGTCAAGGAGATCAGCTGAAGCTATCAAGGAGGGGATAACAACTCAGGTTGTTGAGTTAGTTGTGGTTGAGAGAAAGAGAGAACTTTGAGGGAAGATTACTAAAAGTCTTAGAGGTGTGGGAAGCCTTAGAGGTGGAAGAAGATTGTGGCACTTCTTTATTGTATTTCCTTCTGAAGAGTATTTAATATAAGATTGTGTATTGTCTCTCATATTCTTTGTTGTTTCAAGTTTCTAGTTACTTAATCATTCTAGTTCAATTCTGTGTTTAATTGCCTATAAGAAAGGTAATCAATTATGCTTCCTTGGGGTTCCTGACAAGTGGTATCAGAGCATGTTTGTTGTTCTATATTACCTGACATTCTTCATGGTATCCAATGAGTGAATCAATTGTTGGATGCTCCCTTTATGTCATGAATGTTATATCAACATTCTTGTCATTTTCACCATCCAAAAGGCACAAGATTTGTTCTTCCCATGATAAGGACTTTCTAATTTTATCATCGATATCTAGAGTATGTGGGAAGATACACTATATCAAGTCATCCTCATCTATAACATGCATTGTATTCAATCCTTCATTTGGGCCACCATGCTCATGATTATTTACTTATATTTTGATTGTCTCCAGTACTAAGAATAACATCAGACTATTGTAACCACACCTTATAAGTTGATCTAAATGATCTAAATTATCTAATATTGGGGTAGTAACATGATTACAATCTTCCTTTCACCTATCATAAATGATGTGAAAGTATTTCTCTTTAGTGGTGAATAACCTTAGGAATACATCATTCAGGTCTATGCTAACTGGATCATAAGCACAATTATTTTGGAGTAGGATATCTTCAATCTTGATCTAAGTTATTTCTTCTTCTTCCTGTAGATAGATAATTTAAACCTTATTCTCTTTAAGTCATCTATATCCAATGATGAGACTAAATCTAAATTATTGAAAATGAGTTACTGATCTTCTATAATCAACTCTCTAAATGTAGTAAAATAAAATTAAATATACACATGTTTCATATGCATAGAATGCATCTTCCTCATCTAACTAATCCAATTCTTCCATTTCATATTCTCATTGATTACAAGGATTTTTTGAGTTATACCCTTGTCTGGATAGCTTATTACTACTCAAAATTTCACCCATGATCTTTCTTGAAGAAACAACTATTATAATTTCATCATTAGATTGATCATCATCACTACTCTCTTGGACCAATTATTACCTACTAAAGGGAACATTCTCAATCAAAATGACCACTTTAGCACTTACCTGATTTTCACATCCATAGACACTAAATTATAAACTTTGGAATGTGGTCCCATCAGTCAACCCATGTATTATTTGTTAGGAATCTCCTATAAAAATTGACACTTGATTAAAAATATCATCAAAAGACTTTTGATCACTAAAACAAGTTAAAACAACCTATTAATTATATACTAAATTATCATAAATACATGCATTAAATGTGGTAGTAAGGTTGTAATATATGATAGGGAGGTTAATTTGCTTATGAGTTTGAGCCACTTCTTGATTATAAGGAACAAATTGATCCATGGGATGACTTATAGGCATGAAAATTGAAGGATTTTGGGTGTAAACACCCAACTATCCAAATGAATAAAATGGGTCAACACCATATATATGTGGTATTGATTATTATTCAATGATGAAGGATTATTGATAAGTCAATGCTATAGAAGTGATAGTAGATGGATTTATATAAATAATCATAGTAGTCAAGGGGTATAATGTTTTTAGATTGATCTTGATGATAACTTATTCCATTTAAAATAATAGGTCTTTTAACCACTTGTATAATTAATGAAAGTAACTTTTGAACATGCTCATGGGTTCATTAGGTTCCCTATGGACTATAGAAAATTGATAGTACAAGGAATTTGGATTGGTAGGCACACTAAAATTATAAACAAATATATATTCAAAGGTATCCCATGAGGTGATACATCAATCCAACAAGTTGAGATACTAACCATAAGCAACCTCATCGAAAGAGTAAGAAAACATATGATATGCAACATCATCATGCTAGATTTAAGTATAGATGATGGCATATTTAAATAATTTAATGCATTCCTTAGGCATATAAAGCCCATTATGCATGTATTTTGGGTAAAAATTATCTAGACACTTAAGCAAATCATGCATAGGGCCTAGAACATTTACATGGAAACCACCTCCACCAAGCCAATCAAAGTCTATGGGTGGGTTTAAAAGTTTAAATTTTACAATTTTAATACCTATAATACTAATGCCTTATTCTAGGAAACACATATAAGGTATTAATTATTATTATTATTTTAGTTTCCTCTCTTTCTAGAGCCAACCTATTGATGGTAATTTTGATCACACAATAGGGTGGGGAAAATGTAATGAATGACCACAAGACCAAAATGAATGATAATTTAAAATATTTTAATTAGGCCCTCCTTATAGCATTAGTATATTTATGTGTTGTTTGGAAAACCAAATTAGGAGGGAAAAGGACCATTCGACCTCTTTAAAATGAGATCTAAAAATCTCCCCAAGGACTATATCTACCAAATTTTGGCAGACTGGGTAACCCAATTGGTCAATGCAAATTATTTCAATAAAAGGGACATTTGTTACTTTAAAATTTAAATTAGTTTTAATGTTAAAATTTATGAGTTAAATGTCATTTTTTGTTCATTTTATTTATACGAGTTTAAATCCTTGCATTTCAAGAATTGAAAAAAACATGCATAATCAAATTTTACCAATTAATAAATCAGTGTGTTATGATTTTCAAATAAAAGAAATGTGATTGATTTCAACATGTTTTAATTGAATATAATTATTCAAAAATATATAAGTGAAAAATTAATGAAAGGAAGTTTTAAATAAATATTAAACATTCACACATAGATTGCATTCATATCTTGTTAACTGTAAACTACGAAAAGTAGTTTTAGGAACTACAAGTGCAAAAATTAGTTTTAGGAACTGCATGTGTAAAAAGTAGTTTTAAGAACTATAGGGGAAAAAATAATTTTGTGGAACTGTAAGTACAAAAAATATATTTTGGAATTATAAATTGCTCAATTTTTCCCTAAATGAGATTCAAAAGTTTTGAGATTTAAGCAATGAAAATATGGTTGAATTGATTATTCATTCCATTACACAAATCCAACAATGTATAGACAATAATGGAATACACTTTGAAATCAAAATATAACTTTTAAACCCTATTTGCATTCAAATTTATTTTGATCTAATCAAACCCTAGATTAACATATTTATAAAAAATTCAAAATAAAATGGAAAAGAGAGAAAAAGACTATTGAAATGAAGACAAATATGAAATAGTGATTGAACAAATCTTACAAAATCAATTCTTGGCTTAGCTAGTACAAACACAACCACAACTAGAAGACAATGAAAGATTATGAGGGGAAGCTAACTACTTGAGAAAGAGAATATAACCACCATATTGCATGTGTAATAAATGAACAAAAGTCTATACATCTTTTAATTAATCAAGATATTCATTTTAAATAACAATGTTTGGATCCAAAATGATCATTTGGTTACAATATTCACCATCATAAAAACATGTCCAAGTATAAGAGATAGATAAACTACACTAGAAATTAATAAAATGGATAAAAAATGATGTCTGGTTCACAATGTCTCCTTAGATTCAAAAGTGAGCTAGCCCTTGGAATGGCCTTGGGCTCTCTCTTTATATAAATTTAGGTTAATGGAGGGAAATAATTTTCCCTCCA
This sequence comes from Torreya grandis, assembly GCA_037957365.1. Classification (NCBI taxonomy): domain Eukaryota; kingdom Viridiplantae; phylum Streptophyta; class Pinopsida; order Cupressales; family Taxaceae; genus Torreya; species Torreya grandis. The sequence goes on from JARHVA010002843.1 coordinate 1,767,573, forward strand.
AGATTGAATTTCACTTTAATTTGAACTAGAATTTCAATTTTCCTCCTTTTCTAATCTCCTTACATTTTAATCACATTCACACCTGTAAAATAGATAAAAACAAGTTACTTTTTGGAGTAAAAAAACTTATAAGTCACGTAAATGCACTTTATAAAAAATAGGGAACTTGGCCACAAGAATGATGACAACTTTTAATTGGAATACTTTCCCTATACCATGACATCCATGTTGAAACAACCTTTCCAATGCCACAAACATATCAACAATTGGAGAAAATATTCAAATGTTATGCCAAAAAACTAACATGTTGCAAAAAAGCTATTAGATTATAAATGCTATTAAAAATCCCTTAGGATTTTGAATGTTGATAAATAACAATCAAGGTTCTAGTTATTGATAAGAATTCATCAATATTTCATCTATTAATAAGTATCCCTCAAGTTTCAACCTCTAAAAAGTAACTCTAGGACTCTGACATGCCAAAAATAGGTTAAACATCATTTTAAACCAAGTGTTATACATAAAATTTTCTCATACATAATTGGTATCCATGATGGTAGGGGTTTTCAAACCTAGTTCAACATATGAATTGAGACAAACCACTAAAGTAACTTGAGAGTATTAAGACTAGTTAGCCTATGAGCATAAACATAAGCGAAGTAAAATATAAAAAAGAGGTTTCACGATTATAAAGGAATTAGGACATGTTGTAGAAGTAACAAAAATAAGGAAATAGAACATACCTAATGAACTACTTCTCATCAAATATAACATAAAAATAAATGGTTAACTTGTCCATATTGATATGTATACTATTTTCCTATCATAAGAGATCTAAAATTTCTTTGAGTCTAACAACATCCCTCCTAGAGCCATCACATAAAATCAAAATATCATCAACTAAAAACATATGTGACAAAAGGCACATATTATAAACTTTGATTCCTTTGAGATTTTCAACCCTAAAACTTTCCTTCAAAGCCTTACTAAGATCTTCATACATAATAAGAAACATTAAAGGATAAATAGGGTATCCCTATCTCAACCCCATTTTAGGTATTAAAAAATGAGTGACAACCCTATTAATAATAACAAATAAAAAAATTGATGTAACATAATTCATCACCCATGTAACAAATTATGCACAAAAGCCCAAATATATCAGTATTAATCTCAAGTAGATCCAACTGACTTTATCATATGCCTTTGAGAGATGCACCTTCACTAACATGGCCTTAAACTTCTTCACTTTAATAGAATGTATCCCTTCCTATGGCACCTCAATAGTCTCATCTATCTACCTCCCCTATAGGAATCCAAATTGCTCATCAAAATGTTGATTTGAAAAAATCACCTTTAACCTCCTAGCAATAATTTTGGAGATGATTTTATAAATTAAATTACAAAGTGAAATGGGTATGTATTTTTCAAAATAAGTGGAATTATAAGTATTTAGAATTGGCATGATAAAGGTTGTATTTAAGGATTTTAAGATTATTACATATGATCTAGACTCCTCAATAACTTTACTCAAGTCATCTTCGATGAAATCAAATTATCCTAGAAAAAAATCCATAGGCATCCCATTAGGTCTAGAGATCTTATATTTTTGGAGACTCTAGAGAGCAAAAAATAATTCATCCCTTCTCACCTCATCCATTAAATGTTTATGTCATTAGGATCCAAAAAATTAGGGAATGAGGTATACATTCTTAAAACCTCATTTTAGATTTATTCTTTTCTCATTAGTTTAAATAGGGCCAAAATATTTCACACCCTCTTGCATTATATCTTTGAAGCTAGTTGCCAGAGATCCATCTGATTTATCTATCCACCACACATTGTTTATGTTTTTCCTATAGTTTATAAACTGGTGAAAAACCTTAGAGATTTCATCCCCAACATGAAGCCATAATTCCCTACTTTTAATCCTCAATAAACTTTATTTATCCACATCACCACAAGAGCTAGTGTTCCTTCAAGGAGTTTGAAACTCCCTTTTTTGGTTGGTTTATCCACATTTTCTGACAAATCCTTATAAACCTTCACACAATAATTTTTACAAGACTAATTTTGTTTCTGGTTGGACGTGCTACAATATACCAATAGGTGGCGATAGGAATGGCACCTCATGCACTAAAAAATAACACCTTCATAATCTAGAATATATTCATACTCATTTTTTGAGAGAAATTATCTCTACCTAACCATCCCTTAAATCCACCCCCACTAATATGCATGCCATATTCAAAACTATCGTATTCATGAAGGATATATTTGATTCATAAATAATGCTAATAGAGTTTCAAATTTTTGCAAAAACATCATTAGATTAAAAATCCAAGGCAAGCATGTTAGATTTACCCAGATTGGAACATAATCCATATATTTTATTCTCAGATCAAATGTAGGTGACCAATGTTTGACTATTAAAGTATGAAATCCCCATTTACACAAGTAATTTAAAAAATTATTTTCATCTTGGGGATATTGAAACATAAAATCCAATTATCACCAAGTTAGCAAAAAATAATTTGGAAGATAACCCAAGAATGACTCTAAATTTCCCACTAACCATTAATTTAAAATCCTTTCCCCCATTATCCTAACCTAAAACCTCCCTACTAAAGTCAATCCCACCATATCCAAAACCTCATTCATATGTACACCCTCCCCCAAAACCAAATTTTTTGTATCCTTTCTCTTTTTGACACACATCTATAACTTTTGAGAACTATATACCTTTCCATTTGATACAAGCTTTGAAACTAGATTACCCCTATCTAAATTGATACTATAATCTAACGAGACATAATTTGTATGATTAGTTAAAAGTCCACAAAAATACCCATTCATAAGTTCAAAACCTAGACATGAGCTAATGAAACCACTCATAGAGTTATGACAACCCTCAACCACTAGCTCTTTATACAGATTACCACTCAACACATCAAGTGTCTAAGAAAACTTAACACAATCCAAAAAGAGGATATTATTTACCTCACCAATGGGTTACCTGCATACATGATCCATCAAAATATTTAGACTTATAATAAGTATTATTTTTGTAATTTTCACTTGCATGAGTATAGACACTAGACATATAATCACCACATATATAATCACTCAAGATAGGTATAGATGAAAATACATCCTCTTTTGAGACCATCTGCTCAAGCCCATTGCTCTAGGGTATGAAACAATCCCAAGTATTGGTGAGATATGTAGTCCAATTATATTTTTGTCCATTATTACCTCATTAAATATATTATCCATAATTGATAGTGAGTTTGATTTCTCATTATCTAATGAATAGGTTCTCAAGGGTAAAGTATTATTTCCACTAGACTTTAGTCCACTAGGTAGACCTTACACCATAGGGAAAAACTAGATCTAAATACCCTCCAAAGGATATTTTGAAAAATACACCATTTCTTACTCCATAATATATACCATCTCCTCTCTAATTCAAAATATTACAACATACCTCAGAGCCCTAAACCTAACAAACCTGACAAATAGTTCACTTGCATTGAATATGCCTTCTCAAATTAATGAGACATTTTGATAAGTACTTCACTTGCATTCAAATAGCCTTATCATTTAGATGATACACTTCTTCAAATATTTTTAAAACTTTCATGATCATCAAAACCTTATTCATAATCACAAAAAAATGGATATACTTACGGATATTACTTTTTGGATGCCCTAACTTTACGTCAGTGATAGATAAATCCCTAATTTAATATAAGTCCAAACTCTACTTCAATTCTCAAAGAAATACTTTATTGTATGGTTCCATATATTTAATAAAAATCCCCAATCCTTGATTCACCAACCATACGTCTTCCTAACAAACCTAACATATAGTTGAATTGCACTTGGTACACCTTCTCATTTAGATGAGACATTTAGAGAAATACTTCACCTAAAGTAATATATCTTTTTCATTCAGATGAGACACTTAAATTTTTTTTTTACAAATCTCCATGAGAATCAAATCCTTCTTTTCAATTAGGAAATAATGGATCTACTAAACCTACTTTAGTGCTTAAAAAATCCTAAATTTGATAGATGCCCAAACTCTACTTCTTTGGCTTGGCTTCACTATGGTAGAATTCTTTTAATGTTTTGAATGTTCCTACATAATCCCTATTGAAGCATTTAATGGAAGTGATTCAATGATTAAATTTTATCCATTTTAATTCCATTTATTTTTCATATTGATTTAGTACTTCATTTATTATTTCATTCTACTTCATCATCTTTTAAATTATGTTACTATGAATCAACCTTTGAAATAAAATAATTTTAGAGATCACTTGTTGACCTTATCATATCATTGAGTCAAAATTATTTTATTTAGTAAACTCTTAGTTATATCAGATACTATTTTAGCTAATTTAGTTATTAATTAAGGTCTTAATTTAGCATTAACTTATCATGCAATTTACTTTTAATTGGCTAGTTTTAGCCTTTCTTATTAATAAAATATTGTGCAATAGTTGTTCTTAGAAATTATTTTTTCATGTGTTTAGATATGATTTTATTTGAAGGTATTAGAAAAAGGAAAACACAAAATATTAATAGATTAATTTTAATTTATTCAATGCATATTCAGTTATTAGTTTCACTTACAACACTACTAGATTAACGACTAGTAATTCTAAGATATATTGGATGATATATAACTTTAATGTCAGATTAAATAAAAGTTGATTTTCACTCCATCCACATATTCAAAACCTTCATTTGGTATCAAATATATGTTAAATAAAGGTTTAGAAGGGTTTTAAACCATTATTAGGAGAATCATGGCTTCTTAAAATTCTAATTATATGAATATTCTCATTTTTAAAGGTGATAACTTTGAATATTGGAGAGATCAGTTCAAGAGAATATTTTTTTGGAAGGATTTGGGAGAATGTTATCCATTGGTACACACCACCTAAATATTTAAATACTCTGACTAAAGATAAAAAATAACAAAAAAATATAAAGGAAAGGTGGATGCACAATCTTTTTTCTATATTCAAAGTGCCATAGACCCAAACATTTATCCAAGAATTGTAGGATGCCAAAATGCCCATGATGCATGGAATACCTTAATTTTTTTTATCAAGGATATCTTAAGGTAAGAAAATGAAAAATAAAAACTCTTAAAATTAATTTTGAAAATTTTAGAATGTCATATGATGAAGGAGTTAGAGAATATTACATAAGGATAAATGACTTAGTGCTTAGAATGAAGGTTTATTGAGAAACTATACAAGAAATATTATAGTAAGATTTTTTTGGAGATGTTTAACTCAAATATGTTTGAATATTATGATAAATATTGAGGAGTTTAAGGACATTAAAACTATAAATGTTTATTATTTATTGGGTTCTCTCGTGTCCCGTGAGGATAAGATGAGATTATATGCATGCGATCTAAAACAAACACTTGAAACCAAGGCAAGAGTTTCAAAACCTAAAGAGAAAAATAAAAAATATAATCAATGGATTTTATTAAAATAAAATTCAAAGGGAAAATATCAAGAAAGTATCACACATAAAATCAATGAATACAATACTTATCATTACTTAAAAAAATAGAACACTTTATAAAGATTCCAAAATACTAGCAGCTACGAATCAAGCTAATTAAGAGAGTGAATATAAGGAATTATAAGATGAAAAAAGTGAGGAGAAAGATAAATCATATTATTTACTCAATTTTATTGATATAATATAGGATGGACAGAAATTTTTCCTCTTGATTAGGGTTTCTCAAATCACATGACAAGTCATAAAGATAGTTTTAACAAGTTATATGATTCCTTAAAAAACCAAGTACAATTGGGAGATGGAAAGTCCATCCAAGTTGAAGGAAAGGGAAATATGAAAATAAACAAAATATGAGGTAAGGGTGAAATAAAGGATGTTTGTTTTCATTAAAATATATATCCTAAGAGTATTGATCAAAATTTCACAATAAATAGTGATGAAAGTGAAACATACAAGTTTTATAATCCTACTTATAAATCCACAATTGATTTTACGCATTGTATTTTTTTTTAAAATGAGACATATGTTGATTTTGATCATGTAAATATTACCACTTGGATTTTAACCCTTTTATGAGATGGAAAATATATCCTCATCCAAGTGGAATAATTGAAACACCTCTAGGCTTGTGGGTAGCTTAATGAATAAGGTGAATCTCTAGATAGGGCTAGCTCCCTTGATGTACCACTTTGGATTACAAATACTACTAAAATTTGGGGTGAAAAGGGAAATAAATAAATAAAAAACTATCCTAAGGGAGGTGATACACAAAATGTATTTATGACTTCCAACCATATGCATATTACACTTGAAATCAAGGGACAAACTGAACAAACACTTCTCCAATCTTCATCTTCTCACATCAATGTTACATTGTGAGCTTATAGATGAATGTGAAAAGATAGGAGGAATAGAGAAGAGACTATGTGGGAAATAATTAATATAATAACTCACTCAATCCTAGACATTTCCTAGAACACTTCATGTGCCCTGTAATAAGAAGCTTTCCAACTAAAAGTAAATGGTAGAATGAAATAACATGCTAAGGAATCCATAGTCTTCACTTATGAAAAATCAAACATTATAAATGAACACACTAAGAATATTAATGGAGGAGGTAAAAATCATTAGTATTATTGATAAAAATGCATAAAAATGAGTAGGGCTTCACCATACTCAGGTGGAGCATCTAGTACAATGACCAAATGGCTAGTTCTTATGAGAACTTGAGAGAGAGAGAAGAGAGAAGTCCAAGGGTCACAAGGGAACTTGTAAATATTATAAAAGGAGTTAATTGTGCATGAGAAGAGGATATGGGATGAACCATGAAATTTTAGGAAGCACAAGTGTCAATTCAAGGCATAAAATTCATGAAAAGTGGCATGAAACTCCCCTTGTTGGCTCAAAAAAATTACCTTCATGATTGGCCCTATTTAAATGCCTCATAACTGATTAGGACTAGGTATGATGATTGGAATTAATTTTAATGACATAAATCATGCCCCTCCATTTTTAATTTGTAGTTGCAGACCAGGTCATTTGCAATCATCCCAAACTGAGCTATCATCATCTGCTATTAAGAAAATTCCTTTTTCATGCACCCTGCACACTTGGAATAAAAATTGGCATTATTCACTCATGAAAATACATGGGAGGGAGTGTATTTTACATATAGAGACCCTCCATGTACTTAGAGGCATCATGCATGCTTTAAAATCACCTCACTTATAGTTTCCATCCTTCTCACTAGCTTTTCCAATATGCCAGTTTTGACTAGCTAAAATGAGAGATATTGTTTGAATCCTTAGGATTTTATTAAAGGAAAGAAATAACCATAGGGAGTTATAAAAAGTCTAAATCTCCCCTCTAAACTTTATTTCATCTTTAGATTCCTCCTATAACCTGCATAACACAAAAAATGGTAAAAAATACCTTATTTCTACCATGTCCATACAACTAAAAAGCATGGGAGGGAGATTACATGAGTCCTATGCAAGTTATAATAGGTTTCATGATCTAAATGGCTCACTATATTAAATATCCAATTCAATTTTTCCAAATTGGTCACTTTTAAGGGTTTGTAAGGGTTTTAGCTTATTTTCACTCTTAAGGTTCATTCATAAAACTCTGACATCCAAATTGTAAAAAAATTCCACAAATTCATAGTTTAAGACCTCTTCTAACATTCCTAAACTCCTTAGACTCCCATGCATAGCATAAGAAGAGGTATGAGCATTAAATCTTGACCTATGGAGCTCCTTTCCTTGTTCCTTGTAGGTCTGAGTTGGGTTTGGGCCAAAAATGGCTTCTTTGATGTTTTATTTGCATCTTAATAGCTTGAAAACATATTATTTGACCCCATAACATGTTTTAATAAGTTAGAGTGCATATATTATGTTATAAATGCAAATGGCCTCTCATTTGGAAACTAGGCTTCACCATGCCTAGTAAGCTTGACTACATCTTGGAGCTTAAAGTAACCTTTTATGGTTTTAATTGTCTCTAAATAGCTCCAAAACCTATAATATGATCCCACATACATGTCACAATAAATTTTAATTCTCACTTAGGGTTACAAGTGAAAATGATCTCACACTTGGCTACTAGGTCTAATCTTGCCCTTTAGGTTTGACTAAAAATTTGGTAGTTTAGGGTACCCTATCCAGTTCCATATTTTATTGTATGGTTATTAATGTTGTATTATTTGTTTTATATCTCTCCACACCCTCTTGAATTGTCTATATAGGTCCCAACCCATTCTTTCATCACTTTCCTCAAAATTGCTAGGGCTTGTGTTTAAGGGGAGTGCTAAAATAGAGGGCACTCTCCTATTTTGCTAGAAAAATGTGACTTCTTGAGAGGCTTATCCAAGCCATTGAGATGTACCATAAAATATTTTATCCCTTGGTCTTAATTCTAGATCTCCTAACTTCAATAAAGACTCAAGACAGTCTAGTATTGAGTGGATTGTGCATGATTCTAAGGTGTGAGCTAAGTTTTAATTCTAAGGAGTATACCTATAGGTTATTTTTTAGTGTGTATAACTTTAAGGAAATGAAAATACACATGTTTAATGTCTTTCAAGGTGAACCTCAATTATGGCCTTGATTTTCTCACTCTTTGGGGTTAAAAAGCCTTAGGACCTGTCAAGACTAATTGACTATGTTACCCTACTTGTAGGCTCTATTGGGATTCAAATAAGATGGTAATGGTGATTATAGGCCTCCTTGAACCCATTATAGTTCACTTATATGTTCTATGTAAGCCCAAACTATGTTCCCTTTAGACTGAGATACCCCTACCCTATAGACTACTGTAGTTGTCTATGAGTGCAATGAGACCTTATGTTAGATGTATGAAGGCTCTAAGTTAATACTTACAGGTCTCAAAATTCATGATAAAACTAGAATCATTCTTGTAAAACCTTAGAACCCTTATGTTAGATGTATGAAGGCTTTAAGTTAATACTTACAGGTCTCAAAATTCATGATGAAACTAGAATCATTCTTGGAAAACCTTAGAACACCATCTTCGCATCAATCTTTATGTCATTATCTAGGCTAAGATGTTCTTACCCTAAACCCTACTTGTAGGTGTCTATGCATCATGAGACTTTGGTTATGTTGTTTTGGAACCTTCCCTAAACCCATTTTGTCCACAAAGTACATGGTTTAACCTACACTCAAACTGATATTCCTAAAGACGCCATTTGGAAATCAAAATCAAGGTCACTACTATGTGTTGAGATATTTTGCCTATAGGACCTATTGTAGGTGTTTATAGCCTTGGTTGAGGTGATTATGATGTGAACATACCTTATTTAATCCACCTTGAGTTCAAAAAACATTAATATCACCTTGAACTCACCTTATATGGGCTAAAAACCATCAAAACACATGCCTAAGTCACTATTTTCTCATCTTACCTTTCTGACCCTTGTAGGTGTCAATTCCCATGCTAGAAGAGTACTTGTAGGTAGTCATAGGGGTCTATAAGACCTTGTCTTAACCATTTATTGATGGATTTCATTTAATTTTACCTCATCCCATTATTTTGTCCATTTTAGTCATGGGTTTTTATCCAATGTTACTCCGTAGGATGTCATCCTTCATTTGCAACCTCAGACCTATAGATTTAAATGGAGTGTTTTAGTATTTTCTTAGGCATATTTGAGGCTTCAAAAAACCTATCTTCCCTCACTGTCTGACCTCCATTATTGGCATGTAGACTGTCTATGCTAGGGGATATAATATTTACCAAGCTAGATGCCTTGGAACACCTTGAAATCATGTTTTAATATGTTCACAAGAATCCCCTGACCTTTATTTTGACATTTTAAGGACTTCTCAGAACACAATCCTTCTCTTCTCAAAATGGTTTCAGACCTCCTCTCACTATTTTGACACATTATATGAGTTTTTCATGGCTCATTCATCATACCAAGTTCCTAAATAAGTGTCAATCTACTTCCATCTCTCCATACAAACCTTTTGGTCCCCTGTTCAACCACCTATATGTGGATATTTTGGTACATAAATAGTGAGTTACATGTGAGCAATATAAAACTATTCATGACTATACACTTGTATGATTTCCTCAAACATCCTAATGCACCTCTAGAAACACTAATAGGTTGTAACACATATTAAACTCTTCACACGCCTCAGTATGATGCCAACAAAGGCCCTATAGGTGTGCATTAGGCATATTATACAGGTAGGTCATAGAATTGGGCAAAAATATGTTAGTGAATAGCTTAAAAACTAATAAAATTCATTTATAAACCTTCAAGTACATGATATCCATTCTTGGACACCTAAAAAAAATCTTTAATAACTTATTTTCAATGTGAACTCTTTTTGATAAACACCTATACCTACTCATTAATGGCTACCTTGTGTGTGAATGTTATATATGTCTACAATTCATGGAGATTTTGCTTTGGAGGATGAATTAAAGGAGGGGTAAAATCATACATTTAATACATGGTGAAGGACCTATCACAACCCATTGGAGCCATTTTCAATCATGAAAATATAGAACATGGTGAAAAACTGCTAACAACATAGAATGGGACTAGTCTGCAAACTTGAGGTGATTGGCTCTTCAAAACAATTTGAAACTAAGCATGGAGAACATTAGGTAAGGAATTCAACATCTTGTATAACCAAAATTATCAAGTGTATTGTACAGAGCTACTCAAACTAAGGCAAAACCTATAGGGTACATAAATTAACAAATAGATTTGAAAGGTCAACTTCTTAGGAATGGTTCATAAAGATTAAACAACCATTCCTCTAAAACTAAAAATAAAAAAAAGCTAATTGAGTATATAATATGTCCCTAATATTATTTTCCTTTAAACCTCTTGTGCTGACTATACCAAGTACAAACCTATAGGTCACTTCTACTTGCCAAGAGGGTGGAAAAGGAGTAGAATAGTTTTAACTCAAAAATGAAACTTTCAAAGCATTCTAAACATGTAAATGAATATGAAGAAGGTGAAGAATCACATTACAAACCTTTCCCATATGGAACACTTCCCAAGGAAGATGTACAAGTGCCAAAATCTTTCTTTTATGCAATAAAATTATCCTTTGACTGAGGGATCTACCACTTTTTAGTTACAAACAGTTGTTTAAGACATAAGATGACATGTGGGGCATGACATCACCCTTTGAAACCTTTACACTTCCCAATAAATTTGTATAAGTCATTAAATGAACCTTTTTGACCTCAAAATGACCCAAAATGACTAAAATGATTAAAATACTAAGGAATAAGGACAATATAACATTGAATGAAAGCAATTAGCCTATAAAACATCTTGTGAAAAAACATTAAACCCCTTATAGACCTTTAAAGTCATTTTTTAACCTATAGGTGCCACAATTTGACTTAAAAGTCAAATTTGGTCAATAGTAACTACAAAGTTAATAAGTGAAGGGTGGAACCTATTCAAGGTGATTTTGAGGGATTATAAATTCATACACATGTTTCTAGTTCAATAGTAAATAATACTAGCTCTTCACAGGAGACTATTCATCCATATTCATCAATTGTAAGCAAGTATAAGTGTTTGTTAAATCCACATCCATCCAATCATATGTTAGATAATAAATATGATACGAGGATCACAAATATTTAACATCAAGAAGGTGATTTTTTTTTTAATTCTTATGATGAATATACTATGTTTATATTATCATTCATGACTAGCATATAACATTTTAGTTTTTTACACTTGTAAAATACATATCATGGATGTACCTTCAGCTTCTAGACCTTTCACTCTGTCAAAAGACTCGTATACATTATCTCTTTCTACTTAATTACTTATCTCTTAGTTTAACCTATGTTATTATGATGATTAAGCCTTATATTTTTTTAAGAATGTTATAAAGTTGCTTATATTTCATCTCTACAAGTTCTATACCTACACCTATTTTCAAACTACCCAGACACTTGGGTTCTAGTCAGACACTTATGTCAATGCATGTTTTATACTATAATGCAAGTGTCCAGTGCCCTAAAGTCATCCAATTTGGAAATAAAATGTATCCTAAAGGTTATCATAAGTGATTTAATGTGAGATATTCTCCAAAAAGATTATTATAGAAATAAGATCAACCCTAATTCATTTCTCAACTAGAAACATTTTACTTACCCACAAGGAAACTTACCAAAAACATTCCATCAAACACTCAAGTGAGCAAAGCTTCCCTATTTTCCCTTATTTTGATATCAATCAGAGGGAAAATATATTTATAGGTCTGAAGTACTAAATAAACACTCTATGAATCATGTTTTACAAGTTACAAGATAGTCAATATTATATTTTCTTATCACACATTTCATGATTCACACATAAACTAACATGTAGAGGAGAACTACATAAGTCTGAGACCCTCTTCAAAGTATTGGTCATGTAGGTAGTGTTCATTGATAAAGGGGTCTTTGGGACAACATGAAACAATGTGACCAGTAAGTCATTTTTCCCATAGCTAATATGAAGATGAATAACTAGGGTTTTTCTATTTGACAAAGAGTGATAGTCTATGAGCCCAAATTTAAATTCACCAAAGTGAAGGTGATAGAATTGAAAAGCATCCAAGTGGTCTCATCTAGTTTTAGAGGTATTCTATATTAGACACCTGCATTTGAGTCAAATAGTAACATCAACATAACCATCCCAGGTGCATGTAAGTGTTCGTAATTATAGAGGCATACTTTTTAGAACTAGGAAATTGTTCTAGAATCTAGATCTAGTCTATTTTCTTCTTATTCCATATCCTGACTTGTATTAGTGTTAGAACTAGCTAAGTATATTATTTCTATTTTCATTGTAATATCTAGCATAGTTGTACTTTATATCTTTAGCATCTCAATATAATAAATTTATTATATGTTATATTTGAGTTTTAATAATAATTATCCTGCTTTAGAGATAGTCTACCATCCTTTTGCCTTAGGATAGCTCTTCCCCCTTTAACCCTAGATTCCCCCACAATCTAGATTTTAAGGTTAAAAAAATATGAAAATAAAGATTGATTAAATTAAGATTAATTATACGAGGACTCTTATTAAGTCTCCATCTGATAACTATGTCATTAGAACCAAGTGGGTCTCCAAGATCAAAGTCAAGAGTGATCTAAAATTAAAAACTTAAAAGCTATACTAGCTATAAAAGGGCTTACATAAACATATGGGGTTATATGAGGAAATTTATCCACACGTGAAACACCAAGATACTATAATAATAATGATGATTTTATATTCTCATAAATGACGTAAAATCTATCAAATGGATGTCAAACATGCATTCCTAAATGGATGATTGAAAAAGAAGTATATGTGGAGTAACCATAAGGTTTTGAAGTAAAGGGTAAAGAATTTTGGGTATAAAAGTTAAAGAAGGAACTTTATGGCATTAAAAAATATCAAAGATATTTGTTGAGATATTGATGGTAGGTGTTATAATTGATGTCTATAAGGCATGTTCAATGACAAAGTGGTCTAACAAGTATAGTGAGATGGAGCATGGTGGCCCAGTATACTTGGAGTATTGTGATGCTTTTAGGGGTGTGCATGGGTGTCCTAGGTGGATTATGTATGGTTTAATGGATCTTGGTATGAATATTTTTTACTTGTTCTTGATGTTTTATATGCTCAAGGGTTGATTTCATGTGGCTTTCATGAGGTATGCAGTTCAGTTTGTACCTTATAGGCTTGATCTTGCATGATTACCTAAGGGTTCTTGAGTTCTTTGGCTTATGTTCCATGGTAAAAATATTATTTTTCTTAGAATATGAATTTTATACATGTGTATGGATATAAGAGGTCAATTAGATGACTTTTAAGTGGTTTCAAGTGGTCTGCAAGGTTGTCTGGCTCTTGGCCTAGTTAGCCTAGGTGGCCTTGTGAGGCCTTGTGAAGAGTCAAAGGGTGTTTTCAGGTTGGTGAAGATTGTATTTTCATGGTAGATGGTAAATAAAGTTTTTTTAATTATTTTAATGAGGTCTGAGGTTAGAGAAGGAAATATAAAGTCATGAAAAGTCTTCATGTGTTTCAGAGGGTGCTCAAATGGTGCATTTTGAGCTTAAAAGGAAAGTTCTCACATTCATTAGCTCATGTATAATTTTCATGGGGATATAATAATTTTTGAAAAGGTTTAAAGGGTTCCTAATAAGGATTTAAAATCATTAGTTCATTGATTATGGTTCTATTCTTTATGAATGATTGTTAAGAAGATAAGCATGTTTTTATGGTCTAAAACCCTTGTCTTAGACCCAATTGGAGAAATCTTGTTGGATATAGCCAAAAATGGATTGGTTTAAAAAATTTTAATACTAAAAGGTATATAGGACTCATATAGGCATCTCTAGGTGGTAGTGGTGTGTCAGGGTAGTGAGTAGAAGGTACAAAAATATGCTTATTTTTGAAGATTTTGGTACTACAAATAGAGTTGACCAAGTCAACACATGAAAGTTATTAGATATTAAAATGTAAGAATTTTTATTTAATAAAATAAAGTTTTTTTTCATAATAAATATTCACTATTTCAATTATTAAGGTCAATCAAGTTGACTAGTCGCTAATCTACAGATAGTGAAAACAGTAAGAAAGACCAATTAGAGTGAGAAGATGAATTGGGAAGGTCATCAGATGTTTAGGGATGACTTTGAGAGAATTATGATGATAAAATGGTTTTATTATCTCTATTAATTAATTTTAATTAGTTTATATTCTTGAGGTATGATTAGGGGATTGACTCAAAGATGACCTTCTTGGTCCTTTTGAGTCTGTGTGAGCTAGTGAAGTGAAAATGGCTTATATAAGATTTTTTGCTATTAGAGCCTATGATATAATTTTATGAGAGTTATCTAGGGTAATTTTAGTATATTTTTAATGAATATTAATATCTTATTTAATCCATTTTATTTGAGATAAATTCATGTTTCCATGACTATTTATTTTTAGAGCTTGCAAGCAGTCTGAAGTGGCCTATTTAGAGAGGCTAGTTTGAGCTATTATGAGTAGAGTTTGAAGTGAGTAAGAGATTTTTGGTATTATATGAGTTTAAAATATTTATTAAATGGATTTATTATTCATATTTTTCCTCTATTTTGGTTTGAAAAATCAAATATCTTTGACTAAGTTTATGATGTGCATGACCAGTTTTAGTAGGTCATATGGAGTGAGTTAGTTTGGATGGTTCTAAGTTGTGTGATGGAGATTAATGGATTTTTTAATGTTTTTTAGGTAATGGAAGACCTATAAATTTTATTTTTAGGTTATTATTTGATAAAATCATCTATGTGCTTTAGTTCTAGAAGATAGTGTTTTTTGTGGTTCTAGGCCTAGTGGCGCGTAGGCTATAATGGCTTGGTTCAAGGTATGAATTGGAGTTCCTAGTATTTTAGACCCATGTAGGAATGATGAATAATATATTGGAGGTAGGTTTTATGTGTTTCATTTATTTATGAAGGTTGAAGGCAGACCAAGGAGTCTAAGGTGTAATGTGTTGGTTTGTAGGCCTAATTCATTTGTCTCTATTAGGCCTATTTGGTGTTTTGGGTATTAAGGTAAATGAATAACCTAAGGAGTGTATGTATATTAAATATAATGTGTATGAGGATGTATTTTAATTATAGATCAAGCATGGAAATCATATTGGCCAACCAAGATGGGTTAGATGATAGTATGGTATATATACTAGGCCTAATTAGCCTATTTGAGGTGAGAGGGGATGTGGACAAAAGTGAAGGAAGAAGCTAAATCAAGGAGAAAAGATAGGTCATTTAGGTCAATTAGAGGGTGAATAATATCAGTAATTTTTTTTTGATTAGGTTCATGATCTAACAAGTCATTAGACCTAATATTCTAAAGGGTGACTTGGTTGAGTGAATGAACTAAGAGTACCTTCCTAGAGAAGAGAAGCAGGTTTGAAGGTTTTAGAGAAAGAGAAGGTCATAATCATATGTAGATGACATCATAGTAGTGGTGTAAATTATATCTAAGGTGGTTTAATGGGTGATTAATCACCTAGGGTAGCCTCCTTACTAGTTAGAGCTAGCTAATGGTTTAGTAGGTACTGGACTAAATTAAGGGGTGGGTGCTTCTTGATCAATTGATGATGGTCTAAAGTCTCGTGTTTTTGATATATTTATAGAATAGATAGTCCATTGGTTTTAGGATTTAGAGTGGATTTTATCTACCATGAGGGTTTCCCACCTAGATGAAGTGTACTTGTGTTGATTACTCTTGATCTTCCTTATGTGTTGATTTGTTTATGTTATGCTTAAATGTTTATTTTATTAGAATAAAATGGAATTGATTATGAGATTTTCAGAAACTAATTCACCACCAATCTCAGTATCTGCTTCCAATAATTGGTATCAGAGTAGGACCTTTGAAGGAGGCTTGAAAACCTACAGGTGATCCTAAGTAGCTTAAGGTATGATTAAGATAATGTTCATCTTATTTGTGGTGATAGATAAGTTTGTGAAGATCAGAGTTAAAGTCATCATAGAGGTCTACATGTTGGCACTAGAAATTTCAAAGAAGAAAGATTATACTGAATACAAATCCAAGATCAAACCTGAGTTGTATGGTAGGGCTTATTGAAGATGGTCTCTTGGTTAGTAAGCATGATAGGTGTAAATATGTGCAGGTGTCTTGAAAGGTAGAGGCCTGTAATTAAAGGAGAAATTTATCATCAAGAAAGACAAGATATACATTGTGAAGAGGAGCATTGGTGAGTTGATTTATTATTTTTGATTAGGTCTGTTTAAGATGTTCAAGAAAGGTTGTGTTAAGAAAAAGAAAGATTATCCTATGTGTATTAGGTCTCCATGAGACCTAATGGAGAAATATAGCCTAATGGTGACTTGATAATATATGCAAGTGATTTGAGGGATTTTAAGCATGGTGAGATCTATTAGAAGTTGTCATCAATGTATTTTGATAGGAGTAAGTCATTGTTAAGGACTTTATGGACCATCTTGATACATTAGTTGTTCATTGAAGCAAATAGGGGTAATTAGAATTAGGCCTCCTTGAGACTTAAAGAAGATATGATAGTCAATGAATCTTATGGATATCTATGCATGAAGAAGGTTCATATAAAATAGAAACAAAGTATATGACAAGGTTTGGGTCATTGAATAAATCTAAAAATGTGTATTTGTATAAGAAAAACACCATGAAAATTGACTATGATTGACAGACTAATGTAACTTACTAATTTGAATGGTGACTTTAGACTCTCAAGGTGATAGATCAGAGTGTGTGACACTATTCTCAAGGTAATATGGTACCTGTAGATGCTCTGAGAATAATCAAATTGATATTAGATTTGAATAAATTAGCTCAAGATGATGTGCAAGAAGTAAGATTCAAAATAGTAGAATGGATGTTATAGTGACTTCATAAGGTCTTAAAGGAACATGTTGATATGTTGTGTTTGATTTTAAGTGGTTTAGTCGTCTGAAGATGATAAGCTCTGAGTCAACATAAGCAGGGTTATAAGTTTTTTGTCAAAGTTTAGATAGTGCTTATTGAAGATTGATTCTTTGAGTATATATGAAGGGTCTTCAAGAATATTTCTATGTTCTAAATGGTTGAATATGATCTTAGGATCATGTATCTTGAGTTCACTCATGTAGTATCATATGTTGAGTGTTTTGAAGGAAATATTGCTTATCAGATGTCTGATAGATAGTAGGTGTATACATAAAATTATATGACCCTATGTTTTCATGAAGTACTTTGAATATTTCTTAACCAAAATGGCTTGTGGTGTCTGAAGGATAAATAGTTGAGGGATTAAAGGTCTCTTTTTGTGCTTCATGAGAGATTTATTCAAGTGGTGAAGCATGTGAGTTCTTTAGGAGGTATATCAATGTCTCCTAGTCTTAAAGTGCCTTTTTGATCAATTTTTGATGCTAGATTTGAGTGGCGATCTAAAGGATATAGATGAAGATGTTTATATGAGGTCATGAGGAAGATATTCATGAATCATTACTAGGTGGTTTGAGTCCTTAATGAGGTCAGATGTGATTTTTATGGTCAAAAGATAGAGTTAACCAATTTTGGTAGTGATGACTGCCTAGAAGGTCCCCAAAGTGATCTTTTGATGATTTATGATGGCTAAAAAATTAGAAATAGATGATTCAATTTGGGTTTGACATGTCAAATCAAAATAAGAGGTTTGGAGATGTTGTTAAGGTGCTTAGATGTGTTTTTTACCATTTGGTCAAGGTGCTTACTATAGATAATGAGCCTGTATGCACAGATTGCTTGGTTACAAGGGTCACTTGAAGAATGAAGATGTATCATAAAGAAATTTTTTCTTAGGAATGTATGCACATGTTATTGAGACATGTTATAGGTGGTTTCATAGGTTTATGAAATATTTTTTCCAGGTGGAGTGTTTTGAGTAGTGTCTGGATCTTCTTCTCAAGAGTATGTGTTTGGAGGCTTAAAGGAAGTCCATGTTACCAAAGGTATGGAAGCTTGAAATTTGGAATGAAAGTGAGTTTTGATGGTCTGCAGGTGTGGTATCCAACTCAAATGTCTACATTGATTAGAGGTTGACTTTTGATGAAGGTTTACTTTGAAGGCGTAGTCATTTAGGTATGATTGAAAAATTTATCATTCTTTGGATTTGAGTTTTAATAGATTAAAATCAGTTTAAGGGGCCAAATGGGTTGCTGGAACAAGTCTTATAGTGGTTTAAAGGTGAGTGCATTTCAAGTTATTCAAGGTTTTGTCTTCTAGGAGACTTAATTGGCTAAAAGGCTAAAGAAGGAAGTATGCTAACGAGGATGAGTTGGAGGCTCATTATTGGCATGTATGAGGGGGAATGGTAGTGGAATTTATATGTGGAGTTTCATGTCTTGAAGTGGTAAGGGTAGGAATTTATGAGGTATGTAGTGGCCAAATAGGGTTATAAGGGGTCTAAGTAGGCCTAGTGAAGAAAATGAAGATTGTTGAAGAATTTTTCCAAATAAGGTTGGAATTTTTTATTCTATTTGATCATTTTGGTATATTATAAGCATGATTCAAGTGTGGTTATATGTTTGGAGTGCCCTTAGTGTTCTGTGTGGTACCTTGAAAGTGATGATAAGTGAGCTTAAATGGAGCTTTGGTGCTCTTATTGCTATTTGAAGTGATGGTAGCTATTCTTGAAGGTCTTATAGGTATGAATTGGTTGTGTAGACTAAGGGAGAGCCTTGAAAGTAGAGAAGGGTCCTAGGGGGAGCTATGTTACCATGTAATTGATGACAGGTCCAAGGATCTAGGTAGCTTGGGAGTAGTTTTTGAGTAAAAGCACATTCCAAGGGGGTGTTGTGATTGTTTGAGGTCAGAATGGTACTCTTTCAGATGTATTATTATAGGTGAGCTTGATTCCATGTGTATACTATATCTTACTTGGTTGATTCTATGGTACCCAGTGTTGAAGGGAGTCCACTTTATCATTTTGGCAAAGGGGGAGAGAGGAAAGGAGTGTTGCCATAAATGATAAATGGGGAGATTATTGGGATATTTATGGTAGGTGTTTTAATTAATGTCTATAAGTCATGTGTAATGACAAAGTGGTCTAGCAGGTATAGTGAAATGGAACATGGTGGCTTAGTATACTTGGAGCAGTATGATGCTTATAGTGGTATGCATAGGTGTCCTAGGTAGATGATGTATGGTTGAATGGATCCTAGTATATAGATTTTTTACTTATTTTTGATGTGTTATATGCTCAAGGGTTGAATTTTGTGGCCTTCATGAGGTATGAAGTTTAGTTTATACCTTGTAGGCTTGATCTTGCATGATTGCCTAAGGGTTCTTGAGTGCTTTGGATTATGTGCCATGGTAAGGATCTTAGTGTGATTTTAATATGCATGTTAGACATGTGTATGGAGCCAAGATGATAGGTAGATTACTTCAAAGTGGTTGTAAATGGTTTGGAAGGTTGTTTGGCTCTTAGCCTAGTTGGCCTAGGTGGGCTTGTGAGGCCTTGTAATGGGTCAAAGGGTGTTTGTAGGTTGTTGAAGATTGTATTTACATGGGAGATGGTTATAAAAGTTTGTTCAAGCATTTTTATGAGGTCTAAGGTTAGAGAAGGAGATATAAAGTCAAGAAAAGTCTTCATGTATTTTAGAAGGTGCTTGAATGGTGCATTTTGAGCTCGAGAGGAAAGTTCTCACATTCATTAGCTCATGCAAAATTTGCATGGGGACCTAATAATTTTTGAGAAGTTGGAGAGGGTTATTAATAATTATTTACAAGCATTATTTCATTGATTAAGGTCTTATTATTTATGAGTGATTGTTAAGAAGGTATGTAGGTTTTTATGGTCTAAAACCCTAGTCTTAGAACCAATTGGAGAAAGCTTCTTGGATATAGCCTAGAATGGATTGGTTGACAAAGTTTGAATATTGGAAGGTATATAGGACTAATATATTCATATACAAGTGGTATTGGTGTGTTAGGGAAGTGAGTAGAAGGTACATAAATATGCTTATTTCTAAAGATTTTGGTTTTACAGATAGAGTTGAATAGGGCAACACATGCAAGTTATTTTAGTTTGAAGGCTATGACTTGTTATTGAAGTAAATAAATAGTCATTGTGTCAATTATTATGGTCAATCAAGTTGACTAGTCACTAATCTGAAGACTATGAAAATAGTGAAAAAAAACCAGTTGGAGTGAGAAGATGAATTGGGAAGGTGATAAGATGTTTAGGGATGAATTTGAGAGATTTATAGTGATAAAAGTGTTGTATTAAATATATCCATTCATTTTAAGTAGTTTATATTCTTTAGGTATGATCAAGGGATTGACTCAAAGTTGACCTTCTTGGTCCTTTTGAGTCTGTGTGAGCTAGTTAAATGAAAATGGCTTGTAGAAGAGTGTATACTGTTAAAGCCTATGATATAATTGTAGGAGAGTGATATAGGGTAATTTTAGGATATTTTTAATGACTTGGAATATCTTAGTGAATAAATTTTAGGTGATATAAAATAATGTTTCCATGACTATTTTTTTTGGAGCTTGCAGGTAGTGTGAAGTGGTTTATTTGGACAGGCTAGTTTGAGCTATTCTGAGTAGAGTTTGAAATGAATAATATATTTGTGGCCTTATATGAGTCTCAAATATTTATTAAATGGATTTTTTATTCATATTTTTCCTCTAGTTTTTTTGGATAAGTCAAACATCTTTGACTAAGTTTCTGATGTGCATGACCAATTTGAGTAGTTCATATGGAGTGAATTAGTTTGGATGGTTCTAAGTTGTGTGATGTGACTAATGGATTTATTAATGTTATTTAGGTCATGGAATAAATATAAATTTTATTTTTTAATCTTATTTAAAAAAATAATAATCTATGTGCTTCAATTCTAGAAGATAGTGTTTTCTTTGGTTCTAGGCTTATTGACGAGTAAGCTAGAATGGCTTGGTTCAAGGTATAAATTAGAGATAAAAGTATTTTGGACCAATGTAGGAGTGAGAAATAATATATTTGAGGTATTTTTTATATGTTTCATTTGTTGATGAAGGCTTAAGGTGGACCAAAGAGTCCATGGTGTAATGTGTTGGTTTGTAGGCCTAATTCATTTAGGTCTCTATTAGGCCTATTTGGTGTTTTGGGTCTTAAGGGAAATGACTAACCTAAGGAGTGTATGGATATTACATATAATGTGTATGAGGATATATTTAAAATATAGATCAAGCATGGAAATCATCTTGGATGACCAAGATGGGTTAGATGAGAGTATGGTATATATACTAGGCCTAATTGGCCTATTTGAGATGAGAGGAGAGTGTGGACAAAAGCAAAGGAAGAAGCTCAATCAAGGATTAGAGATACTTAATTGAGGACCATTATAAGGTGAAGAGGATCAATCATGTTTATCTGATTAGGTTCATGAGCTAACAAGTCATTAGACCTAACATTCTAAAGGGTGATAGAGAAAGAGAAGCAAGTTTGAAGGTGTTAGAGAAAGAGAAGGCCATCATAAAATGTAGAAGACATCAGAGTATTGGTTTACATCAGAGATAATGTGGTTGAATGGTTGCTTAATCACCTAGGGGGTTGTAGCCTCCTTGCTATTTGGAGCTAGCTAAAGGTGTAGTAGGTACTAGAATAAATTGAGGGGTGGGTGCTCCTTGATCAATTGATGATAGTATAAAAGTCTCATGTTTTTGATATATTTATAAGATAGGTATTACATTGGTTATAGGATTGAGAGTGGGTTTTATCTCCCATGAGGGGTTACCACATAGATGAAGTATACTTGTGTTGATTGCTCTTGATCTTGCTTATGTGTTGATTTGCTTATGTTATGCTTAAGTGTTTGTTTCATTGGAATAAAATGG
Organism: Torreya grandis; assembly: GCA_037957365.1. NCBI lineage: Eukaryota > Viridiplantae > Streptophyta > Pinopsida > Cupressales > Taxaceae > Torreya > Torreya grandis. The sequence goes on from JARHVA010002843.1 coordinate 1,790,004, forward strand.
AATTGATTATGAGATGTTGAGAAAATGATTCACCCCCCTCTCATTATCTACTTATAATAATATTTGTACTCAATAATTGATGGATTCTTATTAAATCAAGTATTTCTAATAATTCAAAATGAACCAAATCTTTACATGCAAGCATTGGGTTCTAATGTTTAATATGTTTGTCCATATATAGATGAATTGATATTTATAGGTAGATTTATGGATATGTTGATTATATTTAAGGAAGGTTTTAAATCATAATTTTATATGACTGATATTGGACTTATGAATTAATTTATTGGCATGTAATTCCACCAAAAGAAAGAGGAAGTATTCATTTATCAAGCCAAATATGCCCGAGACATGTTCAATAAATACAATCTTCATGATTCTAAACTAGTGGACACTCCAATTACAATTGAAGAAAAGATAATGAGAGAGGAATTAAGTCTTTTTGTTGATGAATATAATTTTATAAACATGGTGGCAGGTGTATCTCACTATGACAAGTCCTGATATCAATTATGGGGTTACACTAGTTTTTAGATTTATGGAAGAACCGTCACTTAAATATTTGTAAAAAGTGAAGAGAATTTTTAGATATGTAAGAGATACATTTAATCATGGTATTAATTTTAGACCAAATTTTTTATTATGTCTAATTGGATACACATATTTATATTATGAAATATTTATTAATGATAGGAAGTCAACTTAAAATTATTGTTTCACATTGAAAAGTGGGTTGGTTTCATGGTCTTCAAAGAAACAAGTTACAATTACATTTTTCTCTACTAAATCTGAATATACAACCATTACATCATCTTAATTTGAGCCAACACATATTTTTTGTAATAATAATGGGGAAATACAATTGTCCCATGTTAAAATCAAGCATATTGAACTCAAACATCATTTTTTCAAAGAACTGGTAAATGATAAATAATTTTATATTGAGTATGTGAGAATTTAAGACCAATTTTTTGATATTTTTACTTAGGGTTTGCTAAAGAAAATTCATGTAAGACTTAAGGAGATGATGACATCTCTCCTATTTGCATAAAAGGGGGGAATGTTGAGTATGATGCCAATATGAGAATTTTATTTTTGATGTTATAATATGGTTTATTATTTTTTATTATTTTAGTATAATTATTTAATTTATTTTTGTATTAGATTAATTATTTTAAAATTTTGAACACTTTTTGGGAACTTCTTAAGAAATAGTTAGAAGTGCCATTTAGAGTGCAGTTTATTAAATGTTGATGAGTGTCATTATTACCCCTTAATTTAATCAATTATAGTTGATATCATTATTTACCAAGGTCAGTGTCCAAAACTATTTGTAATAAGATGTTTTAAAGATCTAACTAATAGTGAGGTGTTTTGGGTTTTTTTGGTGAAGTGATCTATTCTAAGTCTTAAATCTAAAATATTACTTAATTAACTGTAAAGAAAACACTCTTCAAAAATATCAATCTAGCTTAAAATTAAACACACTTACTCTTGAAATGAACATATTTTCTAAAAACAAACACTCAATACTGATAAAGGAAAACACTAAAATCTAGAATTACAAAAACACACTTAAAACTGGGATTGCAAAATTGAATTTACTTTATCAAAGAATATGATTTTAAAGGAAAAGAATAACACTAAATCAAATGAAAATATACACACATTAATAACTTTTAATACTTGTAAGTTAATAATCCTCACAAATATAAATGTGTTAATTAAATTGAAACTAATAGAAAATAATACATAAATACCACACACACGTCTTGACTCCTCGGGTGAGTGGGACTTTGCTCACCATTAAATCAGGAGGAAAATAAATCAGTAATTATTAAATGCAATCATAATCATTAATTCATGGGAAGTAAAACTACATATACATTATCTTTTTCTATTCACAAACTTTGCTTCTATTATTTCAAAACCTAACATGTTTGCTCAATCACCAATGGTAGATTAGTAAGTGTAAAGGAGAAAACACATGATTATAATAATTCATATATTGGAATTATCATTTCCCACACACCTTAACTTTTCCAATTCCCATTAAAATAATCCTCTTTTCTCCTTACAGTTAAAAATTCTCTATTCTAGTCATTGATTGAGGTCATAGATGTAATAGAGTTTTTATCTTAATACAACTTTAGATGGGTTGGTGAAACCCATATAGTTTAGGATAAAGTGAAGCCACTTTTAAAATTTCTCATTAGTTTTTGGTGTTGTATTTTTCCAAGGAGACATGGTAGTAACTATAAGGGGTGGATGAAACCTCATACCAACTTATAAATTCTATCCCCTTGCATTGAGCACATTGGTGATGATCTGGATTACAATGTTAGCCATTAGGAGAGTCTATATAATATTTGTGGGAGAGATAAATTCCCTTATTTTTAATGGAATAGATAACATAATCCGTATGTGAGTTTTGACAGTCACTAATTCAAATAAATGTTGATTAAATAAGTCAAAATTCGTGATATAATCATGAAAGGCATGCAGGGAATGATCAAGAATATATGTATTTTGAAAATAACAATTTTTAAATTGAGAAAGAGCTTGAAATGCACTACTAAACTAAGGTATAATACATAGAACCAATTCCCTTGATGTATTCAAATGATCATAAGTCCTTTCCTCCCATGTAATTTTATTCTTATAGGTAGAAAGAAAGGATCTCAATTAAAGTTCTTGAATATAAATGTTAATAAAAAATCCATTTGTATTCCCCATAATGATATCATTTAGGTAAAATTCACACAAAAAATCTTGCCTATATGGGGTATTATTATTGTATACATATAAAAATTATTCAACAATATTAATTTCATGGGGAAGACCAAAACAAATTCTAAGCAATTACCATATCAAAACTTCTCATGTAGAAATAGGATATAAGAAGGGGATGGACTCCTACAGGCTAGAAGTTTCTCTCCCAATTGACAAGTGAATTGGAAAGTTTCCTTAACTTCTAGTGTTTGATATCATTTTGTTGCTAAGTCTTCCTATTGTTTCTAATTATCTTCTCCAAGCCCCCTATTTTGTGTTTTCAATTATCTAAAATCTAAACAAGTTTGATTCCATTTACTCATGACATCATAATAGGCTAATAGGGTTTGAAAACTTTGGTATACTGAGGATGTGGATGATGTAGATATTGTTTGGGATATTTCAGCTATCTAGTCCTTAAGCAATGTATTTTATTGCTCTATTTCAATGAGTTATTTTTTAAGCAACATTATTTTCTCTTTTGATTCAGTCATTTGACTCCATAGTACTACAATTTCATCCTCAATTTCATTTAATTTTATATTTAGTATTGTTATTTCATTACATTTTTCCAAATATTGTTCTTTAAGACTCTCTATATTCTATAGTAAAAGGAGATGGAAATATCCTTACTATGTAGTGTATCTAGATGAAAGGCAATGTCCTCAATTTGCTGCTTAACTATTGATTCCAATTTGGACAAGGTAAGAGCATGATGTAATTCTTCTTCTTCAGGAAAGATATATGGTTAAGTGTCTTCAATGATCATATGAGATTAACCTTTGTCACCTAGTGGCCTTAAAGAAAAAAGTGGGGGTGATACAATCAATGCTCAAGAAACCTCTTCAATTACATCTTGCTGGAGAGGGGTTTTTGTAATGGTTGCAATCTCTTCACATATAATTTATTCGTCTCTACTATCATGTACTAAACTGAATCCCTATGTTGGAGTTCATTATTTATAATAGATAGACTTAAAAAGAGGTTCTTGATGTAGATTATCAAGAAATTTTGTAGCATCTCTTTCATTATGATCAACTACAAGGATCAACTTTTATCTTCTTCTCTTGGACTAAAGTGGAGGAGAGAATTCCTTTCTTGGAGTCCTTCTCTTCCTTAGGGATTATTTTTACTCAAGTTTTTGTTGGACCAGCTCTAGTATAGGTTTATCATTTGTAATATTGATGGGTTATTGATACCCCATAGGCTTCAGAGAGAGTCTGGATCTAATGTGCAAGACTCTAGGCCTTAGTCTTCTTATAGGTCATGGTTGTTTAACCATAGTTGGAGTAAATTCAGGGATATTTGTAACATCCACTCATTTTTATTTTACGCTTATTATTTATTTAGGAGTGACTAATTTATGGGTATCAAAAACCCACTTTTGAGTGCTATGACTAGATGTTGAGGCTTCATAAAGTGACTTATTTGTGGTTTGTGGCTGATTTTTCACTTTATTTTTCAATAAGACGGTCCATGCTTCCTCTCCATTCTTATTTTTAAGAAAATGATGTTGAATTATCAACTATATGAGGTCATGATGGTAGATAGGGGATAAATTGTTGACTTGTTTTATTACCATTAATTGAATGGTTCACACCAAATATATGGGAAAGTTAATTCTTTGTTGAGGCTTCTACAATCCATGCCAGAGATGAATTATCATCCTTATGGTAACACATCCCAATATACTGCATTGTGCCTCATAGATTAAGAACTTAACAACCTAGTAAGTTGAAAACAATCATGGTTCATGTAGGGTTTTCTATCTATACCTTTAGCTTTTCTATTATGATCATGAACACATTATAAAAAAGGCTTCCCCTTTTCATGAAGAATTCTGATAATATCATTGAATGAAGACCTTCCTGCTATCCTCTCACCTTCATCTGGGATACTTGATAGTCCATTGGTCACTTGGATGGTGATTGAAGTTTTACACTCCTAATTCTAGTAAAATTTTATTTCAAATGAAGGAGAAATATTATACTAGGGTTTCATCAAACCCCTAAATTTTTTGAAAAAACCCAAGCCATCTAGCGACTTCATATATGACCTTATAAATGTCATCCTTCATTAGCCCATCCATAGATTCTGGTTTGATTTCTTTTTTGCCCCATAGTAAGATTATCAACACTTTACAAGACCAAATAGAATTACCCAGGTTGTAGGATTTGAAAAGAAGAGAAAAAATAAGATATGAAATAACTTCTATCAAAATTTGCATTTGAATTACTTAAATAATAAAGTATTTATCTATTAACTATAGAAGGAGTTTGAAGCATTCAGAATTATTGAGACATTTAGATACTCTCATGGAGAGAAATTAAAAAATATTTATTTTTGATATCCTCTTATGACTTCAATGATTATCACACCAAATATTCATGCTAATGTTGATAAAAATATTATTTATAACTACTAATTATGATAGAAACATGATTTATTTCATAAACCACTTGATGGATTATACAATCAAATTCGTAGCATGACGTAGATCATGAACACATTTTGTAGATCCTACCATAGGACACTTCCCTTATACACCTTTTCAATATAGTATCTTCCCTTAAAGATGAGCATGCAAAGAATCAATAGGAACTTAAAGCTAAATCTAAGTAAAAATATAGGATACAATACCTCACTAAGTCATGATGTTGTTGTTGTTATTTTCCTTGTCACTTGTTCCAAAAAAATCAAGTTGTATTAGTTAGTAAAGGTAGATACATGTAAATACAATATCAGATTTATTGCCTAGGCTATGGAAGGTCAATCATTGATGATTGAAAATTCCTCTTTTATGAATATATAATTTTCCTTTTTCCCTTGACCAGTCATTTTTGGTTTTCTAGTCAAGGCTCATTTTGTAGTATATAACCAGCCAACAAGTTGGTTTTATGATCATGAATGTCAACAACACACACACACACACACACACACACACACACACACACACACACACACACACACACACACACACACACACACACACACACACACACACACACACACACACACACACACACACACACACACACACACACATACATACACACACACACACACACATATATGTATGTATGTGTATATATATATGTATGTATGTATGTATATATATATGTACACACACACACACACACACACACACACACACACACACACACACACACACACACACACACACACACACACACACACACACACACATTACATCCTTTTTGGGAAGAGGATTATCATCATTGGTTACCTCCTATCCCTCTATTGGCATCTTAACATCCTCAAGGATTAGTTGTCATAAAATAATCAATTTATTCCATGAAGCCAAATTCATTATGTGCTTGCTGAATGAACTCTTCTTTGCTTAAAGGTCGATGATATAACTTCAACATAGGTTTATTAACAAAAAGAGTCTTATGATTCCCATCTATAAGCAACAATTATACTGACCCATTGTCAAAAATATTTTTCTATTTAGAAATGTCCTAAGCACTTGGTCCTCAACTTTCATTTAAAGTGCTGATACTTGGAATAAAAAAAAAGTGCTTTGTCTCCTTCTTTGAACTTCTTCTCTTTGATGTGTATGTCATGTAATTATTTATTTTGGTGCTATAATAATTATTTTTACTATAATAATTCTAATCAAATCTCATCTAACTCATTGAATTACAAAATTCTCTCTCTCTATATGCTTCATCTATATCAAATCTTACTTCCATTATTGTCTTTAAAGTATACATTTCAAATTCAATAGAAATTAGGGATCTCTTTCCAAAGACCAATTCATGGGGTGAAAACCAGTTACAATTTTCCAAGTTGTGTTGTATGCCCATATAGATTATGGAAGTTTGGTTGTCCAATCCTTTCTACTACTACTGACTGATTTGGTAAGAATATTTTCATATTATCTATTGGTAACCTCTACATGACAATTTGCCTACGGATGATAGGGAGAGGATTTCCTATGGTTGAATTGATAGGGTTCTATGAAACCCTGGTGTAATTATACTTCCCATGACCTTACTCATCCCTGTGATTACACATAGACTCATGTGCAAACTACCAACCCTAGTTATCTTGTTTGGAGACTTTTTCTACTTTATTAAACCTTTTATTCATGTTATTCTCATACCTTACACATCCTCCAACCATTTGGTCTTTTCTCATGCTAGACAGGCTCTCTAGGGATCTCTTGGGACCTTTTTAGGAACTTGTTAACCACCCTAGGCTTTTGTTTGACCTAGGCCATGGCTTAGGAAGGAAACCTATAGCCTAGGCCACACATTTCCTTCACAAAATTTATGGCTTAGGCCATGACCTAGGCAGATTTGGTCTCAAATGGTTAGAAACAACTAGTTTTTGGTATTTTAGTAGATTAGGTTTGAGATATATGCCTCTTTCTCATTTATTTGAGCCTCTACATTCAATTTATCTTGATTAATTTCTTGATCTAATCTTCCAACTTGATCAGTCTATTCAAAGCTTTGCCACCTCCTTGATTCTCCCTTGATTCTTGCTTGGCACAATAGCTTCCATTATGACAAGGGATGCCCTACATTATTTTAGCTATTCTTGGTGATTCTCATTACTATTGAAAGTGTCATTGAAGCATGTGGGTTGATCCTTTCTCCCTCATGACTCCATTGCACCTATTTTTTACTCCTTGCATTGGTTCTTCCATAGATTGGTAGATTCTCCTTCACCTCCTCTCCTGCTTTTGACTCTTGGTCTGGACTTAGCTTACACAACCTAATCTTCTTCCTCTCTTGCCTCTTATATTGGATAATTAATTGGTAGAAATTTTTCACATCTCTTTGAGTTGGATATGAGGGAACTTTGATTTTTAAAGTGAAACTCTTTGTTTATTTGAAATAGTATACATGATAGGGTTTAATTTGTTTTAGTGATTTAGTTGTTTTGTGCATTATTTAGAATAGTTTTTGAAGTTTATGCATTTATATGTGGTTACAAGATATTTTCATTGCTTGAAATATTTACCATTACATGTTTATTCTTTCATTGGAAACATTTTCATTACATAGTAGGACTCTACATGATCAAAACAATCTATCTCTCTTGCTAAACAAGAACATTCCATTGTTAGAAAACAATAGTGTTGAAAGTGAAAGATAGCTCAAACCTAAGCTAGGGATGATTTTGAACCCTTGCTTGAAATGTATTTATTACTTAAAACATCTTTCATTTGTCTATAAAGTTCCTTAGCTTCTAGATTTATATTTCATTTGTTAGCTCTATTTACTTGGTATTGTTGTTTCCATAATTTGTGTACAATCAATAATCTAGTCTTAACTACTTACTTTACTATGGTTGGATCTGCTATAAATACCTACATTATTTTTTTGGTTGATCATGCTATCCCCAAACTAGTTTACAAGTCTATCTGTAGCTTGATATAAGCTAGAAAATTGGATAACACTATAGATATCCTATAGCCTATAGAAGCCTTAAGCCTTTTAAACTCTTAGTGGTTTGCTTTAGTACCCTATGTACCCCTTGCAAACACTAGTAGTTATGTTAAAATTCTTGGAGATACATTATAGACTACCAATGGGACCCCACATATAGTATCACACTAGTTCTATCTCATTTAGAGATCTCCTAGCCAACTCTCCTTTATTAGCTATTAAGATTTGATTTTAGTTATGTTTTAGTTCTTGCCTTGGTTGTTTTCTCCTGATTTGGTTATATGTCATTATCCTTATTATTTCTCCATCAATTTTCCTTTTATATTGTCTTCCATGTTGATTTTTCTTCATTGCATCCATGGTTAGTCTCCCACCCTTGGGATGCCATTCTTATTGGATTCAGGGTCTCATCCTTGAGATCACTCATGAGCAATACACACTTGAAATGGAACACCATAGACACCGTAGGATCTAGGAGGTTCCCTTTACCTATCATGGTGATCTTTACCCTCTCACATTCCAAAGGGAACAAGATTGGTAGGATTATAACCAATGGACTCAATCTCTTTTTCACCAGTCTGAGCTTCATTCATCTAAGGATATTTCTTCTCAACCTCATGTCATGTTTCATTCACCCATTAAAGGTGATGATGATTCCCTTACTTGATTGGGACCTGATGAGTTGTATGAAATCATTGATGATTACCATAGACACCTTCATGTGAACAAAGTGCATCCTTTTCCCCCTAGGATTAGATGGTGTGCTTCCTATAGAGACATATCTTTTACTTTTTTAGTTTTGAGTGCGTTAACCAATTCTTTCATGAGTTTCCCACCTCTTTCCTAGATGGAGACTCTAGATCAAAAACACCCTCATATCCATGTTATGGATCATAGGTATTATAACTCAGTGAGGTATCCCCATCATGGGTACTCCTCCCATCCTCCTATCCCTTCTTTTATAGTTTTCATGAGCATGTTGATTTTGATAGTCACCTACAGACTAGAGATATATAGGATGCCTATTAGGAGCATCAATGTCAACTGGTTGACCCTTGTTTGATATCATGTGATAAATATTATGGAGACTTTGATCATCATAGCCACTTCTATGAGTATGCCACATCTTCCCATCATCCCTACGAGGAACCTTGTCTCATGGTAGTTCCTCACCCCATGGTAGAGATAATTTCCATCATGAATGTATTTTCCATTAGGAACCACCTCGACATCATCCTCTCCATGATCAGGGTCATGATGATGCCTATGGTCATAGTCAACATCATTACCATCATGATCCCCCTCTTGGAGCTCATCACCAACCTGCTATCGACTGTGTTTATGAGGATATCCATCAAAATCCTATAGCCCCTTGGGTACATACTATTACCTTTCCTACTACTATTCCTGAATGAAGAATATTATGGCATTCATGTGGGTGTGTATATATTTAGAACAAGGCAAACGCATGATGTTGATGCTCTTCACTTGCTCTTTATGAGCTGAAGCTCTTATTTGGTTTCACAATCTAACTCTAGATTCTCTCTTTAGTTTACATCTCCTTTTGGATGACTTCCTCCAATAATTCAATATCTCTAAGCCTTTCAACTTTGAAATCTAATCACTCACCTCCATGGTGTAGGCCAAGGGTGAGTTGAACATTGATTTTATGTGTCAGTGGCATTCAATCATCCATACATACAAAAATAGGTTTTTGGATGATCAAATTTATTATATTTTCACATGAGTATTGAGGTAGGAGGTTCACCTTAAGGTCCTAAAGTGTGAACCCACCTCGTACAATGAAGCTATTAATAAGTGTCTAAATATTGAAGTATTTAAGGTGTATGCAAGCATGTGGCCCATACATTCCCAAAATTCATCCTCTTCATGTGATTGTAACCATAATATGACTATTGATGGTGTTACTAATTTTCCTCCTAAGAAGAAGGATAAGAAGGCAAACCATGAGGTGAATGCTTTGAGCAATAAGCCAACTAAAAAAATGCTTTTGAATCAAGCATAATAAATTAATATATGGTGTTTCTTTATGACCCTACCAAGTTTTGTAATTTAAATCAAATGAGTGGGCATGATGATGCCAATTATACCACCTAAAAGTCTAGTGTGCAAGCCTTACCTCCATCTCAAAGTTATCCTCTTGCAAAACCTAATTGAAAGTTGAATGTGTTCAAGGAGCCTCTACTTGAAAATGAAAAGGAGAAGGAGGAGAAGAAATCAAAGGTTAAGGCCCCTCATTCCACTTCTTTCTCTTCCACATCTTCTAACTCCTCTTCCTAGGCTAACCCATGAGGAAAATCCAAGTGTGAGAGTAACATGTCATTGTTTATATTGACATAGCCTTTACCATATATGAGTGTTTTGTCAACACATGCTCAGGTTAAGTCATTGACCTTGTTAGAGAGAATATTGGTGCTTGGCCTCTCATCCATCTTATGGGGTTAGGTAATCCTAAAGTTAGATTTGAATTTAGGCATAACATCCCTCCCCAGTCTAGACAATGTCTTTAATGCATCTTAGAGGAATTATAGGGCCTCTTAGCTAGGATCTCCATTTGGGATCTTCTTCACCTTTACCCTGAGCAAAGGGACCTCATATTTGATGAGCTTGGTATCTCTTGTGAGGGTCTATTGCATAATGATGTCAAAGTTTTATTCAACTTCAATGCATATGAGCATATTCATCCTCTCATCTTATCTTTCAACCCAGACGCTTTGCTAGATACTTCAGTTCTTGTAAAGAGGGCTTGGTTCCCTCTTTATATTGAGACTTATATTGATTGTTACTGAGTTAGGTGGTGTATTGTCAATAAAGGAGTTACATTGAATATCATATCCCTATGTGTGTTCAATGAGTTTGGGATTAGTCAAAAGAAGATCTTTGATTCTCACCATAACTATGTTGGTTTCAATAATGATATAATTGCACCAGTGGGGAACATTAGGATTGAGTTTTGTATGTTAGACCTTGATATTTCATACATGATTCTTGGACATCCTTGGACCATTACCATGCAGGACATCATGTCAGCCACATTATACATGGTTCAATTCATGCATAAAGGTGAGGTTCATACCATAAAGGCTGATCTAGATCCATAGGTATTGCTTTATGCAAAGACAAAGCCCTCCAGTGAGGCTTTCACTATCTTCTCATGGGGATATATGGAATCCCACACACCCCCTACTTCTGAGTCTCATTTTTGTAAGGATAAACATTATGATCCAGTTGAGTATCAAGCAACATTCACTTCTTCAAAGTTTGGCACATTTTGACTAACTCCCTCTCTTACCCCATGTATCTAGGGTATATCTTACCTTCTTGAAGACCTCTTTTGAGATGTCTCCCAGAATGTCAAGCTTACCCTCTCATAACACTTCTCCCATCAAAGTATCAGTTCTCTCAATACATCTCCTATGAATATGGTTAGAGTGACTAAGTCTGATCTTGAGTGTTATGCCATCCATGATATAACATGTAACCCAATCAATGATAAGAGAGCTTACAAAAAATCTCATGCATGTACATCCTACATGTTTCCATCTTCTTACTTGTTTGGGTTCATAGGTCTCATTCACCAATAATGATCTCACCTTTGGCACTCTTGTGTCTTAGTTATGACTAGTAAACCTAAGGATATGGATGCTCTATATCCTTCTTCCCACCTATTACTTATTGTTTAGCCTCTTTATAGGCTAAATAGTGTCCTACCTTAGGGGTAGGCCTCTAGTTAGGGTGAAGTGATAGCCTACCCTTAGGGGAAAACCTAGGCCTAAGCCTGTGGTGCTTTGGTGAGCCTCAAAGATTACCAAAACACCCTCTCTGGGCCCCTATTCTATAGATTTCCCTTCTTGTGGTATCCATCATTAGATCTTATGGGTCTCCATAGTCATTTGGCTTGTGTACTCCTCCTTTGATACACCTCAAGATAAAAGTAAAGTCTTTTACTCCTTTTAGTTGGTTAGGTTACTACTTGTTGGTAGCTAGCCCTCTATTGACTCCTCTCTTTCTATAGAGTGCCTATAGGTGGTATGGGTTAGTGGTTATGGTTACTTATGACTTGATCTGACCTTCTCTAGCTAATATTTTTCTATCACGAGCCTCCTACCACCCCTCCTCATATGTCATTATGGTTGTCATTAAGACACTCTCTCATGGTTGGCCATGCACAGTGGTGGTGGATCTATCAATTAAGATGTCTTTCTTACCTTTAACACTCTACCTCTAACATTATTTTCTTGTTTCCCCTTTTCCCTTCCTTTTTGGGCTAGTTTTAAGCCCTGTTAAATTCTGTAAGCCTATTTTTGGCCCTTTCTAGCCTAGGTCATAGGTTTCTGGGCTAAGCCATGGCCTAGTAGTGGGTTAGACCATGACCCCCATGGCTTGGCAGTGATCTAGGACATAGTTTTGCCTAAGTAGGCTTGGGCTTGGGCTTGGAGCCTTCTTTTTACCCTTTTTGGTCCTCTATTTTGTTTTGTTCTTACTCCCAGAACCATATAACCTTCATCTTAGGGATTTTGTCCCATTCTAGACATAATGGTGGATTTCATTTCTCTCATTGAGGCATCTTTGGGTATTTTTAAAGACCATTTCATTCTCTTGGACCCCTAGGTCCTCTAAATTATTAGGCTTATGTACTCCTTTCTGGGGTATACCTTGTGGGTCCTTTTTGGATGTTTTACCCCTTTTTACATTATAGACAATGAAACCTATAACTTAGGGGTTTTGACACATTCTAAGTGCATTGGTTTCCTCTTTTTTAATCCAAGGCTTCCTTGGGCCTATTCTAGCCCTATTTTGGTCCTTGAGATCCTTTCTAGGTCTCCATTGACATCTTGAGCTTGTGCCCTATTTTTTGGTCACCCAGTGATAGAAGTTACTTGTTATACTTCTTTTAGTTAGTAATTTATCTAATTTTCCATAGTTGATCTATTATAAATCCCTCTATCTAATTTTTCATCATGGTTGTAGGTAGGGTTGTTAGCTGGTTGTGATGGTTTGGGACTTGATCTAGTCTTCATATTCTTGTAACTTCCCCTCACTTTACCTTGTTACTTATTCTCATGATTGGTGTTGGTCAACCACTATGGTTATAAATTAGTTTCATTATTTGTTTCCCTCATGTAATTTACACCACCTTACTTTAAGATTGCCTTTCAATAGTTTCTAGTCTTGCATCTTTGACCCCCATCATGGTGCACCTCTTAGTGGTGATTCACATAGATGATGATAGTCAAGTAAACCTATGATTAGTAGTTGTGGCTTAGGTTGTCAATGATTCATGGGGCCATGAGCTTATTTTAGCTAGTTTCTTCCTTACTAGTGAGATGAATATACTATCGATTATCATGCAATCATTGATGAATTGACTCAAACCTGTGAGTTAGGAACATACTATATGTAGTTATTTTATAACTCACTCTTAGTCGTGTCTTAACTCACTAGTTTCTAGGCCATATTTATCTCTGAGTTACTCCCCCTATTTGAGGTGGCACATGATTTTATCTCCTTCAAGGACATATAATTCACCCATATCCTCCATAAGGATAACACTAGGGATGATGCCTTAGTGAATGTCATTTTGGATAGTATGATTTGATTTGATATCACTTATGTCCCTTCTTTTTAGGAGCTAAATCTAGAGCTAGAGTTGGATTATGCATCATTTGCACTCTCACTCATGGATCACATCATATTCTTCTATTACCATCCTTATATGGTAAGTATAGGTAATGTTTCCTTTTATCTTTTCAAATCTTTATTACCTTTTCTTTGGTGTGGCTTCCAATTACTACACAACACTCTTTGTTTATTTAAACACTAACTACTTATACCTCAGGGCCATACATAATTGTAATTACCATGAACCTACTCCTCCCTATGATTACACATTAGTTCATATACAGAATACCAACCTTGGTTATCTAACTTAGAGATATTTACCACTTACTTAGACCTTTCCCACATGTTATTCTTATCCCCTACACATCCTCTAACCATCTTGGTCTTTTTTCACATCAAACAGGCTTTCTCGAAATGCTTTTGAGAACTTGTTGACCACCCTAGGATTCTATTTGACCCATGCCATAGATTAAAGAGGAAAACCATGGCTTAGGTTATATGTTTCCTTCATAAAATCCATATCCTAGGCATGACATGTGAAAAAGACCTGGTTTGGTCTCAAACAGTGAAAAATGGCTAGTTTTTGGTCTTTTAGTAAATTAGGGTTGAGATATATGCCTCTTTCTCATTCATTTAGGCATATACATTCACTCTCTCTTGATAAATTTATTTATTTTACCTTCCTACTTGATTATTCCATTTGAATCTTGGCTTCTTCCTTGAATCTCTTTTGATTCTTGCTTGGCATAATAGCTTCTATTGTGACAAGGGATGCCCTACATTATTGCAGCTATTCTTGGTGATTCTCATTGATATTGATAGTGTTCCTAAAGCTTATGGGTTGCTCCTTTCTCCCTCAAGAATCCATTGCACCTATTTTGTGCTCCTTGAATTGTCTCTTCCATAGATTGGTGGCTTCTCCTTCACCTCCTCTACCACTTTTGGCTTCTTGTCTGGACTCAGCTTACACATAACTTGATCTTCTTCCTCTTTTACCTCTTATCATATAAAATATATTCATATAAAGTATACACATCTCTTTGAGTTAGATATGAGGTCACTTTTCTTTATAAAGTGAAACTCTTTATTTATTTACAGTAGTATACATGCTAGGGTTTGATTTGTTTTAGTGATTTAGTTATTTTGTGCATTATTTAAAATAGTTTTTAAATTTTATGTAGTAATATGTGGTTATAATATATTTTCTTTGCTTTCAATATTTACCATTACATTTTAATTCTTGCATTGGAAACATTTTCATTACATACTAGGACTTTACATTCTCAAAATGATCTATATAAGTTGCTTAAACAATCTCTCTCTTGCTAAACTAGAACATTACATTGTTAGAAAACAATAGTGTTGAAAGTGAAAGATAGCTCAAACCTAGACTAGGCATGCTCTTGAACCCTTGCTTAAAAATGTATTTCATTTTGACATAAAGTGCCTTAGCTTTTAGATTTACATTTCATTTGTTAGCTCTCTTTACTTAGTATTGTGGTTTCCAAAATTTGTGTATAATCAATAGTCTAGTCTTATCTACTTGCTTTACTATGGTTGGATCCACTAGATATACCTATGTCCTTTGTGTATTTGATCATGTTGTCCCCAACTTGGTTTACAAGTCTATCTATAGCTTGGTGTAAGCTGGAAAATGAGATAGCCACTATAGATCTCTTGTAGCCCATAGAAGCCTGGAGCTTTCTAGCCTCTTAGTGGTTTGCTTTAGTGCCCTGTGTACCCCCTGTCAAACACTAGTGGTTTCATTAAAATTCTTGGAGCTATACTTGGATCATGTTTGTCATAAACTAAGGTCTTTTGTTATAAACTATCTCCCTTGGTACTCCAAATATTTGCATGATATTGAAGTATAATAAATCAACTACTACCTCTTCTCTTATAAATGAGAGAGGTTATACCTTATCCCATTTGGCTACATATATGTTCATACAAACAAGTATTCCTTACCTTAGGATGGTGGATAAATGGGTCCAATAATTTCCATCCCCCACTTCTAAAATGGTTCTAAAATCACTTGAGTGTGAAGGGGCATTTCAAAGGATAGTGTAGGTTTGCCCATTCTTTGGCATGGATCACATTACCATGTGTACTTATTTACTTGTTTGTAAAGAGATGGAAAGTAATAAATAATTCTAAAGATTTTATACATTATTCTTTTGACTGAATAGTGTCCTCTTCCAAGTTCATCATGGCAAGCCCTGATGATATCATAGGTTTCATTTTCCTTTACACACCTACAAAGTATATGATCATGTCCACATTTGAATAATATACCATTAATACTTTCCTTGATTAAACATTTATTTTTTAATGATTAAAATGAAGAGAAACTTCCATGTATCCAATAATTTTTCTCTATCAATAAACCATGATGACTGTGCTAAAAAAACAAATAGTTTTTCATTAGGAAAGTTGTCTTCTACTAGTCCATCTTCCTCTGTAATGTTTAATCTATATAAAAATTTCCCAACCAAATTAAACTTACCAGGTTTGTTAATAATTTTTATATGAAATTCATGTAAAAGTAATAACCACCATATAATTCTCCCTCTTACCACTAATTTGTTCATTAAATATCTTAGGGTTACATGATCAGTGTACATAAAGATTTTGTAACCACTAATATAATGTCTAAATTTATTTATGGAATAAATAACAACAAGAAACTCTTTTTTAGTGGTTGTATAATTCATTTCTATATGGGTCAGGTTCTTGTTAATATAATATATAACATATATTTGTCCTTCCTCATATTTATATCCTAGGACTTCCCCCATGGCATGGATATATGCATAGGTATATATATGAAAGGGTTGTTCCTAGTTAGGTCATCTTAGTACTGGGACATAACTCAAATTTTCATTAATAATTTCAAAGGTTTTTGGTAATCTAGGCTCTATTAAAATTCACTATCCTTTATTAGCAAGGCAAACATAGGAGCAACAATTTTGCTAAAATCCTCTATAAAACATTTGTAATAACTTTCATGGCACAAGAAACCCTCAGTGTTTTTGTGGTTGAGGTTTATGGAGATTATAAATTACTTCTATTTTCTTTGGATCTACTTGGATTCCCTTAGCATAAATGTGTTGTCCTAGAACTATGCCCTCTTCTACCATGATCAAACACTTTTCGTGATTTAAGGAAAATTGATGATTCTCACACATAATCAATACCCTGTTCAGATTACTTAAATTATCACCAAAGAATTCACCATGTATTTTGAAGTCATCTATGTAGACTTATACATAGTCATTGGTCAAATTAGAAAAGATGGTTAAGACTACTCGTTAGAAAATTATAGGTGCATTTCACAAGCCAAAATGCAATACTTTATAAGCAAAATGTCCCCCATGGACAAGTTAAGGTTGTTTTTTCTTGATCTTCAAGTGCCACCCTTATTTGATTGTACCCACTAAAGTCATCCAATAAGGAAACATACTTCTTTCCTACTAGGTTGTCAAGTACCTGATCAATAAAAGTTAGAGTTAAATAGTCCCTTACAGTGGATTTTTTAAGTTCACCATAGTATATACAAACTCTACATTTAACATTATTTTGGGAAAAATAACCGAAGGGGAGACCCATTGGCTATCATAGATAAGATAAATGAATCCTAATTCTAGTACCTTTTCAATTTTAGTCTTCATAATATCTCTCAATGTAGGGTTAATCCTTCTCTAGGGTTGTCTGATTGGTGTGACCTGTTCTATGTAGATATGATGGGTAAACACACTAGGATAGATCTGCTTCATATCTTTGTAATCCCATGAAAAATATTTCATGTGATATTTTAATACATCAAAGAATTTCACCTCCTGATCATATGTCAAGCAACTATTTATGTTGAGAAATTTTCCTGGTGTTACCACTATTTATTTAGTACCTAGATAGATAGAGTTTACTTGATTGAACTCACTTATTAAATAGTTTAGAGGACATGGTGTGGTAACAAAATATGAAATGTAGTAACATATTTTACAAATATTTCTCCTCAAGGAATCACTTTAGCTAATGGAAAATGAAAGTCTATTAATAAGTAATTTTGGCCCTCTTATGCCCACTACATAATGCTTTGTTGGATCTCTATATGGTCATAAATATTCTTAGAAGAAGTTTAACTAGATGGTTGGTCAATAGGGAAAGAGTATTTATCATTATGAGTTTTATTGTTGTAGTATGTAGTTGGAATGACTAAGTTTGTAGCTAGACTTTCAAAGTTCATAGTTGAAATGTCAAGATCCATAACATTCCCTATACTCTTTATTAACTCATATTTTGCTTCTTCCATATGATCTGTAATTATGACCATTACTAATGAAGAAATACTATGACATTTTGATTCAGGTTTATCTACCCATAATTGCTTCAAATGATCAATTGATGGTTTTTCAGATGGGTATAAAGAGATACATTTGGATTTAAGGCCATTTGAAATAGTCACATCCCGTAACCTATAATCGATTAGGGATGCTATAGTTGCTAACCATGGCCTTCCTAGTATCAATGAATATCCAAATTGTTTAGTTTTAGGCTAGAGTGCAATAAAATAAATTGGGTATTCCCAAGATTTTATAGTTATTGTAATATATTATATAGTACCTTATGGTTTAATAGTGGATTGATCTACCATTTGCAAGATTGTGGAAGTGGGTTGTATCCGTATAAGAGATATAACTTGAAAAATGTTATTATTCATCACATTAATAACAACTCCTAAATCTACCAATATATTAGATATCTCTTTTCTTTCAATAATCAAAAGAGTGATAGGACTTCGTATATCTTCATACTTGGGTTGAAGTAATTTACCTACCAATAAGTCAATAAGTTTACCAACCACTTGTATCATCTTGGGATATTACCTTTTTTTGATAGGTGTCTTAATACATAAACTCTTGATAACTTGGATGAATTATATAATGCCCCTAATGGCTTGCAATAATGGGATTTCTATGTTGAGTTTTCTTAATTCTTGAATCAAATTAGATTCTCTTTTATCCATAAATTCTTTCAGTCTTTCTATAAAAGGAATAGGTGGAGTTATGGCGATTTATTCTATTTTTTTAAGTTTTTCTTCCATCTATTTTTCCTTGGTTGGTTGTGTGAGTTGATATTATTTTGCATTGGGAATCTATGTAATGGTAATTTGAGGTTCTTGTAGCATTTTTATTGACATAAAATATATGTCTTCACACTCGATAGCACCAACTACCATAGTTTCACCTTGTTCATTCACATAAATTAGAGTTGTCTACCCATTCTTTGGATTATCCATAGGATAGGTAGGTAGTTGGGGTTGATTTACTTGCTATGTTGGATGTGATTGAGTGCTTAGAGGGGCCATCAAGGCTTGTTTCTACTAATACATTCTATGTTTTTTATTAAAGTTTGGATTTGGATTCCATTGTTGATTCACTCTTAGCTATGGGTGAGGTTAGGGCATCTAAGGTTGTTAGAGGGGTTGAGGCATCACCCATGGTTTTGTCATCCATTCTTGATTTCCCCATGATGGTGGTTCTTGTCCCCAACATTGTGGAGGTATTGTCCATGGGGTGAAAATAATTATTAGACCAAACTATTTTGATTATGTGGGAATTAATTCCCTTGCCTTTGAATGAAATTTTATTCTTCTATGGCCTATGTAGCTTATTTTAACTGATTCATTAAGGTAGGAAGAAGGGAGTAGTTTTTGATGTCATGTTCATTTGTATCACATATCATTCCTATCTAAAGGACAACCTCTAATATCGTGCTTTGTTTTACACTTAGGATAATACATAGCCAAGGGTTCAGTGAAATTATTAGCTTTGGGATGCAAGCCATATAATGTGGTATTCAATTGGACTAATATGTCTATCTTAAGGTTTGAGAATTCTTCCATTAATTGACTCACATAATTTCCTCTTTTTCCTACTCTTGTCTTTCCAATGTTAAGATTTATCCTTGAATAATTTATGCACAATTTAGTTATCTGAAGGAAAGTTAGCTTATTGATGTCTCTTTTTATCCTTGAATAATTTATGCACAATTTAGTTATCTGAAGGAAAGTTAGCTTATTGATGTCTCTTTTTCCCATTAGGTTCAAGGAATCCATAACATCATCCTCAAACAATTTTAAAAATATTGTTTTATATACCTATTTATCTAGTTCATATCCACATTTTATGTGGGCAAACAAAAAGAAATCGAGGTAATCTTATAGATTTTCATCTTCATTCTATTTGATCCTAAAAACTTATTCCTTTTTATCCCTCACCCTATAGTAATATTGATATTTGTCTAAGAATGAAATTTTCATGTCTTCCCATGAGTGGATGGAGATTGGGAGTAACCCCATAAACATCTCATAGCTCCTTTTAGTATATAAGGAAAGAGTTTTAACCTTTGATTATCAATTTTGTAATCATAGATTTGACACATAATTTTGAATTCAAAGATAAATTGGTCAAGATATTTTGTATATTGCAATCTAAAGGTAGGGAAAATGGATGGAGAAATGAATTTCATGTTCATTATGTCATCCTCCTCCAGAACAATGGGATTGGTAAAGGTTCTTCTAGGAGGATTATTCCTATCTCCTTGAGGATTTTTTACATTTTTGTGATTGTCCTTCATTTCTCCTAAGTTAATGTTATCAAACCTTCTAGGGGGAAGTAGAGGTTTGTCAAGGTTGGATAGAAGGTTTTTTGATTATGATTTAATTTCTTCAAGCCTATCTCCTTTATTTGGTGTTCTTTATTTATGCTATTGATCCAAAGAATCATGTAAGTCTAGTTCTTCCCTAACAGTTGAAAATGTTTTTCCAATCCTTTTTCTCAAATCTTCAAGTTTATCTGCTAATGCTTTTATTCTATTGCTAGTTGGAATGTCTTACTGAGGGTCTTTTGGAATGAATCCTTGAGAGTCTCTTCTTTTGCTCATATATTTATTTAATATTTAGGAAAGTTTATTTTTATGATTACTGCTATAATATGCATTTACCTTACTAACACTTTAAAAGAAATTCACTATTAATGGTGCCAAAAATGATGGGTGTCATTGTTACCCCTTAATTTAATCAACTATTGTTGATATCATTCTTTACTAAGGTAAGTGTCCAAAGATATTTACAACAAGTTTCTTTTAAGATCTAGCTAATAGTGACGTGTTTTGGGGTTTTTTGGTGAAGTGATCTATTCTAAATCTTAAATCTAAAATCTAATTTAATTAACTGTAAAGAAAAACTCTTGTAGAAATATAAATCTAACTTCAAAGTAAACACACTTTCTCTTGAAATGAACACACTTTCTAAAAACAAAAAATCAATGCTGATAAAAGAAAGCACTAAAATATAGAATTATAAAAACACACTTAAAACTGGGATTGTAGAATTGAATTTACTAGGATTACATAATTGAATTTACTTTATCAAAGAAAACACTTTTGAAGGAAAAGAGTTAACACTACATCAAATGACAATACACACACATTAATAACTTTTACTACTTGTAGGTTAATAATCTACATAGAATATAAATGTGTTAATTAAATTGAAACTAATAGAAAGTAATACATAAATACCACACACACATCTTGACTCCTCAGGTAAGTGGGCCCTTCCTCACCTTTAGATCAAGAGTAAAATAACTTAGTACTTATTTAATGAAATAAAATTAATTAATTCATAGGAATAAAAACTACATATACAATATCTTTTTATATTCATAAACTCTACTTTTATTGTTTCAAAATATCACACCTCTAATCAGATAGGGTTCTATCTTTTATTCAGATGGAAATATAACAACTTTATAAATATTAGGTAACCACTAATTATTCTAAAAAGATTGATTTTACCAAGATTTTCTTATCTTATAGAATAGTAAATATGCATTACAATAAAATATCCACACTCTTTAAGAAAAATCCATTGGAATTGTAACTGCATATCAAATTTTATTATTGATTCTTACCTTGTCTTTGATTTACAATATCTTGTTTACAAATATAAACCTATATCTAGATACAATCTATAAAGGAAAGTATGTATATATATACATACATGGAAATACTATAAATAGTAAATGCTCTAAGGTAGCTCAAAATGCCCTTGAAAATATTTCTAAGAGATTCTGTAGTAATTTTATCAAAATTTGTAGTATCTCTTATTGACATTTGTAACATTGCCTATTGAATTTTGTAGCACCTGCTGATGGAGTTCATAGTGATTGATGAAGTCTGTAGCTAGGACTGATGAAGTCTATAGCTCTTATAAAGTGTTTTATCTTTACCATAATCTTCTTCTAAGGTCGTGGGATCATACGAAGACTACTATCATTTATTTTATCCTTTATACTACTTATATACATAAAATGTGGGTTCTAAAACATGCAAAGAGTTAGAACATAATGTCAAGAATAGGAACTTAGAATCACATATACTAAGTAAGATAAAAGTACATATCTTATACTTTAAACTATTTATAAGTCTTAAAGATATAATAAATGCTCAATCACCAATGGTCGATTAGAAAGTGTAAAGGAGACAACACATGGTTATAATGAATCATATATTTGACTCATCAAATGTGTACTTAATTAAGTTCAAATCCTTATAAATTCATCCCAAAGAGGTGGGGCACACCTAAAAGAGATTATTTAACTAAAATTAAATTTATTTTAGTTGATTTACTACTTTATATGAATTTTGGGTGATTAGCTTGTCTAGTGTGCATGAGTTCCTTACTTGCTAAGAAAGGCTTCTTATATGTTGACCTTATCTTATCAATGTGTAATGACATTACTTCAACAATAAAGTAGAATAGTAGAAATATATCCAAATATGACTGAAATATATCAGAATATATGATAATAGACAAGCCACTTTGAGGGGGCAACCTCCACAAGCTTCAATAAGAGCAGAATTCACAATATGATGATAAATAATTACCCACTACCTCCTATATATAGTCTATCTAGGCCATGGTTACTCCATAGGTCGACCTAATAATCAAAATAAAGCATAGATAAATGTAATATAACATCAAAGATGGATAAGTAAGCCACAAGTCAGCTAATACTATCCTCATACATGTGATAGATTAGGGGCGTAACATGCCCTTCCCCTTCAAACCAACAATATCCTCAACGTTGAACAACTCTAGATGTTGTTGCAAAAAATCTTTACCTTCACAAGTTGCATCTTCACTGCTCTGGTTTTTCCACTTGATCAAATATTCCCTAATCTCTCTGGTTCTCAACCTCTTAGTACGTGTTTGGAGGATCTTCTCTAGTTCCAAAATGACTCATCCTTCTTCATCTAGTTCTGGGAGCTCTGTTTGGGCTGAAACTTTCTATCCAATGACCTTCTTCAAATAGGAAACATGAAATAATAGGTGTATGTGAGATGAATGAGGTAACTCGAGCTTGTAAGCCACACTTCCAATTTTTTATAGAAATTGATAAGGGCCATAATACTTAGGAACAAGTTTGTTGTCCTTTTTCTGTTGCTTCAAGGACATTTGCTTGTAAGGCTACAAACAAACAAATACCCAGTCACCCACCTCAAAATTTCACTCACTATGGTGTTGATCTACTTGTTGCTTCATCCTATTTTGTGCCAAGGCCAAATTCTCTCTCAAACAAGCCAAAACCTCTTGTTGATGTTGAATGTGCTCTTCCACATCTAAAAACTTGGTGTGCACCTTTAATGAAGAAGTGATGAAAGGTGGATGGTAACCATATAGTGCTATAAATGGAGGCATTTTAGAAGAGGTATGGAAAGATGTGTTATACCACCATTCTGCAAGTGGTAGCCATTTAACCCAATGTTCTTGTTTATCTGATACAAAACAATGGAGATACCCCTCTAAACATTTGTTAACCACTTCAATTTGTCCATCAGATTGGGGGTGGTAAGATGAGCTATGAGCTAGCTGAGTACCCAAATAAGAAAATAGTTCAGTCCATAAATTACTAGTGAAAATAGGATCATGATCACTTACAATTATTTTTGGGGTTCCATGTAATTTGAGAACTACTTCCATAAAAATACCTGCTACTGTACTTGCTGAAAATGGATGTGAGAGAGCACAAAAATGGGCATATTTTGTAAGCCTATCCACAATGACCAAGATAACATTCTTACCTTTAGAACAAGGCAACCCAGTGATGAAATCCATGGAAACCTCCTCCCACCTTTGACTAGGAATTCCTAACGGTTGTAACAGACCTGGGGTCTTAACTATTTCACCTTTATTCTGTTGGCATATGAAGAATTCTTTCAAATTTTTTTTTACATCTCCCTTGAGTCTTTCCAAAAATAATTCTTTCTTAATTCTATGATAAGTTTTCAAGAACCCTGAGTGTCCCCCAATTGGAGATGCATGGAACTCTGCAAGAATCTTATGCTTAAGCTCTAAATTTTTGCACAAGTATAACCTACCCTTATACCATAGGACATTACCTTTCCATTCAAATTTGTCAGAGGCTAAATTAATTTGCTAGAGATTCTAAATCAGAACCTGTGTATCCTTGTCTTGCTCCCATTCTAACCTAGCTTCATCCACCCAATCTACGTGCAACATGGACATTGCACAAAGTAATGCTTCTATGGATGCATCCTATCTGGATAGTGCATCTGCTACTACATTATCTTTACCATTCTTATGGATGATTTCAAAATCATAACCCAAAATTGTGGTTACCCATTTTTGTTGTTCCTTAGATGATAATCTTTGCTCTAAAAAGTATTTGAGACTATCATGATCTGTTTTCACCTTAAAGTGTCTACCCATCAGATAAGGCCTCCATTGCTTAATTGCATGAACAATAGCCATCATTTCTTTCTCATAGATAGGTTTTTTTAGATTCTTACCTTTGAATTGATGACTTTAAAATGCAATGGGTCTTCCTTCCTGCATTAGTACTGCCCCTAATCTAGACCCAGAAGCATCACATTCAATAGTGAATGTCTGTGAGAAGTCTAGAGTAGCCAAAACTGGAGTGGTGCACATAGTTACTTTTAGTTTCTCAAATGCTTTGGTGGCATTATTATTCCAATGGAAAGCATCCTTATTTAGAAATGTAGTGAGTGGAGTTGTTATGCTGCCATAACCTTTCACAAATCTTCTATAGTAACCTGTTAGTCCAAGGAACCCTCAAAGGTTTTTGAGAGTTTTTGGCATGGGCCATTCCATTATCAATTTGATCTTCTGGGGATACACATTGACACCTTCATGGGAAATAATGTGATTAAGGTACTCTACCTCCTGTACTCCAAAATCACATTTAGATGGCTTTGCATAAAGTTGGTGCTTCTCCAAAACTATCAACACCTGTTTCACATGTTGCAGACGTGCTTCCCATGTCTGACTATAAATCAATATGTCATCAAATAAAACTAACACAAACTTCCTTAAAAAAGGCCTAAAAATAGTGTTCATCAATATCTAAAAAGTAGATGGTGCATTTGTAAGACCAAAGGGCATTACCAAAAACTCATAATGGCCCTCATGTGTTCTAAAAGTAGTTTTATGAACATCTTCATCCTTGATTCTAATTTGATGGTACCCCGAGCAAAGATCCAATTTTGTGAAATAATTAGCACCATGCAACTCATCAAGTAAATCATCAATTACTAGAATAGGAAACTTATCTTTGATGGTGTATTTGTTGAGTTCCCTATAATCTAGGCACATCCTCCATGTGTCATCCTTCTTCCGCACCATGACCACTGGTGATGAATATGCACTTTGGCTATGCTTGATGATCCCTACCTCCAACATCTCATGGACCATATTTTCAATTTCACTCTTTTGTGCATATGGATATCTATATGGTCTAATATTTGGTGGTTGACTACTTGGAATTAGTTGAATAGCATGATCATGTTCTCTTTTTGGTGGTAGTCCTTTTGACATGGCTCCAAAAATAGATGAGTGGTCCTCAAGAATTATCTATAGATCAAGATGTGTAGATGCCTATGTGGGTTGAACTTCTATGGAGCATAATCATGTAATAATTCCCTCTACCCCATTTTTTAGCATCTTGGTCATTTGATGTGAACTAATTAATTGTGGAGATTTTGCATGTAATCCACGTAGTTCAATTTTCTTACCTTTAGAATGAAAGTGCATGAATAGTTCTTGGAAGTTCATCTCAATGGTACCTAAGGTTGTGAGCCATTGGACTCCCAAAACAATGTCAGTGTTACCCATGGGAATAACAAACATAGGAGAGTTGAGATTATACCCACCCATAGTAAGCTTAATACTATGGCATTTGCCTAAACAATTAATTGTGCCACCATCTGTAA
This sequence comes from Torreya grandis, assembly GCA_037957365.1. Lineage (NCBI taxonomy): Eukaryota > Viridiplantae > Streptophyta > Pinopsida > Cupressales > Taxaceae > Torreya > Torreya grandis. Next base: position 1,816,160 of record JARHVA010002843.1, read on the forward strand.
TCATGACATGAAATTCTAGTGCTGGGTAGATGAAACAGTTCAATCGAGTGGCCAACTTATGGTTTATAAAGCTATGTGTGCTCCTTGAATCAATCAACACTGTCACCTTTTATTTCTTGAGGAAACCCACCACCTTAAGAGTTTGTGGAGTGCTAATACCTACAAGTGCATGACAAGATATTTTAGGTTGGGAATCTTTAGGTACCTCCTCTATATCTTCTTCATCATCATTGGAGGCATCATCTGCTTCTTCATCTTCATTTGGTCCCTCAATGTAGAATAAATTCTTCTCAGCACATCTGTGTCCTTTACTCCACTTGCTGTCACAACTGAAACATAATCCTTTTTCACAGTTCTCTTCAATTTGTTAAGGGGTCAATCTAGTAGGTGGAGGAAATGTTGGTGACGATATGCTATGATATTTGAAGTGAGTGAATGGCTGCTTCTTGTTGGCTATGAATTTTTCCTCAACTCTACGTGCCATGATAATAGAATTAGAAATCTTAAGTGGATTAAACATGTGCAACTCATGTTGAATGTGGTCCTTGAGTCCACCCAAAAATAGGTCATTCAAGTTTGCTTCAAAAATTGTCTCCACACGTAAGGACAGGTTCTGAAAATGATGAATATAATCCTTGATGGAGCTAGTTTGTCACAATTTTTCTAGTTGGCTGAAGTAATTCTCTGTCACACTATTGCCATAGTGTAATTGTAGCTCCTCTATAAAAAATGACCAGGTGACATTGAGAATCATCTTTTTCTTTTGAGCACACAACCATCGATACCAAATGAATTGATCAGGTTCAATATACAAGGATGCCATGGTAACCTTCTATCCACTTGGAATCTGATGTAGGTCAAAAAAATTATCCATTTGGTTGATCCAATTGAGTGGATCCTTTCCATCAAATTTGTGCATATCCACCTTTGGTAATAGGTTCCTCTGTGGCCATGGAGATAGATTTGAAGTAGACTGGTTAGGAGAACCACCCTGGTGGGGTTATGTAATAGAGTTAGCTTGATTATTTAACTGATTAATTTTCAAATCCATCATGATATCTCCCAAACTATCATGTATGGATTGCATATTAGATTTTATGCCTTGCACCTCACTTTGAATGCCTTGCACACTATAGTCAAGCTGGCTCACTTTATGATCTATGTCAGAAAACCCTGGTATAAAGGGTCTAGTAAATCCCCCTTATGACTCCATATCTTCCTTGTTAGGATTTTTACCTAGAGTTTTAGCACCCTTTCCTTGGCCTCGAGTTTGTGGACCTACCATAAAAGGGTTTTATGATGTCGACCCTTATTTGCACTTTTGACCCAACTTTGACCAAGCGATTTTGGAATTATGTTAGCCTCAAATCAAAATATACAAAGAACATACCATATCCAAATTTTTATAATATTTTGAAAAATGTAAATAACTCAAAAAAATTCTTTGAATTGCGCACTACAGAGCAATTTTATGAAAAACCATAACATAGCGATAACTTTTGTAAAATAGATCCAAATGAGCTGAAATTTTAATGGATGCTTAATTTTATTATTTCACACCTCCAGTAAAAATTTTGAAGATAAATTTGCAACCATTTTTTATATATCACAAAATTTTAAAATTTAGTGTTTTGCCCACAAGATTGCCCAAATCGTAGCTCTGATACCACTTGTAATGAAATTACTTTAACAATAAAGTAGAATAGAAGAAATATATCCAAATATGACTTAAATATATTAGAATATATTATAATAGACAAGCCACTTCGAGGGGGCAACCTCCACAAGCTTCAATAAGAGCAAAATTCACAATATGATGATAAATAATTACCCACTACCTCCTATATATAGTCTATCTAGGCCATGGTTACTCCATAGGCCGACCTACTAATCAAAAGAAACCATAGATAAATGTAATATAACATCAAATATGGATAAGTAAGCCATAAGTTGGCTAATACTATCCTCATACATGTGATAGGTTAGGGGCGTAGCACAATGAGTCAAAATTATTTTCTTGAGTAAAATTTTCGTTATTTTAGCGTATATTTTTTGTTAACCTATTTTCAAAGTATGTCTTAATTTAACATGAACTTGTCATGTAAGTTACTTGTAATTGGTTCGTTTGAGCCTATTTGTTAATAAAATATGGTGTAATAATGTGGCATAATAGTTCTTATTAGAAATTATTTTTTCATGTGTTTAGATCTAATTTTATTTTAAGCTATTCAAAAAGGAAAAAATAAAGCTTTAGTATCTTAATTTGAAGTTATCTAGTGCATATTCAGTCATCAATCATACTTATGTCACTGCTAGATTAACAACTAATAATTCTATGATAGATTAGATGATATATAGCTTCAAATTTAGATTAAAGTCAAAGATTATTTTCAATCCATCCACACATTCAATTTTTTTTAAAACAACTAGATCTAACTCATAAATTTGAACTATAAGGTATAAAGGATAACTCCAGACTCTACTTTTGTAGATAAGTAAACTCATTGGGCAATGGAGTTATTTTAAGCAAGATAAAGACTCTGAAAGAGAAAAAATGATAAATAAAATGAGGAAACAAATGAGATACCATAGGGAATGAGAAATAAATATGGGAAAACACAACTAAAATATTAAAAAACATGAAAAATGAACAAATCCTAAATTCACCTATTTACATGCAGTGGACAACCTACTTTCATTTGAAATAATGATTCAAATATTTCTTATTGTAGAGAAAAGGAAGGTGTGTAATGTATCATTAAGTAAATAGGAATTTATTTTCTCTACACAAGTGTCTAATCTCGAATGAACCCATCAAAAATGAATCAAACTTGCCATGGTTCCCCTTTGGTTCCCTCCTCTTGTTTCAAAATAGTACAAGATATTCAACTTGTAAATATCTTCTCTTCACCTTCTTCTAATAATGTTTTCAATTGATATTTATGATCTAAAATCATATCAACAACATGCATTATTTTTTCTTCAATTTTTTTAAGTACATAATTCTTTTGTCTATTAAGCTCTTAATTTTTTTTTTAATTTTCAATTACTCCTACCAATTATAATGCAAGAATTTCAATGGTTATAGGTATCACAATATTTGTTCCATACAACAACTATAAATGATACACCCTAATGGATTTTTGGGAGTGATATAGTCTACACATAATGCATCACACAAGATCTTTTCCTAATTCCTTTGATTTTCTTCTATGAGTTTACGAATGATGGTAAAAAGATTTTTGTTGTTATATTCTATTTGATTGTTTCTTTATAGATAGTTATCATAAGAATGAGATAAGGAGATGCCATAATCATAAAAAAATACAACCAACTTACCTTAATATAAATTTGATGCATTATCAGTCATGATTTTTTGAGGCATGTCATACCTTATTAGAATGTTCTCTTTAATGAAGTTAAAAACTACCTTTGAAGTTGTTTGCTTAACTAGAATTACCTCAACCCACTTTTTTAAATAATCCATAATTGTGATAGAATGTGTAGGGCCATCACTTAAATGAGGATTCAATTTTAAAATGAAACCTAAAACCCATTTTTGAAATCAATTACAATTGGGTTGAGTGGGAAAGCTACAAGTTTTGGCCTACCGACAAATTGTTGACAAGCTTCACATTTACTTACCCATTCATAAGGCATCTTTAAATAATTATGGCTAATAGTAATGAGTTTTAAAAATATTGTATATTATTACTAATGTAAATAAATTACCACTGTTGGAAATATTGTCATTGATGTCAAAGGTCTAACATTATTGGTGATAAAGGCCCCATTGCATTTAATATTATTTGTAATAAATATATCTTGGCTAATATGAGTTAATATTTATTTAATATTAATGAATATATTTTTGGTTGCATATGAGACAAAATAAGGGTCCATGGAGAAGTCAAAGAGCCATAGGGTAAATATAAAAGAAGGATGGGATGCATTTTCCCATGAAGAGTCATCTTGGGGAATTCCAAGAGTCACCAAGTGAAGACAAAAGAGGAAGGGCGCAATTTATCATGAAGGGACACTTTGAGGAATACAAAAAGTCACCAAGATAAGGACAAAAGTGGGAAGGATGTTTTTGGTCATGAAGGGTCACCACATGACTTTTCAAAAGCAATAATATGAAGGGTCATACAAGTTTGGCACCATTTTCCATGAGGATTGAAGGGTCACAAAGGGGGAAGGCCAAAGGCCATTTGGAAAGCTATAAATAAAGACTTAAGAAGCCATTTGTAATATGGGAGATAGAGGTTGATTTCATATTGTAATATCTAGCTTAGAAGAGCAATTGTGAGAGATGAATATGATTTGTATTTGTTATATCTAGCTTAGAAGAGCAAAGGTGAGAGAGAGTAAGGAGATGTTATATTGAACTATCATTTGTTGATATAGAAACATTAAGAGATAGGTGTGTGGTATACACAAAGGGGTTGGTGCTCCTGTGGGTTGGTGCTCGGCAAAGGGGTTGGTGCTCATGTGGGTTGGTGCTCATGAATAGTTATTGGGTTGGTGCTCGACATGGGGGTTTGGTGCTCTTGTGGGTTAGTGCTCATGAATAGTAGCTGGGTTGGTGCTCGGCAAAGGGGTATGGTGATCCTACAAGCTTGGCTTGAAAATATTGTTTAGGTTGGTGCTCATTCATATACTTGAGATTGTTCTCTGTGGTTTTTCTCACATTGGGTTTCCATGTTATATCTGGTGTCTCTCTCTATCTTGTGTGGTGTTTATCGTTTGAGTTTTATTGCATATCTTGAATGTTTGATTAAGTGGAATTTGGTTAAGGAAAAGATTTATAAGATATATGATATACTGATTCACCTCCATCTCAATATATCTTGTGCTTAACAATTGGTATCAGAGCAAGTTCTTTCAGAAAGGGTTTAACAACTTGAAGGTAGATCAAAGAAAAGCATAAGATGGCCAAGTAGCTAAAGAAGGAGAATCAAGAGTTAAAATTTGTGGTTGAGGCTCTTAAGGAAAAGGTGTGTATCTTGGATTCTAAGTTGGCTATAGAAGTAAAAGAAAATAAGATATTTATTCAGGAGCTTAAGAATCAGTTAGAGGTTGCAAATTCAATTTTAACATCAAAAGAAGAAGAATGTAATCAGTTCAATGATGAGTTAGGTTCTTTAAAGGATAATCATGAGAAGCTTATAATCAAGGTTGGGAAAGATCATGAAATATTGGTCCAAGGAAAGAAGGATGCAGGTTTTGAAGGCAAATCGAAGAAGTCAATCAGGTAGCCCAATGCTTTTAAGTTTTCAAATTATTTTCATGGTCGTTGTTTTTTTTGTCATCATGTTGGTCATAGGGCAAGATACTATATGAGGAGAAGCAATTAGTCAAAGGGAGTTCTTAGTCACATTAAAGAAAAAGGTATGAGAAATGTTGTTTGCTTTTGTTGTCATAAGGTTGGCCATATTGCTAAATTATGTCAAAATAAAGTAAAGAGATATTCAAGGTATGTCAAAGGATATAGAGCCCCTAGAAAATATGAGAAAAGACAAATTCAGGTTTGAAGACCTAAAATAGTAAAGGTTGATTAGGTTGAGTTTAATAATGAGAATGAATTACTTGCTATAGTAGAAAAAGAATCAGATAGGAAGGATTGTGAAGAATCTCTTGTTACATTTGAGCATGAGCTTTGTCAAGATAAGATAGTTGAAAAAGTTGAGAAAATGAAAAACATCATAAATGATAAGGTTAGTGGGTTGTCAAAAAGGTTAGACATGCTTAAACAGATTCTAAAATAAAAACACAAGAAGATTAAGGAAGAAACAGAGGAGATGTGGGAATCTCCTGAGATTTATTTCTAGGACCCTTTTGTGTGGGGTGTCTCTTCTAGGCTTCAAGGAGACATTTTTAAGAAAAATTGAAGCATGGTGGATGATATTGGGTCTTGGCTATGTTGCATGACAATAAGGTGAGTTGATAGATTAATTTATATATCTTTTGAGTGAATAGATTTTTGAAGAAAATTTTGCACCAGTGTTAAGGTTTGAGGCTATTAGAATGATTCTTGCATTTGCAGTGTTTAAAAGTTTTAAAGTGTTTCAAATGATTATGGTCACAAGAAATTAAAATGTTGAAAAAGAGCTAACAATTTTAGAGAGAAGGAAACGGATACTCATGTAGATTCATCAAGAAGAAGGATCAGAGTTTCAAAGCTCCATTCATTAGGAAGAAGGTTCAGACATGTTCATGGCAAAAGAAATAACCGGAAGCTTCTATGTTGGTGCAAACAACTTTGCATGTAAGAAATAAAGATCAGCCATGGTTCGTTGATAGCGGATGTTCAAGGCATATGACTAGAGATAATAGTAAAGAAGATCAATGGTGGCATAGTGAAATTTGAAGATAAAACCACTGCTAGGATAGCCAGAAAAGGTATTCTAAGTTTGGATATAAGTAGAACCAAAGCTAATAATGTTTTTTAAGCATAATCTTTTGAGTGTAATTCAAATATGTGTTCAAGGATACACCTTAAATTTTCATGCAGAAGGTTGTGAGATTAGAAGAAAATATTCAAATAAGTTAATTACAGATTCTCAAAGGACATGCGATGATTTATTAGATATCTTCTCAAAGACACGATCAAAGGATACATTCAAAGATTTTCAAGAGAAGTTGGGAGTAATTTCTATTACTCCCTAACATTGATGTTCAACATCAGTTGAGGGGGAGCTAAGTGTTAGCTCCAGGTAGGCCCTTTGCCATTGATGTCAAAAGGGGAGAATAATAGGTATAGGTACAGGTGTAGAAAATAAGTATAGGGAACAGATAGAGGTTGCTACAGTAAGGGGGAGTTACTGTATGTTTTTAGATGACAGTATGTGTAGGTGATAGGATGTGGCAGTTTTAGGATTGAGGTTGCCATCAATGACAAAGGGGGAGATTGTTGGAAATATTGTCATTGATGTCAAAGGTCTAGCATTATTGGTGATAAAGGCCCCATTGCATTTAATGTTGTTTGTAATAAATATATCTTGGCTAATATGAGTTAATATTTATTTAATATTAATGAATATATTTTTGGTTGCATATGAGACAAAAGAAGGGCCCATGGAGAAGTCAAAGAGCGATGGGGTAAAGACAAAAGAAGGATGGGATGCATTTTCCCATGAAGAGTCATCTTGGGGATTTCCAAGAGTCACCAAGTGAAGACAAAAGAGGAAGGGCACAATTTCTCATGAAGGGACACTTTGAGGAATACGAAAAGTCACGAAGATAAGGACAAAAGTGGGAAGGACATTTTTGGTCATGAAGGGTCACCACATGACTTTTCAAAGGCAAGAATATGAAGGGTCATACAAGTTTGGCACCATTTTACATGAGGATTGAAGGGTCACAAAGGGGGAAGGCCAAAGGTCATTTGGAAAGCTATAAATAAAGGCTTGAGAAGCCATTTTTAATATGGGAGATAGAGGTTGATTTGATATTGTAATATCTATCTTAGAAGAGAAATTGTGAGAGATGAATATGATTTGTATTTGTTATATCTAGCTTAGAAGAGTAAAGGTGAGAGAGAGGAAGGAGATGTTGTATTGAACTATCATTTGTTGATATAGCAACATTGAGAGATAGGTGTGTGGTATACACAAAGGGGTTGGTGCTCCTGTGGGTTGGTGCTTACGAATTGTTGTTGGGTTGGTGCTTGGTAAAGGGGTTGGTGTTCCTGTGGGTTGGTGCTCATGAATAGTTGCTAGGTTGGTGCTCAGAAAGGGGGTTTGGTGCTCTTGTGGGTTGGTGTTCATGAATAGTAGCTGGGTTGGTGCTCGGCAAAGGGGTATGGTGCTCCTGCAAGCTTGGCTTGTAAATATTGTTTGGGTTGGTGCTCATTCATATACTTGAGATTGTTCTCTGTGGTTTTTCCCACATTGGGTTTCCACGTTATATCTGGTGTCTCTCTCTATCTTGTGTGGTGTTTATTGTTTGAGTTTTGTTGCATATCTTGAATGTTTGATTAAGTGGAATTTGGTTAAGGAAAATATTTATAAGATATATGATATACTGATTCACCCCGCCTCTCAGTATATCTCGAGCTTAAAAACCACCACGAGGTCAGTCATGAAAGGCTTCAATAAGTTACTTTTATTATTCTCTATCACAGATCTCAGAAATAATCCATTAGTATTATTTTTAAACAAAGTGCCATCCTAGATAACATATTTTTAAATTTAAATTTATTCTTTGTTTAGAATCTAGATGTAGAAGACATTCTCCATAGGTCAAAAAATATGTAATTTATGAATACCACTAATCTATAAAGTCAACAACTAATATTAATGGAAATTTATCTATTTTGTGATCATTTTTACCAATGAGAGCATGAACTATCTGATTATTTGTTTGTTTTATAATAAGATTACATAATCCTTTACCTAGGACTAGCTTATTAGGCTTGATTTATATATTGTATTCCTAAATATTTTAAATCTAATTAAATATTATTAATCCAACTTCTTATTGTGTAAAAATGTATTTTATAACTATATCAAGCACCATCATAATGAAGAGAGAATTTAAAATATATTAATTGAATTGTTTGACAACTTTGACAACTACATATGCATAATTTTCAAAAGAAGAGTATTTGAGTTCATAGTCTTTGATATTAAAACTCATGAAGGTAATTGTTGAATTCATTCCCTCATCATTCCTCTAAATTATAATGTCTAAGAGAGTGTGAGAAAAATAATAAAAATATATGATGAAGTCTTTTTATAAATTAGAACACACCAAAGTATGTGAATGAGTAATTGCAGTATTTATGTTGTAAAAACTATATTTCCCTTCATTATTACATTTTAAATAAGGTTCACCTCTCATCATATCAACAATATGTCTTGTGATTTATACAAAATTATGAACCTTCTCAAGAAGTTTACTTTGCCAAAGAAGGAATGAGCTCCAGGGTTTTTGGTTGGCAAAGACAATTTCTAAATTACTTCAACTCTCTCAAGATCAATCTAGATTCCTTTTTTGAAATAATTCGCATGAAAAAATTACCTTTAGTTACTCCAATTTTTTTTTGATTCATATAAATACCATGAAGATGACATTTTTAAAACACCTTTTCTAAATGCTCATAATGGTCTTCTCTTCTTTTGGAGAACACTGGCAAATCATCTAGTAGACTATAATTATCTTTTTATATCATTGAATTCAAGGTCCATTTGACTTTGAAACATTTATCCTATGTTTCTGAGACCAAAATTCATTATTCAATGTGTAAATGTACCCCAAGGAGTGGTGAAGGTAATTTTATGTTAATATTATTTGGCTACCCAAATATAATTAGATACTGAGAAAACATATAATATAGAAAGCATTTTATAAACTTGTGACTACCTAAAATATTTTATCCATGATGGAAAATAGATATTTATCTTTCATAGAGGCTTGATTTAAATTTAAAAAATATACACATCTTGATCTCTCCACTTTTCTTGCAAACTAGCACTATATTAGCAACCTGTGTTGAATGATGATGGGAAAAATTATTCAAGCATTCAAAATATTATAAACATCCTCAAAAATAGCCTTGAATATATTTGAATTATACTTAATTTGATTTTATTTAAAATAATTTACATCAAGTTTGAGTGGCACTGCTTGTTGCATCTCTTTTGGTTGAAAATATTTGAGATCATCATATGAATAAGTAATAAGATCAATGTATTTTTGAAGAAGTGAAACAAAACTTATTCATTATTTGGGTGATAAAAATTTACTAATGTTTACCATCCTTGGTTTTTATTTAGATTAGATACTCACTTTTTCATAGTTAGTTGAATTAAGAGAACCTTTTTACATTTTATTTTTAATAAACTTGTCATGTTTATCAAAACGTTGCTATAAAGAAACTAAACCTTTAGGAATTATTTTCCATTTAATTTTAATAATTACATATTCATTATTTTCTTTTGAAATTCCTTCTTTTTTAGTTTTCACTGAAGATTCTTTGTATGTTGAATCACTTCCTTCAAAATAAAGATATATCGTCATGCAATATAAAGATATGATCACTTTATTATATGAATACCTAAAAATATTTTATCCATTGATCATAACACAAACTATCCAGTAGACTATAATTATCTTTTTATATCATTGAATTTAGGGTCCATTTATCTTTGAAACATAAATCCTATGTTGATGAGACCAAAAGTCATTATTCAATATGTGAATGTACCCCAAGGAGTGGTGAAGATAATTTTATGCTAATATTATTTGGCTACCTCAATATGATTAGATCTTGAGAAAACATATAATATATAAATCATTTGTAAACTTGTGACTACCTAAAATATTTTATCCATGATGGACAATAGATATTTATCTTTCATAGAGGCTTGATTTAAATTTAAAAAATATACACATCTTGATCTCTCCCCTTTTCTTGCAAACTAGCACTATATTAGTAACCTGTGTTGAATGATGAATGGGAAAATTTATTCAAGCATTAAAAATATTATAAACATCCTCAAAAATAGCCTTGAATATCTTTGAATTATACTTCCTTTGATTTTATTTAAAATAATTTACATCAAGTTTGAGTGGCACTGCTTGTTGCATCTCTCTTGGTTGAAAAGATTTGAGATCAACATATGAATAAGTAATAAGATCAATGTATTTTTGAAGAAGTGAAACAAACCTTATTCATTATTTGGGTGATAAAAATTTACCAATTTTTACCATCCTTGGTTGCTATTTAGATTAGATACTCACTTTTTCATAGTTAGTTGAATTAAGAGAACCTTTTTACATTTTATTTTTAGTAAACTTGTCATGTTTATCAAAATGCTGATATACAAAAACTAAACCTTTATGAATTATTTTCCATTTAATTTTAATTATTACATATTCATTATTTTATTTTGAAATTCCATCTTTTTTGGTTTTCACTAAATATTCTCTGTATGTTGAATCACTTCCTTCAATATAAAGATATATCATCATGCAATATAAAGATATGATCACTTTGTTATATGAATACCTACAAATATTTTATCCATTGATCATAACACAAACTATCCCACTCAAATAAGGTCATAAAACTTTTAGGAAGAGGTAGTGACTAGTCAACCCCATCATTAAGCCCTTCATTTACAAGTAAGTTTAGAAATTCCTCTCAAGCAAGATCATTTTTTGAATCAAAAATTCCACATGGTTGGACAAATTAGTGCTTGTTCACAAGAATAATGGACAAATTAGGCTTTTCATTTTAATTTTGAGATCTATATAAAGACTCATATAAAGATAATTACCATTTTAAATCCATAGATTAATTTGTTTATATGGTGAGTGGCTATGAGATGATGTCCTTTCTAGATTGATTTTTAGGCTACAACCAAGTGTTGGTTGATAGGGAATATAGGACAAAAATAACTTTCACCTTGAAATGGGATACATTCACTTAAAATACAATTTATTTCAATATGATAAATGTATTTAACACATTCTATCATGCCATGGATATTTCCTTTCTAGATCTAGTAGGAAAATGTATTATTATTTACATGGATGATCTAACTATATTTTATGAGCATAGGCCATAATATGTGCATCATTTAAAAAAGGTGTTCGAAAAATATAGGAGGTATTGTATTTCCATAAATCTAAAAAATCATATTTTCAATTTTATAAAATATATGTTATTGGTATGTATCATCACCAACTAAGGTATATCCATCTACCCTAATAAATAAATTGCCATTTCCATAATTTTGCTTTCAAATAGTAAAAATGAGTTAAAATCATTTTTTAGAAAATTTATTTTGTGTGGAAACTTATTTATTATTTTTCATATAATTTAAGAGCACTTAATTCTATTCTTAAATATAATACAAAAATATAATGGATAAATCAATTCAAGGCCACATTTTAAGACATCAATGATGCCATTAGGCAAACTCCAATATTGATCTTTCTGGATTTCACTAGATATTTATATCTATAGTCTTTTTCTTCTAATCACACTATAGAAGATGTAATGACATAGATAACTAATAAATTATAACACCCTATTGCATTTATGATCACAAATTTGAAATATGTAGAACTAAAGTATTCAATGCTAGACAAGCAAGCTTACACCCCTATCAATGTTATCAAAAAAATAGTCATTACATTCTCTATAACAAAGTCCATGCCATAGTACTTGATCCTAAAGTAAATTTTATGCTAGGGCAAAGTGAGCTAGGGGATTACAAAGGTAAATAAATGGCCAAGTTGAAAGAGTATGATATTGAAATAAAGCTAAATAAAATGGTGATAGGCCAAGGTCTCTCTTATCTGAACATAAAGGTCAATCCATCAATTATTTTTATGCAAATAGATCAAATATGAGTTAAACCAAAGGAGTGGTATGATCACATTATTCAATTCTTGTTACATGGAATTTTCTCTCTAGAATTAAATAAAGTACAAAGAAGAGATATAAGACTAAAATCTACTCGTTATATTCTAAATAAAGAAGTTATATATATATATATATATATATATATATATATATATATATATATATATATATATATATATATATATATATATATATCATAAATATGAAGGTATTTATCTCATTTATATAACCAAGGAAATGTCCAGGTAAATTATGAGCAAAATCCATGACAAATTTGGAAGTGGTCAAACTTATTGTAATATAAAAACACACAATATTCTCATAGTAGGCTATTAATGGCCCATGATTTTCGAGTACATTCACGACAATGTGAGACATTTTCATTAGTATTATAATTTTAAGGAGTGGTATGATCACATTATTTAATTCTTGTTATATGTAAGTTTCTCTCTAGAATTAAATAAATTACAAAGAAGAGATATAAGACTGAAATATACTCATTATATTCTAAATAAAGGAGTTATGTATATCATAAATTATGAAGGTATTTATCTCATTTGTATAACCAAGAAAATGTCCAAGTAAATTATGCATAAAATTCATGACAAATTTGAAAGTGGTCAAACTTATTGTAATACAAAACACACAATATTATCAGAGTAGGTTATTAATGGCCCATGATTTTCAAGTAAATTCATGATAATAACAGACATTTTCATGACTATTATAATTTTTTAAAAGAGATAAAAATGCATCAATGAATTTGCAGCTAGTAATTAATAATATACCCTTTGCTTAAGGGGGATAGATTTTATTAGAGTTATTAACCCTTACTATGTGAAAGGAAATAACATAGTGGACTAGATAAATTTTAACAAATAAAATTGCAAATAAATAAGAAATAAAATTCCTTCTTGTAATGTTTTTCACACCTTTTTTCTTGGGTTGTGATAGTGGACTTGCATTTGAATTAACAAAATTCATAGAATAAGTGTATGACAATAACAGTTTTTTGGTTTTTTTTTGTAAAACTAATACCCTCAATGGAATGGAATGGCCTAATCCACTAAAAATAATCTAATTTATGCCATTAATTAATATTTTGTAAAGACACTAAGATATTGGTTGCACTATTGAAGTATGCATTATGGGCTGATATAATAAGATATAAACAAGCATTAAAATAATCTCTATTTATTTTTTTTAATGGATAAAATCTAGTATCCCATTATATTAAAGCTTCCCACTTATTATATAATGTAGGAATACATGGGATGAGATGATAGATTGAAATCAATAATTATCAACATTATTCACATGTAATATGCATAAGATGAAACCTTGTAAATTTTTACAAAACATTAAGACATAGTCAAGAGATGGTTTGATAAGAGGGAAAAGGTAAAAAAATTAAAAATTTAAGATTTGGTCTTATTATGGGAAAAATACCATGATAATATAGGTTGGAATACAAAATTTATCCATTATGGATTAGTCATAATATATATTTTTGAGATATTAGGAAATAATGCCTTCAGACTAAAAGATTTATAAAGAAATGATTTGTTGTTCCTAGTGGAATGGGTAGTACTTGAAGCATTACTTATAAATTGTGCCATATATATTAATTTGGGGTTGACTATGAGTTTTTTAGTTTAGGATTAGAGTAATTAATTTATATTTATTTTAGTTATGATTTCTTTTATAGTCTATTATTACTTTCATCGCTTTCTTAAAATAGTTTGCTTTGGTTGGGTCTTAGTTCAATAAGGCTCGCAAGATAAAAAATAGAGATATTGGTAACATATGTTTACACATTTACTCTTTAAATATTCAATCACTTGTTGGCTTCCATTGCATCCACATTATCTAATCCATTTTATAGGTGACTTAGTCACATCCAACTAGTTGGAAGAACTAGATTTACTGTGAAAGTGTTGAAAAATTCAATAAAAATGGTTATTTTGGTAAAATATAAATATCATGTGTGAGATATTTTTAAATCAATGTTTTGGATCATGCTCCATGAACTATCACCAGGATGATATAATAGTATGATAATATTGTATACCTATCATTCTATTTATATATGTTATCAATGAAGTGTTATGGAGTTGGGTAGTTAGGTTATGATCCAGACACCTTTTAAGAAATGTTAAGTCTTTAATCTTATTTCCAATTTTTATTCTCAACTTATAATTTAGTTTATCCTTAAGGAATAATTTCATCCCATGAAGGGCATATATAAGAGAGATAGTGTATCCATGGTCCATGAAGTAAATTAATTTTTTCTTTTTGGTTAAACCATGTGAGATATTTTTGAATCAACATTTCAGATCACACTATATGAAACATCATTAGGATGAGATAATAGTATGATAATATTATGGGCCTAGATTTATATTTATAGATTTTATCAATGAAGTGTTTTGGATTTAGGTAGTTAGGTTATGATTTCGATAGATTTAAAAAAATGCTAAGTCTACAATTTTCTTTCCAATTTTGATTCTCAACTTCTCAATAATTTTATATTTAAGGTAGAATTACCTCCCATGAAGGGCATCTATCAAAGAAAGAGTGTTTACATAGTCCATAAAGTAAACAAGAAAGTTTTTGTAGTTAAACAATGTGAGATAGTTTTAAATCAATGTTTTGGATCACATTTTGTGAAGTGTCATCAAGATGAGAGAATAATATGATAAGATTGTAGACATAGATTTATATTTATATATGCTATTAGTGATGCCAAGAAGTTGGTAGTTAGGTTATGATCCCAAAACCTTTTAATAAATTCTAAGTCAATAATATTCTTTCCATGTTTGATTCTCATCTTCTCAAGAAGTTTAGCCTCAAGGAAAAATTCCCTCCCATGAAGGGCATCTATCAAAGAGATAGTGTTTTCATAGTCCATGAAGTAAAGAAGAAAGTTTTTACAGTTAAATTATGTGAGATATTTTTAAATCAATGTTTTAGATGAGAGAATAGTATGATAAGATTTAGACCTAGATTTTTATTTATAGATGATATCAATGAAGTGTTGTGGATTCGAGTAGTTAATTTATGATCCCAACACCTTTTAATAAATTATAAGTCCTTAATATTATTTCCAAGTTTGATTATTTGATTCTCAATAAGTTTAAACTTAGGGAAGAATTCCATCTCATGAAGGGAATCTCTCAAAGGGATAGTGTATCCACAAACCATGAAGTAAAGAAGAAAGTTTTTCTAGTTTAATTGTGTCATATAGTTTTAAATCAATGTCTCAAATCACATTCCATTAACCATCATTATGATGAGATAATTGTATGATAATATTTTAGACATAACTTTCTATTTATAGATGTTATCATTGAAGTGTTGTGGATTTGGGAAGTTAGGTATGATCTTGGAACCTTTTAATAAATGTTAAGTCTATAATCTTATTTCCAAGTTTGATTCTTAGTTTCTAAAGAAGTTTGGCCTTAAGGTATAATTCCATCACTTCACACACTTTTGAATCTTAAGATATGCTTGGACTTATTATGTTGTGTGATGAGAATGAAACTAATTTTTAGATGTTTATTGAAAATAGAAAGCCTTCTTACATGACCTTTTTTTGTTTTTTTTCAAAAGTGAGACCATAAGATACCAAGTTTTAAACACTTAGCATTATTTTCTATTAAAAATTTTGCACCCCTTATTTTTAATAAATGTAGACCCCATTTTGAAATGGATATACAAACCTATTTTTAAGATTCATCATGGTCTCAATTGTTTCCAAATTATGAAGCAAGTCATTAGGTATAAGAGGAGAAATTAAAATAAAATCCCTTTCAATTAATCTCATGAGGTTTCCATAGTGAATTCAAGAATTAGTCTTAATTGAAACAAAATTTGAGTTTAATTAATTAATCACATACCTAGTCTTTTATGTACCCTCATGAACCCATTTTAATATTTGTTAGTCAATTTGTTATATCCTAAATTTGGGATCACATTTTTATACCACAACATACATGTCTTATAATAAATGTACTTGATTAAAATTCAAAAAATAAATTTAAAACCTAATGCATACACATGGTTCACTTTAATACTTTAATCACACTCCACGAGTGATTGGGGAGGCCTAAGAATGAGTTGGATTTTTTTTTGGTGTAGTTGATGAAGATAAACATATGGAAATATCAAGTAAAGTCAATAGCTTGACGAATCCATGGACTTAACTATGACCAATTTGGAAAAAAAAGAAATCCATGACTCTGTGAATGAATAACCATCATATGATCACCACATGACTTTTCTCTAAACCAAAATTTTTATTAAATAATTATGTGTTTTATTAGTGTCTCAATATTATGGTGATAAGTCATTTTTTTTATGTATAGGTGAATGTGTAAACATCAAACATATATGAAATGGATTTAATATGTTAATGCATCCATGAAAATTTCATGATTCATCACTTTAAAATCTATGAAGTCCATGAGCCCATGATTATGAGGTAATCAATGATCTCAATGTGTCTTGATATTAGTGGCCAATAATAAAGAAAAAGTGACAAATCCTTTAAGCCCACATGTGAAATCATTTGATGGGATGTTTCCACATGGATATTTCATGTATAAAAGGGAAATTAATTTTTTAATGGTGGAATTATATATCATAATTAATAAATTAACACATTTATACATTGTAAAAGATAATTTTAATACTCCAAATAAATATTTTAATTTGTTGCTTAGACCCAATTAAAGGAGAACATGTTTCTAACTTCAATTGGACATGGTAAAGGTGAAAGATGAAAAAAATTTGGATTTCAATGGACATAAAGAAAAATAAATAATCTATTGCATCTATGGGGATACAAATTTATATGACAATGAACATTACACTATATGGCCATAACACTATGATATTTTGACACATGGATGGTTAAAATGGTCTGTGGGAGATGAAAACCACATAAACACAAAAATCAAAATCAAAATCAAAATGAGAATTATAAAAGGTAATTAATAACAAGATAAAAGGCCATTAGTTTACATTAATTTATATATTTATGGTGGTTATTTGATGTGAAAAAGTGGCATTTTGAATTTTAATTTCAAAATAAATGCATAAGAAATTAATACATTAATTTTTTATAAGTGTCCACCATTGATAATAAAGTTTCACAATGAAGAGTTGAGTGCATTTTAGAAGTTTAGAGGGGAAATGTGAGTAAATTATTTGGATAGTGATCATCAAATTCTATACAATTCACTAGAGTATCACCAAGAGTGAAAGATGCCTTGAATTCCAACATCTTCTTCCTTCAACCCTCCCGAAGAAATAAGAGACATTATTATGACCCCAGACATTATTGAATATGGTAATTGTAATTCCTTATTATATAAGATCTAAGAATCCAATGAGTTATATGATGATGAGGATGCTACATAATATGATAAAGAATACCAATATGACTTGGTATTAAAATAAATATCTGGTCTACACTAAGCTAAAACATAAACTGAGGAATTTCCCTATAAAAATATCTCACATTATATTTTCATTTAGTGTGTTATAAGGGACGATTTAATATTTAGGATAAACATGAAGTATAGAGTGGAATTTGAAAACTATTAAAATTTTCACTTTCCCATATTCATGTATAACCATAATGTTCTCTTGTAGTAGATGGAATAAAGTCACCTAATGGAGGCATTGAAGGATTGGGTAGAAGATATATATTATTCAATTAATAAGGGATATATTGACACTTAAACCATTATAATTTTCATGTGAGAAGTCAAAACTATAATGGTTTTGATGAATAGGTTATGTATGGTCCCTAGCATACATCATGTGATCAAACTATGGGTGCCTCTATTGGCCATGATAATAAATGATAGAAATAAGTTGGCCTTAGGTGAAATAATTGCATATAAATTGAAGTAAGATATCAAATGAGTGAAAGAGGGTCAAAAATTCTAAATGATGTAATATCTCATAGATGATTATAATGCCACAATCAAATTTAAACATAATAACCTCCATAGGTTTCCCAATTATTTTAATACTTAAATTCATGTCAAATTTTTTTTGTATGTATATCATTTTTAGTTATATATGAAAGAGACATACAATTATTTATACCATCTGATGTACCTAGACATAAATGAACATCCAATGCCTATAATCTCAAAGGAAATGATGGATTACATCAAGGAAATTGGGGCCTATTGGTAATATTATTTATACATAGTGATTAACATTAAATATACTTTGGTTTAACCACTGAAACCCCCTTATTATGTGCTATTAAAATTGACTAAGCATGAAATATCATGATAATTCATCACTAGAGTGGGAAGAATTTTAAATAATTTAACTCAAGTATTATCACCAATATCATTTAAAATAGGATTGTAAATTTCTATAACATGTCCCTCTATTCAATAATTAGCACCACATAGGACCTCATTTAAGCTAGATGATCACATTCTTAGACACTAGGACCTAAATTAAAAAGTGATCAAATATAAATAATTACCATAAGGTAAGGTCAGTATGACATATCATCACAATAAATGTTGAGGTGTGGAGCTAGAAGCTTCACTAGATGAGCTAATTGCAAGGTTGCTGGAGTTACACAGTCGCCGACATTGGTAAGGATCGACCGACATCGGTCAGGGATTGATTGGAGGCTACCGACATCGGTTATGGATCAGCCAATGTTGGTCATGTGCAGGCAGATAGGGACTGACGTCGGTCACCTGTGCGTTCCATAATTCTATTTTCATGGGACGAATAGATTGTTTGCATGATTAGTTGAACTGTTGGTATTAAGTCTGTGTTTCTATTTTTGGCAGGACTGTTTAAGCCTTTGATTAGGAGGTGTATCTAATGGTTGTGAATGCATAGCTCATGATGCCTAATTCTATATAATAGGGATAGATATTCATAGCTTGTAGAAGATGTAAGATAGACAATTCAAGTAGCTGAGTTGTGTTTGTAATTGTGAGAGAGAACTCTTGAGGGAAAGAGATCTATACATCTGAGAGGTGTGGAAGAAAGAGAGATTTATTCAATTGTATTTCCTTTTAGAAGAATTTAATACAAGTTTTCATTATTTCTTGTATCTCTTATTCTTTTCTGATTCTAATTTTTAGTTGCTTTCAATTCTGGTTTCAATTTTGTGTTTAGTTGCTTACACAACAGTAATCAATTATTCTTGTTATGATCCTGTCAAGTGGTATCAGAGCTTGGGTTCACTAATATGTGGTTTTAGATCTGTTTAGTGTGTGTTGATTATAGGTTACTCACAGAGGTTTTTGTTTGAGTGGGGGAAGCAATGGCAGAAGAAAGTAAACTGAGAATGGAGAAGTTTAATGGCAAGAATTATCAATTATGGAGGATGCAGATAGAAGATTATCTATATCAGAAAGATCTTTACTTACCATTGGGAGGGGTTTCAAGAAAGCCCATAGATATGGAAGATGAAGAATGGAATTTTCTTGATAGAAAGGATCTGGGATCCATAAGGTTGAGTCTAGCATCTTTTGTGATTTCCAACTTGTCATAGGCAAAGACAATGGTAGAGTTAATGGATATGTTAGCAAATTTATATGAAAAGCCCTCAGCTTCAAATAAGGTATATCTTATGAAGCAATTATTTAATTTGCAAATGTAGGAAGGTGGATCTGTATCTAGTCATCTTAATGATTTCCATGGAATTGTAAATCAGTTAAATTCAATCAAAATAGTTTTTGATGATGAAATTAAGGCTCTTTTAATTTTATGCTCTTTACCTAAAAGTTGGCATAGTTTGGTAATGGCAATTAGTAATACTGCATCTGCTACAAATATCTTGAAAGTGGATGATGTTGTTAGTGTAATCTTGAGTGAAGAAACTCGCAGGAAAAGCACAGGGGAAACATCAGGTAATGCTTTAAGTATTGAAAGTAGGGGTAGGCAAAGAGAGAAGAGCAAGCAAGGGAGATCAAGGTCTAAGTCAAAGATGAGAAGAAGATCCAAATCTAGAAATGGAAGAAGAATAACCTGCTAGAATTGTGGAAAGATAGGGCATGCAAAGAAAGATTGCTGGTTGCCGGTTAAAGAAGAAAATCAGCATAAAGGTAAAGAAGAAGCAAAAGTTGTAGGTATTGTTGCACAAGATGCTTTTGCACTTTATTTGGATAATAGAATAAAATCTTGGGTTGTAGATTCTAGTGCTTCTTTCCATGCAACCCCAAATAGAGAATTTTTCAATGATTATGTCTAGGAAGATTTTGGAAAAGTTTATTTAGGGGATGATGAGCCTTGTAAAATTGTTGGCAAAGGAAAAGTGTAGCTGAAATTGTAGAATGGCAACACATGGGTGTTGAGGGATGTCATGCATGTACCCATCCTGAAGAGGAATCTGATTTCTATAGGAAAGTTGGGGGATGAGGGTTGCACAATAACTCTCACAGCTGAATCTTGGAAAGTTACCAAGGGTGTACTTGTATTAGTCAGAGGTAAGAGACTAGGTACTCTCTATTTATGTAATTTTATTACTGATTATTCTCCTTCTGTATTATCTACTTCAGATGTAGATGCAAAGCTGTGGCACTATAGGCTCGGCCACATGAGTGAGAAGGGAATGAAAGTTCTTAAGTCAAAAGGTAAGCTTTCAGATTTGAAAAGCATAGATCTAGATTTATGTGAGCATTGTATTTTTGAAAAGCAGAAGAGAGTGAGTTTTCTCAAGACTGGGTCAACAAAGAGGAAGCACAAGTTGGAGCTTGTTCACACAGACGTGTGGGGACCAGCTTAGGTAGCTTCTATTGGAGGATCACAGTATTATGTTACTTTCATTGATGATGCTATAAGAAAGGTATGGGTCTATTGCATAAAGAAGAAATCTGATGTTTTTGATGCATTTAGGAATTGAAAAGCTTTGGTTGAGAATGAAGCAGGTTTGAGATTGAAGTGCCTTAGATCTGACAATGGTGGTGAGTACTGCAGCAATAAGTTCAGAAGTTACTATTCTATGTATGGAATACGTAGGGAAATGATGGTTCCAAGGACACCTCAACAAAATGGAGTTGCTGAAAGGATGAACATAACAATATTGGAGTGTGCACGGAGTATGAGGTTGCATGCTAGTTTGCCCTTACAATTTTGGGCAGAAGCTGTAGACACTGTGGTTTACCTGATTAATAGAGGACCCTCTACTACTCTGGATGATGGAATTCTAGAAGAGGCTTGGACAGGTAAAAAGGTAGATCTTTCATTTCTTAGAGTTTTTGGTTCTAAAGCTTTTGTGCACGTTGATAAAGAAAATAGAAAGAAGCTGGATGCTAAATCTATGAGGTGCACTTTTATTGGTTATGGCTCTGGAGATTTCAGATTCCGGTTGTGGAATCTAGGAACTAAAAAAATAATTAGAAGCCGTGATGTTTTTTCAATGAAAAAGTAATGTACAGTGATCAGCTCAAGAATCTGAATGATTCTGAGTAGGGCAATGGAGATTTGGATGAGATTGTGATCTAAAATGAGCTCACAAGAAATCACTTCTATAAAAACATAGACACCAATGTCAATCAGGCAGAAACTAACGTCGGTCATATAGCAACCAATGTCGGTCAGAAAAAGATCGACATCGATTGGGTAGGAACTGACATCGGTCATGGGAAACTGACATCGGTCAGGTATAGACCTGGAGATGACCAAGATCAGTCACTGACAGAGAATTTGGGTAGATAGCAAG
The DNA here is from genome assembly GCA_037957365.1 of Torreya grandis. NCBI lineage: Eukaryota > Viridiplantae > Streptophyta > Pinopsida > Cupressales > Taxaceae > Torreya > Torreya grandis. Next base: position 1,838,257 of record JARHVA010002843.1, read on the forward strand.
CAGTGGATGAGTCTCAAATGCCTAGGAGGAGGTCAGAAAGGGTAAGTAAACCTCCAATTTGATATTACCCTTCATTATTCTACTTGTTTCTCACTGATAGTGGAGAACCAGAGAGTTTTGATGAAGCAATGCAGGTAGAAACCCAAAAATAGTGGGAGCTTGGCATGAATGAGGAGATTGATTCCTTGAAAGAGAACCAAACGTGGGATTTGGTAGAGTTGCCAGTGGGAAAGAGAGCACTAAAAAACAAATGGGTTTACAAGTTAAAGGAAGGTGAGAATAGACAAATGAGACATAAGACTAGGTTGGTAGTAAAGGGATTTACACAAAAACCAGGTATTGATTTTGGTGAAATTTTTTCTCCTATAGTAAAAATGACTTTTATTCGGAGTGTATTGTCTTTAGTTGCTATTGAGGATTTGCATCTTGAGTAGATTGATCTTAAGACAACATTTTTTCATGGAGATTTGGATGAAGAAATATATATGGATTAGCCGGAAGGTTTTGAGGTCAAAGTTAAGGAGAAACTTGTGTGCAGGTTGAAGAAAAGCTTATATGGTCTTAAGCAAGCTCCTAGATAATGGTATTTGAGGTTTGATAGGTTTATGACTGAGCATGGCTTCAGTAGATGTCAATTTGACCATTGTGTTTATTTTAAGAGATTGGATAATGGTAGATATATTATCCTGTTATTGTATGTAGATGATATGCATGTTGCAGGTTCACACATGCAGGATATTTCTGAGCTTAAGGTAAAATTAGCTCACACATTTGCCATGAAGGATTTGGGAGTAGCAAAGAAAATCTTTGGCATGAGTATTAAGAGAGACAGGAAAAATCATAGGTTGATTTTGTCTCAAGAGGATTATGTGAACAAGGTGTTGGAGAGGTTTAATATGCATGATGCAAAACGAATAAGTACACCTATGGCTGGACACTTCAAGTTGAGCAAAGAAAAGTGTCCTAAATCACATGATGAGGTAGAGTACATGAGTAGAGTTCCATATGCTTCCGTAGTTGGAAGTTTAATGTATGCAATGGTATGTACTAGACTTGATATTGCCCAAGCAGTGGGAGTTGTTAGCAAGTTTATGGCCAATCTAGGAAAGTAACACTGGAAAGCAGCTCAGTGGATTCTCAGATATCTGAGAGGGACCAGTAGTAGGCATTTATGCTATGGAGGGTCAAATAATTCTCTACATGGCTATGTAGATACAAATATGGTAGGTGACTTGGATGGCAGAAGAAGCACCACAGGATATGTGTTCACTGTTGGTGGAATGGCAGTTAGCTAGATTTCAAAGTTGAAGAAGGTTGTTGCCTTGTCTACTACAGAGTCATAATACATTTCAGTCATAGAGGCTAGCAAGGAGATGATATGGATGACATGGTTCATGGAAGAGTTGGGAAAGGAGCAATAGAGTTATAGATTATACAGTGATAGTCAAAGTGCAATTCATTTGGTAAAGAATTCAGCCTTTCATTCAAGAACCAAACATATATAGCTTAGGTACCACTTCATTAGATAGGTATTGGAGGATGGTGAGTTGAAGCTGGAAAATATCCATATAGATGAGAACTCTGTGGATATGTTAACAAAGTTGGTAATAAAGGAGAAGTTGAATCTTCATTCAACTTTTGTTGGTCTTCAAGATTGAGCTTGAAGATGGAGAAGCTAGAAGATGTTGTTGTACAGGTACAGGTGAAGCTATTTATCTCCAAGTGGGAGATTGTTGAGGTGTGGAGCTAAAATATTCACTAGATGAACTAATTGCAAGGTTACTGGAGTTACACAGTCACTGACGTCGGTAAGGATCGATCGACATCAATCAGGGATTGACTGGAGGCTGCCAACATCAGTTATGGATCGGCTAACATCGGTCATGTGTAGGCAGACAGGGACCGACGTCGGTCATGTGCAGGTAGACAGGGACCAACTTTGGTCACCTGTGCATTCCAAAATTCTATTTTCATGGGATCAATGGATTGTTTGCATGATTAGTTGAACTATTGGTATTAAGTTTGTGTTTCTATTTTTGGCAGGACTGTTTTAAGCCTTTGATTAGGAGGTGTATCTAATGGTTGTGAATGCATAGCTCATGATCCCTAATTCTATATAATAGGGATAGATCTTTATAGCTTGTAGAAGATGTAAGATAGACAATTCAAGTAGCTGAGTTGTGTTTGTATTTGTGAGAGAGAATTCTTGAGGGAAAGAGATCTGTACATCTAAGAGGTGTGGAAGAAAGAGAGATTTCTTCAATTGTATTTCCTTCTGGAAGATTTTAATACAAGTTTTCATTGTTTCTTGTATCTCTTATTCTTTTCTAATTCTAATTTCTAGTTGCTTTCAATTTTGGTTTCAATTCTGTGTTTAGTTGCTTACACAACAGTAATCAATTGTTCTTGTTACGATCCTGTCAATAAACTCCTGGATGATCTCTATTATTTGTGTTAAGCACAAAATATACTGAGAGTGGGGGGGGTGAATCAGTATATTATATATCTTACAAATCTTTCCTTTAACCAAATTCCACTTAATCAATCATTCAATATATGCAATAAAACTTAAACAATAAACATCCACACAAGATAGAGAGAGACACCAGATATAACGTGGAAACCCAATGTGGGAAAAACCACAAAGAATCAATCTCAAATATATTCGTGAGAACAACCCCATAGGAGCACCATACCCCTTTGCCAAGTACAAACCTTAGCTTCAATTCGTGAGCACCAACCCACATGAGCTTCAAACCCCTTTGTCGAGCACCAACCTAGCACCTATTCATGAGCACCAACCCACAGGAGCACCAACCCCTTTGTGTATACCACACACCTATCTCTCAATGTTGCTATCTCAACAAATGATAGATCAATACAACATCTCCTTCCTCTCTCTCACTTTTTCTCTTCTAAGTTAGATATAACAAATACAAATCATCTCTCACAATTGCTCTTCTAAGCTAGATATTACAATATCAAATCAACCTCTCACACACATTACAAATGGCTACTCAAGCCCTTATTTATAGCTTTCTAAATGACCTTTGGCCTTACCCCTTTGTGACCTTTCATTCCTCATGGAAAATGACACCAATCTTGGATGACCCTTCATATCCAAGCATTTGAAAAGTCATGTGGTGACCCTTCATGACCAAAAACATCTTTCCCACTTTTGTCCTTAGCTTTGGTGACTTTTCGTATTCCTTTAAGTGTCCCTTCATGAGAAATTCGCCCTTTACTCTTTTGTCTTCACTTGGTGACTCTTGGTATTCCCCAAGATGACTCTTCATGGGAAAATGCATCCCATTCTTCTTTTGTCTTTATCCCATGACTCTTCAACTTCTCCATGGGCCCTTCTTTTGTCTCATATGCAACTCAAAATATATTCATTAATATTAAATAAATATTAACTCATATTAGCCAAGATAAACAATGTTAAATGCAATGGGGCCTTTATCATCAATAATACTAAACCTTTGACATCAATGACAATATTTCCAATAATCTCCCCCTTTGTCATAGATGGCAACCTCAATCCTAAAACTGCCACATCTTGTCACCTGCACATACCATCATCTAAAAACATACAGTAAGTCCCCCTTACTATAACAACCTATACCTATTCCCTGTATCTATTTTCTGAACCTATACCTGTAAGTGTTATTCTCCCCCTTTGACATCAATGGTAAAGGGCCTACCTGGAGCTAACACTTAGCTCCCCCTCACTTGATGCTAAACATCAATGGCAAGAAGTAATAGAAATTACTCCCAACTCCTCTCACCAATCTTTGAGAAGATATCTGATTAAAACATTGCCTATCCTTTGAGAATCTGCAATCAACTTATTTGAATATTTCCTTCTAATCTCAAAACCTTCCACATGAAAATTTAAGGTGTATCCTTGATCACATATTTACCTTACATTCAATAGATTATGCTTATGAAACATTCTTAGTCTTGGTTCTACCATTATCCAAAAATAAAGTACCTTTTTTGGTTATCCTGGTAGTGGTTTTATCTCTGAATCTCACTGTACCACCATTGATCTTCTTTACTCTTATCTCCTATCATATGCCTCGAACATATGCTATCAACGAACCATGGCTGATCTTTATCTCTTACATGCAAAGCTATTTGCACCAACATAGAATCTGCAGGAGTATTCTTTTCCTTCTTTTTGAAACTGTTAGCTCATTTCAACATTCCAATATCTTATGAACATAATCACTTGAAATACTTTAAAACATTGCATATGCAAGAATCATTCTAATAGCCTCAAACCATAATACTGATGCAAAAAATTTCTTCAAAAATATATTCCCTCAAAAGATATACAAATTAATCTGCCAAATCACCTTCTTGTCATGCAAAATATCCAAGACCCAAAAGCACCCACCATGCTTCAATTTTCTTAAAAGTGTCTCCTTGAAGCCTAGAAGAGACACCCCCACACAAAAGGGTTCTAGAAATAAATCTCAGGATATTCCCACATCTCCTCTGTTTCTTCCTTGATCTTCTTGTGTTTTTCTTTTAGAATCCATTTAAGCATATCTAACCTTTTTGCCTTACTAACCTTATCATTTATGATGTTTTTCATCTTCTCAACTTTTGCAACTTTATTATCTTGACAAAGCTCATGCTCAAATGTAACAAGAGATTCTTTACAATCCTTATCTGATTCTTTATCTACTATAGCAAGTAATTTATTTTCACTCTTAAACTCAACTTGATCAACCTTTACTATTTTAGGTCTCCAAACCTAAATTTGTCTTTTCTCATATTTTCTAGGGGCTCTGTAACCTTTGACATACTTTGAAGATCTCTTTACTTTATTTTGACATAATTTAGCAATATGTCCAACCTCATGACAACAAAAGCAAACAATATTTCTCATACCTTTTTCTTGAATGTGATTGAGATCTCCCTTTGACTGATTGCTTCTCCTCATACAATATCTTTCCCTATGACCAACATGATGACAAATAAAACAACGGCCATGAAAAGAATTTGAAAACTTGAAAGCATTAGGCTGCCTGATCGACTTCTTTGATTTGCCTTCAAAACCTACATCCTTCTTTCCTTGGACTGATATTTCATGATCTTTCTCAACCTTGATTATAAGCTTCTCATGATTATCCTTTAAAGAATCTAACTCAACCTTCAACTGGTTACACTCTTCTTCTTTTGATGTTAAAATTGAAGTTGCAACCTCTAACTAATTCTTAAGATCCTGAATAAATATCTTATTTTCTTTTACTTCTATCGCCAACTTAGAATCCAAGATACACACCTTTTCCTTAAGAGCTTCAACCATAGATTTCAATTCTTGATTCTCCTTCTTTAGCTGCTTGGCCATCTGTGCTATTCCTTTGATCTATCTTCAAGCTGTTAAACCCTTTCTGAAGGAACCTACTCTGATACCAATTGTTAAGCATGAAATATACTGAGAGGGGGGGTGAGTCAGTATATTATATATCTTATAAATCTTTCCTTTAACCAAATTCCACTTAATCAATCATTCAATAAATGCAATAAAAATTAAACAATAAACATCCACACAAGATAGAGAGAGACATCAGATATAATGTGGAAACCCAATGTGGGAAAAACCACAGAGAATCAATCTCAAATATATTCATGAGAATACACCACAGGAGCACCATACCACTTTGCCAAGTACAAGCCTCAGCTTCAATTTGTGAGCACCAACCCACAGGAGCTTCAAACCCCTTTGCCGAACACCAACCCAACACCTATTCATGAGCACCAACCCATAGGAGCACCCACCCCTTTATGTATACCACACACCTATCTCTCAATGTTGCTATCTCAACAAATGATAGATCAATACAACATCTCCTTCCTCTCTCTCACTTTTGCTCTTCTAAGCTAGATATAACAAATACAAATCATCTCTCACAATTGCTCTTCTAAGCTAGATATTACAATATCAAATCAACCTCTCACACACATTACAAATGGCTACTCAAGCCTTTATTTATAGCTTTCCAAATGACCTTTGGCCTTCCCCCTTTGTGACCTTTCATTCCTCATGGAAAATGGCACCAATTTTGGATGACCCTTCATATCCAAGCATTTGAAAAGTCATGTGGTGACCCTTCATGACCAAAAACGTCTTTCCCACTTTTGTCCTTATCTTTGGTGACTTTTTGTATTCCTTTAAGTGTCCCTTCATGAGAAATTCGCCCTTCACTCTTTTGTCTTCACTTGGTGACTCTTGGTATTCCCCAAGATGACTCTTCATGGGAAAATGCATCCCATCCTTCTTTTGTCTTTATCCCGTGACTCTTCAACTTCTCCATGGGCCCTTCTTTTGTCTCATATGCAACCAAAAATATATTCATTAATATTAAATAAATATTAACTCATATTAGCCAAGATAAACAATGTTAAATGCAATGGGGCCTTTATCACCAATAATACTAAACCTTTGACATCAATGACAATATTTCCAACAATTTGAATCCATCAAATGATATAGAGGTGAAAGGAAAGCTACATGAAGTAGGACTACTCACACCAACTCAAAAACCACATAGTTAAAAATCATAATCTCAGAGGGTTTAAGAAATATATGATTCTAAAATTACCCAAGAAAATGAGGATCCACAAGGGATCGATCCATGTCAAAATAATAATTTACTACAAGGGTTGCCTCTAGCTTCACATTCAATAAATTTTCTAGTAGAAACATCTACACAAGAAAAATACCTCCCCTTATTTCCTCTACTTTTATAGAATTTTATAGTTATGTGACTATAACCCTAGTTCTTATTTATTTTTAGGTGGCTTCACCTTCAATTACCCTTATTTTTGGTGGAACTTGTTGTAAATGTGTTATATATTTTAGATGATTTATAATCTACTTGACTATATATCTAGAATGAGGCATAATTTTTTGGGACCATATTGGTATATATTGGGATGATTTTAGCCCATGTTTTATATAACTCATGTTTTTAGTACCCATGGTATTATGATACCACTTTAATACTTACATATTGATATGTATATCCTTACTTGCACACAAATTAGAGGAAAAGTATAACTTAGTAGTGCATTATTGTATTATATATGGTTGAGTTAATATAATAAAGGAGTTACTATGCTAGGTTTTTTAAACCCAAAATGGGTTTCCTAGGTGAAATCATGTGTACTATGTAATCTGATATGGATACGATTTCTCTTATTTTTTAGCTTAAATTTTTTATTAGTATTGCTACTTTCAATTTTAGTTTATTAGATCTATGTTCTCTTCATTTAGTATTTGATCTAAGACTTAGATTTTTATGAAATTTTAGGGTTTTATTTAACTTGTGATAAACTATTGTTTGAGTGGGAGATTTACATGTGATAATTTTTCTGAGTAAAGGAGAATAATTAGAAGCATAAGGATAGGAATTTAAAAATTTAATGATCAACATTTTAAGTTTTGAAAGCTTGAGATGGAAGATCTTTTTATGGATAGAGATTAGTGGGTTGTTATATTAGGAGTGCAACCTATAGGTGTGAAGTTGAAAGATTAGGAATGTAACATCCCCACTGGGATCTACCTAGAATAACATGATTTTGTTTAAATTTAATCAACATATTATTTAATTAGATTTCACTATGAGAATATAATTAGTGATCTAGATTAAGAAAAACTTTAAGTAAATTAACTATAAAATAAGCATGTGACATCTATCTATCATTGATCACTATCATCAGATGAAAAATAACATAACTGAATATAAATAGTAATTACATATATCCAACTATGGTTGATACAAATATGAAACCACCACTATCATGGTAAAATAAGTATAAGGCTAGATGAAGGTCCCCTTATATCTTGTACTTGTATTAGATCACTATATAGCACTATAGAAATCCACTAATTAAATAATAATAAATACAATACAATGTATAAGATATAAGGCTTCACAAAGGATGAGTTCCTTGAACTCCAATATCAATGGCAATCTCAAGTATAATCTCTAATTAAGTACTGTTATGGGGAGGGAGAGCATCATCCGAGTGATTTTCCACTCAAACCATGGACCATTGATCCCCAACACAATCTCTCATCAGGGCATGCCCCTCCCTTCATAGATGAGTAGATAGTGATGGTGTGGGAATCTAGAGCGATAACATAGTACTCATGTGCTGTATGATTTATAAGAACATGAAGTGTACCATAAATAAATATGTCCTAACATGATATCACACAAACATGTAAATCATACATATGAAATGACAATGTCTAACTAACATTACTATGGCCAAAGTTTTTAATAGTTATTGATCTCTAGGATTAGTCAAATTCATACACACCACTTGATCAAATTACCTTCATCTGGCATTGGTGATGCTAGTAAGCTAGTAAATTCCATCTCACTAATTACTTAGTACCAGCAATACAAGATTTGATTAATATAAATATAACCAATAGATTCATATAAATTACTTTTTACTAACAAGCATAAAACATGTTGAACACAAGAATAATCAAAATACATACATTTAGTCCATCAAACATATGAATGGATTATACACACACACACACACACACACACACACACACACACACACACACACACACAGATATAGACTGCATATTCCAATTTTTGTAAGTACATACAAATGTATTATATTCTATGACAAACACTAATATCATAGTCCACCATATTATGTACACACTACTCAATTTCAAATAATAAATAATAATAATTTTAGAGAATCGAATAAATCATAAACTAGGTTATACTTCATATGTACATAATCTTTTATTTTAACAACTTATTACATTTCTTCGTAGACTACATTCATGTAATTATAGATTCCTGGCCTTTGGGATTATATGACTTATTTTAACAATTAATAATACTATAGATATAAGCACATCTCTACATGCTATATATATAAATACCTAAGTCTTCATATTGATATTTTTCATATATACGAGCACCTATACATCTTAATTATATTCATAACATGTATTATATATAAGTACTCAAATAATATATAAATACTATATATGGATGTCATCAGTCATTTTACAATTCTAATCAATGTCTTCATATGATTTCAACTATCATTATAACTATACATTCATGTTAATAAAGTGGGTACTATAATTAATAGACTATCTATATACATATTCTACTCTTCTCAATCCAAATTGACATCAAACACTCATATGGTTTATCAATGTATTAAATCTTCCTTAGTTCACTATATATATTATGTAATAAATTACTCAACCTAATAGTTAACTAAAATTTGTATTCTATAATTGATACATGTTTAGGATCCCAGTAAATAGTTACTAATTTGATACTAATACTTATCGAATTTAGACCTTCTGCACTAAGAGTTAATACACATTTATTTGTAACATAGGTTTCTCTACTAGTGATGCATATAGATAATGATGGATACAAATGGTGATGCACCAAATACACACCTCTGTATACATAAATCACTATTTTTTAGACATGCCATATATATAACTATAGTTCATATATATATATATATATATATATATATATATACACACACACACACACACATACATACACACACACAATTTGTTATGCATCACTATAATACTTAATGAGTCCACTCAAATATATTAGTATTCACTATGATCATTATAAGTTGTTATATACCTAATTTACTTTGCCATAAACATTCGAGTTATTGTCATATATATTATTTATGTTATTTGATAATGATGTGTTATTCACTAATAGCATGGAATATATGATTTGGAAACAACTATATAAAATTTGTTTATAGAGAATAACTCAAATGTTTATGGCAAAGTAAATTAGGTATATATCGACTTATAATGATCATAGTGAATACTAATATATTTGAGTGGACTCATTAAGTATTATAGTGATGTATAACAAAGTGTGTGTGTGTGTGTGTGTGTGTGTGTGTGTGTGTGTGTGTGTGTGTGTGTGTGTGTGTGTGTGTGTGTGTGTGTGTGTGTGTGTGTGTGTGTGTGTGTGTGTGTGTGTGTGTGTGTGTGTGTGTGTGTGTGTGTGTGTGTATTAGTGAAACTATAATATGCATAACATCATTTGCAAAATCATAATAAAATCATTAGCAAATAACATAAATAATATATAAATGAAAGCATAATATATATTTATGACAAAGTCCATACTGATATTCAAGTAAATTATATATATATATATATATATATATATATATACATATATATATATATACATATATATATATATATATATATATAGTTATTCACTATTCAAGGACACTCTCCAGTTATTCACTATAAACAAATATTCATTATATTAAACCATAATATCAGAGCACTATAGAAATCCACTAATTAAATAGCTTAGAAATAGTGCTATATATACCATCCACAGCTTAAAAATAATGTATAAGAATATATCATATATATACTTTGTAATATATTATAATGTCATATACTGGTTATAGCACTAGGCTAAAATAAATATACTATATACCAATATCACTAATATCATGCATTAAACTATCTGGGGCATTTAGTATAATAGTAATTGAGTAATTGAATATGTCTAATTAATATGTCTGAATAATATAATTATATGTAACATAAAGCATGTAACATAGAGTATGTTAAGTTGATCAGAGCCACTAACACACACATGTCATTTTTCTTAGATATTTTTATATATATTACTCTATATTTATTTTGATGTACTCCATAGTTAGATCTCCCTATATATGTAGTTTCTTATAAATATATGTCATCATTTTAAATGTGAAAAATATACAACTCACTACATATATTATTTAAAATAGCGATGGAATAATATATAGTTAAATCTATAGTAAACATAGACCCTGACTTTTCTTGAAAATATAAAAGTACAAAAGGATATTATACAGTTTTAGATATATTTTATATGCATTGATCTTATAAGACCATACTATATATATCATCCCTAGCTATATAGATCCTAGTTTCATATACATATATACATTGGCCCTAATTTTAGGTATGATTTTAAATATATAAAGTTCACTATACAATTCACTACATGTACATACACTCAACGCCTCTATGCAAATATTCTCTATTTGGATAAATGTTATATGCAACTTTTATATTTATAATAACCTAGTTTTAAATACATAAAGTTCACTATTAAGAATATGTTTATACAAAGATCACCATACTTATAAAGTGATATATTTTATGGGCTGAATAACAACAAATATAAGTTCACATATAAATTCACACAAAATTTCAATAACATCACCTACCTTCCTTTGCCCTGTTGCTCCTTCTCCTCTCCAAGTCACTATGCTCCTTTTCACACTACACTCCTCCAATTCATTCCCTTATCCCCTTTTTATCTACATGTTGTGCCCTCCTTTAAAGCTCCACACTTTCCTTTTTTTTGAATTACTTTTATCTTTTTTTTGTTTTTCTATTTTTTTCTAAAAACTTTCCATTCTTTTCTTAATCACAAATTCTATTCCAATTCACCCTCCTTTAAATCACAATACTTCCTTTTTGTGTTTTTTTCCATATTTATTTTTTAATTACTTAATATTAATATGACATTAAAATAAATAATCTCTTAGTACAAATAAAATGACTTAATAGCAACATGACTAATTAAAAGTCACTAATATTATTTTCAACAGTAATTCATATTCCTAAAATATCACAAAGATAACCTATCAATTTTCTCAAACATTAATAAGACATGATGGTTAGGATATATGTGGTAGTAACCAAGTACTAATCATGTAAATTTACATTTTTGAATATATTGATAGTCATGAATACATTAACATGACATAAACATAATCAAACAAGATTAGTTCCACATATAGATATTAAACTGAACTAACACAACTAATATGCATAAATAATTATCTAAATGAAAATAACATAAAGAATGTACTAATGCTAATAATTCAAGTAGTACATATAAGATGTACTATCTAATGTGGTGTGTGCAAGGTTCTATCTATTTCTCTATCATCCCCCAACACCTCCATCTACATCACCCTTTATGATGATGCTCTCCCTCCATCATGCTCTAAGGAATGAATCTCTCCTACATTAAACTCATGACAAATAGATAATTACTCCATACATAGTGAAATATATCATAAAATAATACTATAAAAATAATCATAATCATAATGTAAATAATATACCATACATCTAAACTCATAGCAATGCAATCATGAAACCAAAACAACATAAAAATGTCCCATACCAGAATATGACTTACATTTTAGTTAATAATAATCAAATAAAAATAAAAATCCATGGATAATCAGGTAAATTTGCTTAGCGAAGAATCATGATGTGACAAGGAAAATATAAATAGGAATGAAGATAGTTTAGTTAGATTATGTCTTTCAAATTCAATTTTGTTGAATGTCTCAATGAAACAAAATTTAAAGATATATAGGAGAAGTTTAGGTCTATGTATCAGACAAAGTCTATAGTAAGAAAATTATTTCTCTAAAATAATTTATATTCCTTGAGAATGATTGACAATGAAGTTATAGCTAAACATATGACTTCTTTCAATAGTGATATTTAATTTGCAACATATGATATTTACTTTCATTTTCAGCATTTACATTAAATTCTAGTTATTAATTTCTTGTCATGTCATCTTTGATTTTATTAGATGAGTTTGTTATTTAGTTTCGACTGACATCAACAAGTAAAATAGTTTTTATTTTAGTTTTGATTTGATATCATTAGTTTGGATTGATTAGATTCCAGTAAATTAGTTTTATTCAAGTTTTACAAATATCTTTTTCAAGCAATTAGGATTTTAATAAAAATTCTTATTTCCCCATTGCATACAACCTTAGGACATTATCCTAGATTGACATTATCAGATTAAGTGATAATATTCATGGAGAATGGGGATAGTCCATTCCAACCAAAATACCAAAAACATGCAGTTGTCTTATTTTCTATTGGCCAACTTATAAGGGGTTGAATTGTTTTGAACACCTTCATATCTATGTATGAAGGTTTCAACCATTTTCTTGTGAGACTGGAGTAGTTGTAATAAGAGTATTATATGCTTATTTTATTTTTCTCTAAGTATATACTTTCATGAAATATCCTTTGCTTGATATAATATCCATGTTCTTTTCATTTATAATGCTTTATTGAATAGTCTAAGGTCTTTGATGTGCAAGCCTCCTTTTATTTTTAGTGTAATAATTATTGAGAAATATACAAGATATTTGAGTTTGTCCTCATTTCCTTGCCAAAGGAATTTCCTTAATATTTATACCATCAGTATTTCCACCATATGAGGGAGGTGAATAAGGGAGAGCATGTATATTGGGATGAATTGTAAATCTGTTTTAATCTTTTGAATTCTCCAAGCAAAAAAAATACACTTTTTGAACCAATGGGATAGTTTTGTTCTAATTTTTCAAAACATTTAATCTCATATGTGTTTGATTTTTTTAGGTGAAGAGGGAATCCTAGATATATGGTTGGAACTTTCTCTTTAGTTTTTTAGAAGTATTCTAAGAGCACCCCCTTTTTTCTTTGTTGATGTATTAATAAATAAAATATTGAATTTTGTATTATTTACTTATTTCCCTGATGTTGATTGGTAGGTAGTGAGAATATCCTTGAGCTGATAAATTTCCTTTGTTAATACTATAAAAAAAAAGAGGGTATCATCATCAAAATGAAAATTTATACATCTTGATCCATTCTTGGTGGCTAATATGTCATGAATTTTATTTTCATCTTTAGCTCATTGAATAACTTTTCTTAGTTATCTACTAATGAGGATATAAAGGGTAGGACTAGGAAGATCTCCTTGTCTTAGAGGTCTGATGGAATGAAAATGTTGATATGTGTCACCATTTAGATCCATTATAAATGTTGGATTACATATAGAGATATTAATCCATTGAATTATTTGATCTCCATTTATAAATATAGAGAGGGTCATTTGAATGAGTTCCCAATTATGAATGCCTCAAATGATGTTGTATTCTTTTGTCTCCTAGTTTGGATTCCATTTTTTAGCTATGTTCTGAGGTTGTCTCTCAGAACCTTGAAGATATAGTTAATGGTTTCTAATTGTGATGTGAAATCCTATTTTGGGTTGTAACATAGGGTAGATTCCACTAAGTTATCAAATGTATCCCTTCAAGTATCATATTAATTTAAAGTGATAATAGACTTGGTATAAATTAAAGGATCTTATTTCCATTACTTAGTCCCCAATAGGATTGAGTGCCAAATATTTTATGCATTCACTCAAGATGACTAAGTACATAAATAAGCATTGTGACTCATTTAAGCATATTTCACAAACACAAAACATTTTTTGAAACTAAGAATATAAAAGGCAATTTTTGTTATGATCATAACTAGGATTCAACATCATATTTAACAATAGTATCTGGTGTCTTTAAATTTTCACTTATACATCTTTAATTTGAATTTTGAACCTAATTACTTTATCATCACACATCATTTATGGCATTGTTTCTTTCCTTAGCTTTATCTCTGTTCGTGTAGGCATTTTCCCACCTAGTGGTTTTACCTACACATATTTTTAGCTTACTTAGGTTAGTTAATTAAGTCATTAGGGGTCATTTACCTTTAAGTGGTTTCTAATTGTGAATTAGGGTTTTACCTTTGTGGTGATGTAATTTCACCCTATATGTGCTTTATTCTTATTCTAAGTTGGTTAATGTAAACATTTCCTTTGTGGAATTTTCTTATTTTTAGAGCTCTCATTCTACCCCTATAGGAATTCGACATTACTGCATGCTCACTATTTAGAGATCTTGGTGAACTCTAACCATCTCAAGGGAGATGATATATGTATTTACATGTAAGACTAGATATAAGTCTTTTGGCTATGATTTAAATTCAACTCTTTAATGAATCATAAATCCTAGCTATAAATTTTCAAAGTTCCTTTATTTCTACATATATAGGCCACTTTCTTTGCTTCCCAATCCTTGTAAAAGAGTATGAAAATTACTAATAATCGTTACAAATAAATAAACTTTCTATTGAGAGAAAAAAAAATCTTGATGTTAATATATTTATTCATTTGTATTTTTATATAAGCATAAAATAGTAGATCAATATTTAATAAAATTGGCTTCTTAATGATGTGTTCAAAGAAAATATTCAAAAAAATGACCAGTAAACATACCAAATAGACTAAAGACACCTTGTTTATTCAGAAATAAAATATGTGTACCCCTCCCATTTGAGAGTAGGTAATCATTTATCCCACATATTAGATATGATTTATAAATTAAAACATTCACAATAAAGAGAATGCTACAATACATGTAGATGTGTCTAGTCAAAGGATAAGGGTAAATGCTAAAATATCCACAATCTAACAATATTTTTTAAAAACTTTTTTTACATTCACTTATAATTGTAAATAGAAAATATGAAAAACCAACATTCTCAACATAATGATTTACATAATTTGGAAGAAAAAAATACTAAAAGTGAATCCTCAAATATACCTATGAGTATCAAACATCCAAAAAAACCACAATATTAGGGATGAATATTGACCAAAGATGTCAAAATGGCCACTACATCAAGAGTGAAAAATAAATTCCAGTGTACACCGTACTCACCAACATGGACCTAAGAGAGATATAATTAACCACAATATCATGTAAGCTATCGATCTATGAAATTGCTCTAGGGCCTTAACACCAACATATAAAAATCTAGTATATCAATTAGACATCATGAAATTTAAGAAAGATTTGTTTATTGCCATGTCGATCCATAATAATATTGAGTTTTTTTACATTTTAAAATTCATATCTTTCCCTTTCATTTTAGAATTTCATGTTATATTTTGGCACAAAAAAATCTCTTATAAATTTTGAATAATTCATTTATATGATATTAACTTGATGATTTCTATTTTTTATCTTTAAAAAAAATGTTTTAACTTAAGTTAAACTAAATGAAAGCTCAATTTAAACTTAAATAAAAATATATACATAAAACATGGAGAACATTTTTAGGGTGATTGATAGATACTTATAGTAGTTTATTTAAATAATGTGACCCATTAACCCATGTGGTTAACTATGGGCTAAGTATTTTTTTTATTTTAATATTTTAATAAATATGAAACATAATCCCCTTTTTACGAACTTTTTAGGAGGCCCATTTTAATCTCAAATTTAATCTAATGGTGGGGGTGTAATGAGTTGCCTTAATGTGCCTTTATAAGATAATATTTAAAATAATTTTTCTACTAACTTTACCAAATGCATGGGAGAGTCATTACGAAACATATCGATTCATAAAATTAACTATTAGAGCATGGTAGACAAGGCTGTACTAGGGGGAAAAGCCATAATGTGGCCCTGTCTGACTAGAACGGATTTATCTAAGAAGACCAAAAATTGTTAAGATAAGTCTGACAAGAGCCTATGAATTGAATAAGGATGAATTCAACTAAAACATATATGTTTATATCATGTTTTTAGTGTTTATAAGATAGTGAAGTATATTTTATAGATTGTAAGTTAGCAAAATGATTAATAGACCAAGTAAGGCTAAGCATGTCAAGAACAAACATTTTCAAACACTTATGATTAATTTTATGTGTCTACATTTCTCCCCACTTTATTCTAGTGATTCACAAAGTGAAATCATTAGATTAAAATAGATGCAAACCTGAGTGTGTATACACACTTTGTCTTTAGATGTGAAGCTTGTTAGTATAAGATGCCTTAATTTTAAAAACCTACAATAATGCCATATAAATTAATATGTTATGATATTAAAAAATTTAAAATTTAAAATTTTATTTTTGTAACTTGAAAAGAGAGAAAGGAGATTATGTTATATAATTTCCATATAACTTGGAGATGTTGAAGTGCGTGCCCATTTTTTAGGACATTTGGATAAGTGTTGAATTATAGAAAATTGAGAGTGATAAAGTCACAATTTTTTGAAAACTATTGAATTCTCTTAAGTTGGAATGATTGTGTGCTCCACATATCACTTGAATATATAGAGTACTTTATAAAATATTTGAATGGGTTGAACCATGAACTGTGGCCCACTACATATTGAAAAATTATAACCATATATGTTTAGTGTCACTAGACTCTAACATGACCCAATTTCAACATTGAGACAAATCAAACCATTATAGATGGATCTATATATTTTTTTTAAACTTTCAATTTTGAAACATGAAACTTGAGAATTTTGAAAATGCCTTATTAAAAATGTGTAAATTAATTAATATCATGTCCCCTCTATCTATATTTTATTGAAATGTTATTTTGAACATGTAATTGAATGTTTTCAACTTTGAAACTTCTGAATTTTTCCACATTTGAAACTTTTTGAAATTTGAAAATTTTAAACTATATTCAACTATAAAAATGAGTGCACATGCATACCACATGCCACCATAATCTAAAAATGTTTAATAATATTTCCATATTAATACTATATATTACCAAAAATATGAAATTTAGCCCATGAGGTTGAATGTTATTAACAATCCCATTGTGATTCCTCATTTTGAGATGAGTGACATAGCTTGCAAGTCACTTATCTCAAAATAAATCATATGTGAAATATATAACACTTTGAATATTTAAAATTGATTATATTCATAAAATTGAATATAGCATTTAATTTTTATGTGAAACATGTGTTAGAAATATATTTCATTGAAGCATAGAAGCAATGTATGCATGGTGTACATCATGACACTAGAGTCTAAATATAGTATATAATTGATGAATGACATGAGTCATGGAACCATAGTAAAATAGATAGACTACATGATATGAGTTATAACATCATAGTAACAAGCAACAATCATATAAGTAAAGTCATATAATGTCATGTCATTTGCATGATATGTAATTTATAAAACTCAATACAACACATACAATAGACATGTAAAATGTCACATAACACACAATACCAAGGGTCACATGTAAATGACATAATGATTTCATAAAAGTAATAATTTTAACATAAAAGGCCAAGGGCCACACACAACATAATCAAGCAAATCTTATCTTATCATGTAAGCAAGTAAGAATGCCCAACAAAGCATGTAGAAAATAAGACTAGTATAACTTCATCATATGTATGAATGTCATTGTTATAAAGTAGAATTTTATTGTAATACATTTGGAAAGTATGAGTGTGTAACAAAACATTTCAATGATATGTATCTCAACATGGTAAAGAGCTTGTAGATGGATACAACCTATTAAATTATTCATACGGAATGAATAGATGCCCTGAATTAGTAAGGTTATTGGGTGATAAGGGAAGCCCATCATCAATGGATCATGTAAAATTATGTCTTGTATCACACTCAATTACCTCATGAGAATAATTTTGTATTGTAATATGGAATATGATATCTTTTTAACATATAATAAACAACATATGAAAATAAGTAAGATAATAACATTTGAAAATAATTTAGGTCCTAATTTTGAATTTTTTGAAATTGTTTTGATTTTATTTTTGAATTTTTGGAATATATGCATGTTTTTCAATTTTTTTAAATACATGCACTTTTTTAGAAAATTTTATAATATTTGAATTTTAAAAGAGTTTTGAAAAGAGGTGTTAAGAAGTAAGGTTTTTAAAATAAAGGAAGCATGAGGGATACAAAAAATCCTCAAAAAGATGCAAGAGCATAGTATAATAGGAATGAAGGAAAGCAATGTGTATGAAAATTTGAATTATATAAATGTAATGTAGATATGTAAAATATGTAGGAATTTACATGATTCATAAATGTGGAAGAGGATTAATGTGATCATGATCCATATATGCAATAATAAGCAAGTGGTGTGTCATAGAGATAAGTGTTTAGATTATTTGAATTATTTTAAAATTTAAGAGGGTAAGTAACCAAAGTGAAAATTAAAACCAATGGATTGAATAATGTTTGGATAAGGTTTATAATAATTAAGAGTGAAATAAAATAAAATAAAATAAGCTATGTACAAAGAAAGTGCAAGTAACTAATCAAGAGACTCAACCCAAATATTGCATTGGGAAGAAGCAAAAATATCTGTCTAATTAAGAATATCATCAAGAGGGTGCGTATAGGTATACCAAAATATCTTTTATGAAGGAGTGATGTCATGTGAAAGATAAGTGCCAATTTTAGATGCCTCTGAATATACACATGATCCATATGTTTTAATATAACCATTTGAATAACTGCTCATATGTGCATGTAAGCCTAAATACACGTGTAAGAGAAGAATATGTAACAAAATGTACTTGTACCTATGGTGAATTTGTTTAAATAACATGTTATGCCTTACAATATGAAGGCATCCTTGTATGTGCCACTTTTTACTTATGAGAATGAACCATGCTTTGTGAAACAAACTAAAAATGCTCATGTATAACTATATTGTGCTCATAGGTAGATGGAGAAATTGATTTTGTAATATGTTCATACTCATTAGTAGATGAAGAAACTAAAACATGTTTAGGAAGATGTGTATAATACCCTTGAATAGTTTTTAAAACTATTTCATAACCATGTTTCTTAATAACTATACTAGGTAACTATTCTATAGAATAAGTAAACATCATTTATTCCAAAGGATATTCATATTACATTTCTTAAATTTTGACCACATGAATATATCTGAGACATTTATGCATTGTACATGGTTTGGTTGTAATATTTTGTACCCAAGAATGTCCTAATATCATATCAAAGAACCCTATGCTTGGTAGAATTATAAATGGAGTAGGCATTTGATCTAAAAATGATAGTTTATATACACACTCACTAAAAACCTAATTTTCAAATACTTTAATGAGTTTCTACATTTCTCATATTTTTACATGAAAATTGGCTTAAATGACTAGAATTTTATATTTAAAAACTGACACTAAAATCAAGTACTAAAGAACAAAGACAATCCATAAATCAAGTTGATAACAGAGTTCACCCAAATTTGGGCTACATCTCTAGGTCCACTTAAAGGCTGAACCAATCGATTAAAATGATGTAAAAATACCAGTTTTTACAAAAAAATCTCCCAATAAGGGGCTCTCAATTTGAAAATAAATGTTTGATGTCCTCTACGAAGTCTGCCTCTATCTCTTCTAGACTATCTCTTTCTTATCTCTCCCAAATGAGGGGCTACACAAGTTTATTGTAATGTTTCTCAGAGATTTGTGCAATAGATCTTGGCCTGTAATTACTACTCTAGCAATATAGACATAAAAAATGCTTTATCTCCCAATAAGGGGATAAAATTTACCTGTAATGTCTCTATGATGTATATGTAATGGGATCTAGCCTTCAATGTGATACTCCTATTTAAGGCTACAAGCCCTTGATTTATGGTTTAAATCTTTATCTCTTTTACATAGGGTTAGGGATTCAAATCCATTTGGAAAATGCCTCATATCCTTTGTTTTATACAAGAAATCCTAAAATTAAGGGGTAAATACAAAGTCTTGTATTTGGTTTGCCAAATATGGCATAGCTTGTTGTTTGGATTTAAACATAGGCCAAGTAGGGTGAGGGGGTCGATCCCCACTCCATATCCCATGTATTATCTTGTGAGGAGGAATTTTTGATGTTTTAGATAATGTTTTATCCCACTTTGGCGGGGATAAAAATCAAAAGTTGTTTAAGAGATAAATTTCATTCCTTGTAACTTCGTCATGAGAGCATGTATTACATGAAACTTGCCTTGGAACTTGTAGTACTCAGTAGATATTTTTGAATGCCATGTTGAAGGCTATGATTGGTCCATGTGTTAGGCCATACAATTCTAATTAGTTAATGATGGCAACACTATGTTATTTTTTCTTGTTTGTTGCCACGTTCAATAGGCCATAACTTTCACATATGATGTCTATTTGACCCCATTTAAATTACATTGAAAATATCTTGATGATCTCTTTGATGCGTGGATAGTTTTGAGAAGATTTGAGACCATATATTTTTTTGTTAGTGGAGATCCTCCCAAATCAACATTATGAGAGGGCCCACTTGTAAATGAATCACTATATACCCAGGAGTATCTTATGTATGCCTATCAAATGCTTTGAAACCTATATAAGTATCCTATAAATATTATTTTTATAACCAATAGAATGGAGTGTTATGGTGCACATATTTTCACTTGATCCGTTACCTATCATGACACTATGGATGGATTGATTCTTAATACATGCTCACTTAAAAAGTGCATGTCTATTTTAATCATAAAAAATATTTTCATTATCATCAAATGTGATCATACGGCTTGACGCTTATTTGATTTTAACTATATTGATAATGCTATCAAGTGGATTTACATATATAGAAGGAGGAAGATGAACATTGTATGCATAATAAACTTCATAATTATCATTTTTATTTATGTTATGATTTAGAAAGGGATCCTTGTACATTTTTAGCTTTACATTATTATTTACTTGTATCTTAGCCTCTTCAATAGGTGTACAAATATCTATGATATTTTCATCAATGAGATATTAGATCTTATACTAAAGCTTGAAACATTGGTTTGTAAAGTGACCAATAAATCTATGATAGCCACAATATGTATTACCATAAAAATATATATATTTTGGTTTAGACATATCTATCTCCATTGGTGGAGGAATAATTATTACATTGCATTCTATGATATTTTACAATAAGATATGAGGAGGTGATGGCGAATTTTAAAATTGCCTCCTTGGTAGAGCTTGAAATTTAATCTTTTGAGGTGGTTATGATATAACATTAATTGTAAATTTTTCTTCATTATTAATTTAATTTGGTTTTCTCTTATAATTCTACTTACTTTGAAACTTAACAATTAAATTAAAAGGAACATTTGACACATACTTGAGCTTATTCAAAGTAAATTGAATTCACTCTCTTTGATTATATGGCATAGTTCATCAAAATATTTGTACATATCAAACATAATGTACTTGAAGAGGAGAGACTAGACTTAATATAAAAATATCTTGAATATCATTATCTACCATTTGATTTGTCAATTTGGAAAGCATAGTCTTATATCTCATCACATATTCACTAATTATTTCATTAGACCTTTATTTGAGCTTTGAAATTTGAGTATATGATAATGTTTTACTAGTGTTGATAGAAAAGTGTGTCAAAAACTGATTTTTCAAAGGATTTAAATCCTTCACTGATTGAAGATGAATATCATAGAACCATATAAGAGCATATTCTTTTAGACTTATAGGAAAAAGATTTGTCCAAAATTTATCATTATCTACATAATCTAAACATATTGCATGGAATGCACACAAATTTTATTTAGGATCACCTTTTCCTTCATAAAGGGGAAGATTAAGAGCCACAAAACTAACTAGTGATGGATAAGATGCAATTTTTGGTGCCAAAGGGTTATGTAACAAAGAACATTAGTCCATGGAAGGGCTAGCATGAGAAATGGATTACTCAATGTGGGAAAAATTAGCTTTTAATGTAAGCATGGCATGCACTAGAGTAGTATTTGAAGAGGTAATGGGAGGAGTGTAAGTACCATGAGTAGGCATAGGCATGGCTATATTTTTGAGACTAAGTGATATTCCTAAACAATATATGGTGATATGGATGTATGTAAAGGTATATAAATAGAAAAAGATGCAATAATAAAAGTAGAAACATTGTAAGTGTTGATGGGTCATTTAGCACACCAACATAGTTGGGACGGTCACCTGTATAGCATCTCTTAAAAGAGGGCACAATGTATTGGGTGACCCAGTTGGTCTGTGTAGAACTATTCCAATTTAAGGGGCCTTTACTGGTTTTGAGATTTCAACATTATTTTGGTATTTTAATAAATCAGAGTAAAATTATAGTTTTGTTATTGTGGGAAAATGGCTTTTAACCATGTGTTATAAAATGAAAAAAGTGCATTATTTTACATAATTTAATCAATGTTTTTAGTTTTTTTTATTATAACAAATGTGATGGATTTTAACATGTTCATTCCATTTCATTTAAACATTCAACAATGTGATAATGAAATAAATTGAGAAATTGGGGTTAATGTGAATAAACATATTACATTCAAATAAAACACTAGATTAAAAGATTTAAAAAAAATGAAAAAAGAAAGGGTAAAATGAAAGAAAAACATGTTATAACTATGATGAATTTAAAACTTTCAATCAAGTGGACCCCACAAATCAGTCTCTCATGTCACCAATGTGTGCACAACCATTAGAAGATATGATGCAAGCTTCTAATGGAAACCAAGCAATGAAATAAAAAAATAAAAATCACCATGTGCATGCACAAATTATGAATAAAAATTTCCACAAACTTCAATTAATCAAAATATTCATGTCAATAATTAAATTTGAGTTCACAATTATTGATTGGTTACAAATTTTGACAACATAACATCAGGGTATCAAGTTTTGTGATAGAAATTACACTTTCAAAGTAATAAATTTCATAAAAAGAGTGATTGACTCAATATTTAT
The DNA here is from genome assembly GCA_037957365.1 of Torreya grandis. Lineage (NCBI taxonomy): Eukaryota > Viridiplantae > Streptophyta > Pinopsida > Cupressales > Taxaceae > Torreya > Torreya grandis. The sequence goes on from JARHVA010002843.1 coordinate 1,861,793, forward strand.
GCCTCGAGGAGTGAAAAATCTAACCCTTGTAATGGCTCTAATATTCAAATATATAACAAAATGCAAGTTACAAAGGAAGGAATTTTCCCTCTAAAATGTTATTTGGGGTCATTATTGTTTACACCAGACTCCTCTCCTTTCAAATGATATGCATTATTCCACTATTATGCACTTTCCTACAAAAAAGACAAAAACAAACTAGAATTTCTTATTTTAAATTTCTATAACAAAACATGACACTAGAATGTGAATGTTTTTTACCACAAATAAAATATGCAAAAAAATAATGGTACAATTATGAATAGTAAGGAATTACCTTCCCATTGCCATAGATGGATTGGAAATTTGAAATTCGAGCAAAAATGTATTAAAAAACAAAATCAGGTCAAAAATGGCCTCTTAGACCTAATCAAGCCTAGGAGGTAAATAAACAAGTTGAAAAAAAGTGCACTTTTTAAAATTTTAAGTTTCTAGTTTTTATTGGGTCCTCAAATGCTGAATAAAAATAGGATGCACTTTAGAGGTCTTTATAGACCTAACAATAACTTTGATATCCAAATAATATTAATATTTAAATGTTTTGTTGTTGGAGGGGGTATAAAGCTAATCAAGATCTAGACCCCCGATTTACATTCTATTTCAAATCCCTAAGGCTTTACATTGGATCTAAGTTCCAAGTCCCACATTAAATCATGTAAATTGATGAGCTCATAATTGGGTTGCATTTGTAGTTTTAACTTTGGATTTCATTGAATGCATTAGAATTGGGGAAATTAGGCTTCTTATAGACTAAGTCAAGTTTAAATTCTAACTAACATTATAAATAACTTGGGGGATATTGAAATAACTAGTTGGGGAATAAATCTTGACCAAAATTTTCATGACTCAACTATATCAATGCTTGACATAACCAGAGATCAAACTTTGATTACAACATAAATCTCACCATCTAACAACATATAGACCTAGTCATTGCTTCAACTCTGACTAGGACTAAGAAACATAAAATTGATGAAGTGAGACCAACTCAAACATTAAATCCCATAATTCAAGGCATGGGGAGATCAACCAACAAAGACATAAGTAAAAACAATGATTTGATTAGCAATAGGAACATGACTCACCAACACTAATACCTATGCAGATTATTAAATCCATTCAACACTATTAAGGACTCACCTCAACCCAAACATGACCTATTCAGATTTTGAAACCTGAATACCACTATAGTGATCTAAATAATGAGATAAAGACCTAATTGGATTTTTAACTCTGAATAACATTGTAATGTGTCGATTCAAGGAAGACAATACTTGAACATAATTTTAAGTTTGAAAAGCATTGTAATGTTATACAAAACTAGCCTAATACTAAACTGAGGGACAAGTTATAGTTAGTTAAGGTCTTGATAAATCTAAAATCTAAAGACCAATTCAATGTTTGAAACCTTGATTAGTTATATAAAATTGAATTTTTCAAAGTAAGCTATAATAGACCTAACCTGGGATTAGAGCAAGATTATATGATATTTTTCTAAGTGCCATAAATGTACCAAAAACCCATTTTAGACCAAGTGTAAAATATGAAACTTTATTGCATGATCTTTTTCTTCTTAATGGTATAGGATTCAGAAGCTAATTTGGCATGCAAACCAAAATGACCCCTAGAGTAGCTCAAAAGAGCCAAACAAGCCAACTTTTTAAAGGCAAACTAGGAGGTCAAGACTCTACTTTCATGCTAAGTGTTTTATATGATTTTTTTTCACACAAATGTGTTCTATCCAATGGCGATTATTTTAGGACCTAGTTTATTATAAAAACCAAGACAACCCACCAAGTAAACTTGAGAGTGTTGAGATCAACTAGCCCACAAGTGTAAGCAGGGGTTAAACAAAATAAAGAAAAGGGGTTCCATGATTTTGAAGGAATTAGGTTGTGTTTTGCAAAAAAAAAATGGAGACTCTTCTATAAAATAATCTTAACTATTTTAAATATAAAGAAACATGTCTACGAACCTAGAATATTTAGCTGAGACACTACATTGAATATGAACGCATATGAGATAGGAAAATAAGGGAATTGCTACATGACCAAATATGATATTTTAATTAACTTGATGTGTATAAATTAGTTAATTACCACTTTATTGAACTTACAAGGACTAGATACTACAACTTTAACCATTGACTTAGTAAATTACAACTTGGGAACATTCTTAAAGACATTGCTCTACTATTGGCTAGACATCCATAGCCTTTATGGAGATGTCTCTAATCCCAATAAAGGCCTTACTCTACTATTATTTAGGTGTCTTTATCCCCAGTAGAGATTGCCTTAATCACCTAGAAATTAAGTTTTTTGTAAATTTATTTTTATTTTATTTATCTGCTATATTCCTTTGTTTATTTTTATTGTCTTAGTTCTAGGTTAATGGCCACTGTGGAAAATGAAAGGTGAAATTATAAATTTTCCCCCTATATCTTAACCATAGAAAGTTCATCTAAGAAGACTAAAAAACTATAAAAATGGAATTTTTATGTGTGGTTTAAATAGAATATCTTCAGAGGCCAAATAATTTACCCAAAATTTCCAAAACACAAATAAATATAGAACACACACAATAACCTAAGCTTTCAAAACTAACTCAAACATAAAATCGTAAGCTACAAACTACTTAGAGTACTTACACACTAGAACATCACTCATGCTACCTATATACAAACCATCATTCCTCATATTTTGATCAATGAGTAACCCATAGGGAAAAAAATAGTCCAAACTAAAAATAAACAAACTATGAGGTCAAACCAATGATAAAAGTATGAAAAATAACCAATAAAAGTAAGAAAGACAAAAAACAAACCAAAATTAGGAAAGAAAAGATAATTTTTTTTAAGGAGCTTTTGAGGCTAACTCAAGATTAGAAGTAGTGTTTGAGGAAATACCTGTTGACATGCAATGGGAGGTCCTCACTAGTTAGACACCTAAGATGGAATGCATTCTTGCCTAAGATTTCATAAATTTGGTAGGGACCCAGCTATAAAGCATCAAACCTTCCATGCTATCCCTTTTTCTCATGAACCTTGTCCTAGAGAAGGACTAAATTAGAGATCTGAAAGGTTTTCACTTTGGCTCTTTTTTCAAACCAATTATTTATTACCCCTTTATGTTTATTAAATTTTAATAGGGTTGCATCAATTTTTTCTTCTAGTTGCATCCAATTTAAAGGTCAAGCATTTTTCTTATCATTTGTTTACATGTAGCCTCTCATGAATTATAAGGTTATGATTATTAGATTCACATGAAATATAATATCTTGGCCATAAATGAGGTGATACAAGGATGTGCTTAAGAATAATTTAATTCTAGTCCCATCAGACCATAATAAAATTTTAAAACATTGTACTAGTTCTTAGGGTTCATTTTCAAGATTTTATAAATTACATATAAAAAATCTTGTTCATTGATTCACTACCACATTACCTTTCAAGTAATAATCAGATGAGAACTTAAGGATTAACTTATTTTTGTATGCCCATTCAATAAATTAGAGAGATGAGAAATTAGGACTGTCATCACATACTAGAGTGAATGACATCCTAAACCTAGTGATGATACACTCTTCATGAAAGTTGTTCACCATGTCATTTGTGCAATTCTTTACTGCTTGAGCTTTAGTCCACTATGTGCAATAGTCAATTTCCATCAAAATGAATTTGTGTTGAGAGGTTAAATAAGCATTGATAGTTCCAATAAAGTCCAACACCCACTATTAATTGAAAATCACACTTTTATTAATGTAACAATTACATTACAATGTTATTCGTATACAAAATATGGGTGGAAAATTCAAACCCCATAAGAAATATCAATTTGAGCTAATAAAAATTAGGAAGAGATTACAATAATAAAGGGCCAAACTAAGTCACTCAAAACCATGAGCTACACTAACTCAAGTGCACATCAACCAAAAAAATCAAAATAAAAGCACTAACACCAAGGACCAAACTAAGAACTAGTAGCAAACATGATGCCTGATGAAGGAGGATAAGGGGGTTTCTTCCCAATCCCCCCTAAGTAGGTGGGTCCCCATCAATAGGTAAGGGATTCCATCTATCATCTTTCCAATTTTTCTCATTTTCTTCTTACTGGGAGGGAGAAATGGCAAGCGCCAACCATTAAAACTTATCATGTGGAAGGGGGAGTAACCCCTCTCCAACACCACCTCTTTTGGCTCTATTAGACCTATCATGGTGTGTGAATGACTAACGAGATCAAGAAGAGGGGATCCATTAGTTATGAGACCTATGACATCGAACCACACATCCACATCCATGAGAAGGAGAGTGGTGGTAGGGAGGATCAGGAGGTTCATAACTACAAACACAAGGATCATTACCCCAATGATCCAGGAGGACATGTAGATGGTGAATCTCAAGCTAAACTTTATCAATTTAGACCTATATCTAGAGGGTAACATTAGAAATAACAAAAATTTTAGTTAAATAAAATCTCCTATCCATTTCTTTATGGTTAAAATAATGATTATTCTTAGTTTTCCAAATTTGAAAAATAATGTTAACACAAAAAATTTGAAAAAATATGTTGTATCTTAAAAAATATAAGGTAATTCCCATAAGATATCCATTTTCCAAGTGAATAATTTGGGTCCAAAGGGCTCAAAAAAGGTTTGGATCCATCTCCAAGTAGAGTGGGTATGAGAACAAAAGTAGAAAATATGTTTAAGGGTTTTTGGTTAGTGAAAATTTAAGGAAATGGGATTTAAAACCCCCATATACTTAATATGGTCACCTATAGGCAAACCTTAGGATAAAATTTACCAAAGGGAATGGGATTTTTATTCTATATAAGAGTATCCCAAATGGTTGTAAACCATTTAGACCAAATAGAATGAATAGATTAGAAATTCCATTGATGATTGAGAGTTTTAGTGTCCACGCACTAAGGATCCAACAAATTATACCATATTCAAGGAAAATAATGACAAAACGGTGTAGTTGTAGTCCAATTCTAATCCTTACACCAAGGAATAAGGGAAGAAACACCAATATTGTGTAAATAATCATTAGGTATGGATCTCTAAATCTCAAAAAATGATTCTCCATTTTCATTGCTGAGATCAAATTTATATTTTGTAAGATGCCAAGGGAGCCAATCCTAATTATTTTTGCAAAAATGACACCTAATTATTTTAATACCCCTTTTATAAAATATCAATATCTTGATCTAAGGGACCATGGAAAAGGGAGAATTGTGAAAATTGAGCATTAGGAGCCACTTCAAGAATTGAGAGTTTAGAGAGAGACCATTTCAAAACCCTTCCCCCACCCAGATGAGGTGAGGTTTGAGTTTTTCCCAAGCCTTCTTGATATTGTGCATAATAAAGTTACCTTTTATCTTGAAAATAAAAATTCAAACATCACCTCATATGGGTGGTGGAAGGGTTTTTTAATGGTCTCTCTCTCAAATCTCAATTCCTCTAGTGGTTCCCAATGCTCAATTAAGCCTTCTTAATTTTGTGCATAATAAAGGTAATTTTGATCTTGATAGGAATAAGTGTGGTGAGAAAACTATGAATACCAAGAAATTTATAGGACCTTATTCCTAAATTTAATCCTTGAAAAATGCAATGCCTTAAAAAAAATTCCAAGCTTCATCACCTTCTAAACCTCTAATAATCCACTTGACATTGAGAGACAGGCCTTGGAATTTTATGTCAATGAGCCCCAGTCCTCCTGCTTCTTTTGGTCAACAAAAAATGTCCCAAGAAACTCTATGGAATCCCTTGTGACCTTGAAAATTGGCCCAAAGAATATCCTATGATATTTTTTCTAATTTATCATAGGCAATACTAGAAGGATCCTAGCAGGAGGAGTAACAGACATGAGTAGCAGCTAGCACCTTAGATCATATCTATTTTTTTTTTGGTAATGGAAAGGGTTTGGTAATCTATAAGGATATTTTTTTCATAAACCTTTGAATAACATAATACCATAAATCAATATATCCATCTAGGGAGGTTTGAGAGAGAAAGAGAGATTAACGATAACACTATTTTTTATTCCACTAGATAGAGGACACATAAGCAAGACAAAATATATCAAGGCATTCCATATAAATTTTAGCAATATGATCATCCTTATAAAGAGTAAGGAAGTAATCATCAATTAGTTTCTCATTTATCATTTGATGGTTTGAATTAGGAATAAAAATACCTTTACCAAATCTCTAGAACCATAGTTGGCCAAAAGATAACTAAAACCTTCATCGACAAAAACATAGAGAGGAGATAAAGGAAATCCCTACCTAATATATCTATGAAGATAAAAATGATGAGATTAGCCACTGTTGATATTAATTCATGCACCAACATATTTAAAAATCATGTTGACAACTTTCACAAACCTATGGCCAAAACTAATAACTTGAAGCATTTATATAATGAAGGGCCACTCCATTAGATCATAAGCCTTCTAAAAATAAATTTTAACAAATAGGGCATTCTGATTGGATACTTGGACCATTCCATACCTTCTTAGACATCAATAATGTTGTCAATAATATATGTATTCTAAATAAAACATGTTTTTTCACTTCTAATAATTAAAGGAAGAAGATGCTTAATTCTGAGGGCCAGAGCTTTAGTAATAATCTTGTAAGAAACATTGATAAGTGTTGAAGGCCCCCAATTAGTGATGACATTAGGATCACCATACTTAGGAATAAACTTGATATTATCTTGGTTGATAATGGGGCCTAGATCATTAGTTCAAACAACATTGAAGTAGACTCTATAAAGATTAGGGCCCATAGTATATTATAGGGTTTGATAGAACTCATAAGAAAAATAAGCAAAGCCTTATGTTTTTTCAATGACCATTTGGATAAAATATTCCTTAAGATAATTCAAGGTGATGGGTATATTAAAATCCACTCTCTAACCTTAAAATATATTATAATGGACCACACCAAGGCATTGAGAGAGCATAACTTCTCAAGCATAAGTAATGGGCTAAGATGAATATACACCATGATAGTGATGTATAAAGGCTTGTAGAATATCAAGTAATTTGTTAATTCTGATCAAATAACACTAAATTTATTTTATTCTATCTACATCCCTTGTTGAATGAAGGATAAAAGAACTGATTACTTTAACTCCAACATTTAGCTAATGTATACAAGTTTAAAGTTGTGCACCTCTAGCTTTATATGCCTCTTAAATTTGGAGTTTATGTCTCCAAAGGGTTGATTGAGTCTGAATCTAAATATTAAAAGGTGAATCCTCAAGTTCCTATTAAACCCTAAGTAATTCATAATTCATATCATAGTGAAGGCATTGTTTAAATATAGTATCTTGATTCCCATTCGAAGAAAATTGGTGATGCAAGAAATGGCATTAGACCACCATTCAAGCCAACCAATATCCCTAGTGGGTCTAGGGGCTAAATTCCAAATTCAAATAATATACCAAAATACTCTTTCATTCTTGATATTGGTAGTATTTAGATAAAACTATGTTTTGGAGGGTCTAACCTAAGGAGTAGTATATTCAATACAAAAACAAACATGATGACAATCAGAAAAAAGTTTCAAGAAGCATAGAAATTAGCTGATCATGAACAAGAATTTTTTTTAAAAAAAAGGTATTTTTCTAAAAGGAGAGTATGATAAATATGTTTAAGTAATATATCATCTCCTTATCAAAAAATAGACTAGCTAAACCAATGAGAATTTGAATCTTTCCTCTAGTTATGATTAGAATCAAACACCCTGAGTTTGTTACACATATAAAACCATGCCTCCTACTCTCAAACATACTAATGCATGAGTATGCAACATTCCTTTTCTTTATGGGATTCAATCATATTAAATTCTCCATATAAGATCCAATGGGAATTATTAATATAATCTTTTAACCATATCCATAACAGATTTCAATCCACAACATCATTGGATGCATATAGATTGACCAACCAAATGATGTAGCTATCAAAATAAATAAAGGTTCATATAACCCTATGAGATGGGTTTGATCCCCAAGAAATAATATTTTGAGAAAGTTTAGGCATTAAAAGGGTGAAAACCCCTCCATGGCTATATTCATGATAAGTGGCCTAATAAACGACACCTGGATAAATAGCTCAAGCAATAGACAAGAGAAGGAATTCAAAGAGCTTGACTTGTTACATGCAGATAATTTTCATATGATTTTTTTTTGAAAATTGCTCTTGACCATATACTTACATGAAATATCAATAAGACCTTAAAAATTTCATGAGTATAATAACATTCAGAAACATCAAGATTCATGTCATTCCTGTTTATAAGATATTAAAGGGTTGTAAACCTATTAAAATCAAGATTACAAATAACAAAATATTTGAGCTAGAAATATTTCATTTATCTGGTACAAACTCACCCTCCCTAGAAGGAGAGGGACTATGAGAGAATTATAGAAAAACTTTATAGTTTATAGTAATAAGATTAACCTCATTGTTTAGTATTTTCACTCTATAAGGCGATTGTGAAGGAGTTGAAATAACAAGAGGCAAAGAAGAAAACAAAGTTGGCCACCACATGAGTTGTGAAAGAAAAAAGTGATGGTGCCTTAATAGGGGAAGGAGTAATAAATTTTACAAAAGACTTTGAATGGGTATGACCATATTTGGGTCAGTAAATAATGGCTTGATGTTTATCATTGCCATGGGTTGAGATACTTTTATTATTAATTACTATGGTCTAATCATCAAAGTTACCATTTTTGGGTTTGGATTTAGACCCACCTTTTTCTTGAGTAAAAAGAGTAGTGGGGAATATTAAAGGGCATTATCAAATCATATGGTCTAAGGACTGGTATATAAATAATTTTTTGGAAAATTAATATAAATCACACGTTGTGTGAATCAATATTCCCCACTTAAATCTCTATGGAATCTTTACAATATTTTTCTAGGTCAATCTCAACACAAATACTTTTCTGAGGACAAGTGGTGTATAAATTAGCTTTTTCATGTAAAATTAACCATCCAAGAATTTTAATGAGTTTATCAATGATTCCCCATAAGGGGAGGGGTAGTCTTGAGAATTAAATCTAGATTGAGATCTTAAGCATGGCTTGTTCAGAGACTTGAAAGTCTTAGATCCATTAAGAAAAAATAGCCACAGTGTTGTGAATAAACTAAGGACCTTGGCTAACTATATATTTTTAGTGCTCTGGGTTGGTAAAGTGAAATAGGTAAAAAAAAAAATTGGTAAGGTTTTGGACTCAATCTAGTTTCACACCATGGCCTTGTCAATGTTTATGGACCAATTATATTTTTTAAAAGGTCAATCCTCAATAATTGGTTACAATGACATAGTTGGGGTGTGTTATCTATGTGAAATTTTTTTGCAAGTGTGGAATATTATTATGTGGGCATGAACATATTTAAAAAATGTGACCAATAATAATCTACCTAGAATATCTGATTGGCTATAGTACTCGTAGAACCATGCTCAATTTTATATTTTCTATGGAAGTCCTTGAGTATTTTAGTCTCTTCTTCTTTATTTAGGCATTTTAGATAACTACCTTCATGATTTATTTTGTATAGTGTGCTTAATTTAATCATAAAATTTATGATATTTAGGCATAATACTCTTCATTGATTAGAATTTAGGTAGATCATCATTCATTGTTCAACAAGTAATAGACTATGTTTTTATGCCAATCATATTGAATGATGACTTGCACTATATATTAATGGAAAATAATTTATGGATATATCTCAAAAATTTCCTTATTTATTAATTTTCCTCTCAAAATATTCATTAGTTAGATATACAAGTCAAATAATTTCATAAAAATCATCCAATTGCCTCTTTGTTCACCTAATTCATTTTGTATTAGCTAGATCTTATGACAGGGTCAGGTACAATGGAAAACACTTCTTACTAAAGATGTAGTTATTGAAATTATTAACTACTTTGATCATGGTGAGAACTTGTTTTTAAATCACTAAATATATAAGTTTAGTATTTCTTAGTGGATAGCTCATGAAATACAATGGTCTGTCATCCCCAACTTCCTACTTCTAAGTTTGGATGACAACACTTGAGTGTTCAGAGGTGAATGTATAAATGTAGAAGATTTATGTGTAATTACTAATAATAAAAACTAGAGTGTTTAAAATTGATTTATTTATTTTAGAAAACATTCATTGTGTTTTAGTTTTCCAATCAATGTTAGGGATCCTTCTTTAGCATGTTATTCAATGGTTGGACTATCTTTATAAAACTTGAGATGAATTTTTACATGAAGTTGATCTTATCAAATAATGAGTATTTTATACTTGTTTACACTTGGATTTACATCCCTGAGGAGATGCCTAGCTCTCCTCATCCAAGTGGCACAATGGAAACATCCCTCTTGCTGTGGGTGGTAATGTTGAGAGATGAATCTCTAAAAGGGATAGTTCCCTTGATGCACTCTTTGAATCACTTCTTAATTATCAACTTATAGATGAAAATGGTTAAGAAAACAACTAATAAAACCAAAAAATATGATGCACCAATGTTTAATATCCTCCCATTTTACTGAATATATACTACTTAAAGACAAAAAAGTCTCTCTCACACAAAATTCACAACTTTGGATGCATTATCACATCAGTGTTTCATATATTAGATTCAAGAAGGTATTTTATACTTAGGAGGGTAATAGATTATTACATGAATGGATAAATTCATAAACCAATTCTAATACACCTATACACTTCAAAAATAATACTAACAAGGACCTGTAATAATAACCTTTCTGCACATTTGGTAGACAATCAAGAGTAACATGTTAGAAAAGAAGATCTTTCACTAGACAAGACCAACAAGATTGTAATTAATACTTAATAGTAAAGAATGTGAGTAGAAAAAACACTTTTATATTTATTCAAGAGTATTTCAAGTAAAAATTTGGCTAGAGTTTCCCCATTAACCAATAGAGGCTACCAAAAGAAGTAAAAGAGTTCATATTTATAGCTTTTGAGAGAGAGGCAAAGCAAAAGAAGTCCAAAGGTCACTTGTACATGTCTCAATATTCCAAAAGGAGATAAAATATACATGAAAAATAGTAATGAGTTGAACCATGCAAAGTTAGGAGGTCCAATTGTCCATACAAGACATGAAATTTGTGAAAAGTGGCATATAACTCTCAATCTTAGCACATAAAACTACCTTCATAATTTGCATCTATTTGAACATCCCACCAGTGACTAGGGATAGGTATGATGATTGGGATGAGAGGGAAGGACTTTAATAATGCAATTATATGCATTGGTTTTGATCCTAATAATTTGGAATCTCCTAGAAAAGAGTAATCATTGCCTATAGTCTTAAAAACTTCCTTTTCTATTACCTTTCACATTTGTCTTCAAAAATGATTTTAGTTTCCCATGAAAATCCATGAGATGGAGTGAAATATGCCTATAAATGTTATCCATGGCCTTGGACCTCTCAATTTCACCTTAAAAGGACATCTAATTGAAGTGTCCACACTTTTCATCCTTGTGTTCACTATGCCAGTTTTGAATGGCTAAAAGGGGAGCTATAGTTATGAAACTTATAGGTTTTTTCATAGAAAAATTTTCCATAGGGAGTTATAATAGTTCTTAATATTCCCATAAAACTTGATTACACCTTTTGAAACATCATATACCCTACAAAACACCAAAAATGGTGAGAAAAACCACATATTTCCTAGTGTCTATATAATTCCATACATCTCCTTACATGGAAAATATCCTGGTGAGTCTTATCCATGTTCTAAAAGGTTTCCTCGCCAAACTATGCCATTAGGGTGGCTCTCCAAGCTCATTTTCTTCATCAGGGCATAACTAGGGTTTTAGTAGGTTTTAAGCAATTCTAGGTCTTAAAATTTGTTCATAAAACTTTTAAATTTAACCTTCCTCCAAATTACATAATATTTATTCCAAGGGACCCTACTAAATTCCCTTAATCCTTTTGGTTCCCATACATAGCCTTAGAAAAGATATGAGTTCTTGAAATACCCATCAAACTTATTTTCCTTTCCTTTTACATGCTTGGACTATGTCAAGGCTATAAATTTCTCTCCTATAGTTTTATTTTCACTCTAAGAGATCAAAAATATATATTTAAATCTTATATTCATGTTTCAATCAACCACATATCTTTCCAAGAGTTAGAAATGGGGTAGACCTCAAGATGGTTCTAGGTCTCTTGAATGTTTAATGGGATTAGCATATACCTTGCAAGTTTGGATCATTTGGATTATTATAACATGATTAATATGGATTATTACACATTTTAACACTTCATTCATACTCACCATGCAATCACATGACCTCTCCAACACTCCTTTCCTCACTTTTCCTCACTTTTGCCAACTTGGCCTAGTGGAACCCTACCAAATTAGATGGTATGCATGCACAATCAATTCAATTTTAGGGATTTTATATATTTTTAGTGTTCCTAATAATCCTTAAACCTTTCATACACATCACCAAATTTTACTTGAATATATCAAGGCCTCATCATAGGTCATTCACTCATTTTCCCATCTTTTGCTTAGTAGACCAAAGTTTTGACTCAGTGGCTGGTCTCTAAGATAAAACATAGAGATATATCCATGATTAACATGGAAAAATGATAGTTTTGGGAAAATTTTAATGTACTAATTCATATCTTTACCAAATGGAAATGTTAGACTCCCTCATTTAGGTACCTAACCAACTCAACTTGTCTAAAAAACTTGGTTTTCTTGCATTTTTATCCAAACCCACCTATAATTAACCTTTCCAAATTAATTTAATGTTTATAATCTGATTAAAAATGTTACCCACATTTAATTAATTCTTATTTATCGTTAGGAACCATCCAAAACCTTTCTTCTTAGTGGATTCTTTATGCTTACCCTTTGAACCAAGCGTTTCCTAGCTTGTTTGTACAAACTATTGTCAATTTTCCAAATGAGAAAGATATTTTGGAATCTTGGGAGGGTATTAAGAATCATATGAAATCAATTGGACCATAATGTATCCTATTTAATTCACTCAAACTTTATTTTCACTCCTAAAGTGTTTATACCTCATTGTAGCCTTAGCTTGTCTAGACCTTGCCTTGACTGATATAGTCCTGTCTGTATGTGTTTATCCTTTATAGAGATCATGAATCTCATATAATGATATTAGAACCAATTGAGAACTTATAAGGTCATAAAATTCATTATTTTAGTGTCACCTCTCTTAATAATGTCATAAGCTTTGTTGTATTTCATACTAGTTCAAGACTGAGACACTCTTTCTTAACCCCTACCTATAAGTCATCACAGGGTATCCCTTTCACCTTGTCATGGTATGTACTAGATATTAAAGACATAATTTTGGGTTAATAAATGTATGTTTCATTTATATTTATCTTATCTATTCCATTAAATCTCAAACATTGTCTATCCTACTTGATTCCTACTTAGACTGAGGTACCATGCTTTTACCCTACTAGAAGTGCTAAAAAAGGGTTTATTTGGATGATTATCATGAGAAAATGTTTATTTAATTCACCTTACATCTCCCCACATTGTATAACCATTGAATATTCACTTATAATATACTATACCACACCAAATATGTATAAAACATTTCTTCCTCTTGTTTAACCTGTCTGACCCTTCTAGGTGGTCATGGCATGTTCAATGTTCTACCTTGACCTCTTTTGTTGTATTTGATTTCATCTTGTCTCCTTAATATATTATAGTCATTAAATCCATGATTTTATAGTTGGAATTGTTTTCTTAAGGTGACAAAAGCCTTTTGTTCCCTACAAGCCTATAGACACTACTGGAGCTTTTTAGTGTGTTTAAGAGCACTTTTAGACCTTTAAAATACCTCTCTCCACATGAAAAAACCCCATTAAAATTGGTAAATTTATTCTCCATGCCAATGGATATAAGGCCAAATAATTAGAAGCATAAAAGGGATATTGAGACTGTGGTATATGTTACTCACAAAACCAATAGGTCTTCTATTTTGTCATTTTTAGGAAAATGGTCTTAAAACTCAAAAATGTTTGTTGGGATGCTTCTCCAACACCTAATGAGATTCCAAGGGTATTAAGAATGATTTATAAGCCATCAACTTGCCTCATAAACCTCATGAGGGCTCAACCTTATGAAATACCTCCATTAAAACCTTCAACCCCTACTGATGTCACCTGTAGGTATGCATTTGACTATATGCTTGGTAGTGAAGGTGATATAAGACCTAAACAAGCCTAGGAAAGGATATATTAGGCATGTTGATGCATATTAGATAATTTTAAGCAATTTGAGCACAATGAAATCTCTCTTAACATTAGCATGACATCATCAAGGCCTGTATGTGAAGGTTTTGACTATGTATAGGTAGAGAAATAGAAGGAGCAAGAAAATGCAAGTGTAAGGCTCTCAAACCACCTCAAATATAATTTTTATCCCTCACATTGATAACATCCATTAATAAAACTTTGAAAAAAACCTCAAAACACATTCCTCTATGTGGAAAACATCTTCAAGGAACCTGTAGTTGAAAAGTGCAAATAATGGCAAACCCAAACAAGCCTAGAAGAGGATTATTGATTTATTGAGGTCTAAAAAATTGATAATATGATGGGAAAACATATGGGGAGGTCTTGAGAAACATATTGAACCATAAAAATTGTCAAAATAAAGCAAATAATTTTTAAACTATCTCAGACAGTGACCCTTCTTAGATGAAGAAGCATAAAATGGTTCTTGAGGTCTTAGTGATAGTTCATAAAGGAAGGACCATGAAAATTATATTTATTTCCATGAATTTGAATCAAACTAGGAGTAATTTCAAACTCCAAGAGCATTTCTCCCAAATCCACTTGTATGGCTCACACCAAGCATGCAAAGTTGACCCTTCTTGGCTTGTGAAGGCTAAAATGAGGAAAATAAGAAAATTTTGAATTTTATGACCTTATCTCTAAAAAAAATCATGATAAAGATCATAAGAAGTTGAATAGACACTTTGCCCATGTTTTTAGCTGAAAGTGGACTTCCCAAGTCTATACAAGTGCCAATAAGGGCCTATTTTCAAGGACAAACTACCTCTATCTGCATAAAAATATTTATTAAACTAAATCTAACTAATTATTGACATGATCTAACCCCATTCACATTAAAATCTCCCTAGGTGACAAATATCCTTCCTTAACTAACCGTACAAGTCATTTAATGACCTAGAAATATTACCAAAAGGCCCCTATTGTATATGAAACATGGTGAAGGACAAATTTATGACTTAGAAACACCTTATAACACCTAAATGACCACATTATGACATTTTAAATATAATTTTTACCTTTAAACATTTTTTACTAGGGTTGACCCTGGTTGACTTTAGTTGACTAGACTAGTATAAGGAAGATGGACTTAGACAAGGCTAGGCCAGGGATAAGTGAGATATTTAGACAAATATGAGACCCCTATAGAATATATGGAAACTTATAAAAATTTTATAAATGTGGGGGTTTACCCAATTTTAATAAAACTTAAATTTTGTCAACACTACTACTAGGCAATGTAATTTTCATAATTACTTCAACTCTTTGTGGGTTTATAGAAATGCCTTTTTTAGAGATGATGTGACCCAATAGTTTTCCCTCAGTAACCTAAAATATACACTTTTTTAGATTCAGGGAGATACCATGCTCCCTATACCTTTATATTACCATTCTCAAATCCTTCACATGGTCATCTCATTTCTTCAAAAATATAGTTAAATAGTTCATGTATATCATAATTCCCTTGTAATTTAGATCTTTGAATGCAATGTCCATGACATGCTAAAAATTAGCACTTGTATTGATTTGGCTGTACAACATCCTTTTGTATTATAATTTACTCCATTTCATTGTGAACATTATCTTGATCTAGTATTCATAGTTTACCATCACTTAATATTACCTGAATACCTATCTATAAATGACATCATTTGATATTAATTCATCATCTAAAACACTTCATCTATCAAAGTTAGTGGGTACTTATCCTTCCTTGAAACTCTATTTTAGATGAAAGTCCACATAAGGTTCTATTTCATCATTCTTCTTTCAAACTGGCACTAAATTAGCCACCCATGTGGAGTGTCTGGTAGGAGAGATGATCTTAGCTAAAACAAAATTTTGCACCTCTTTTAAAATTAAAGGCTCTAATAATGAATTCATAGGCTTTTGCCTCTGACAAAATGTTTTGATTCTTGGCTTGAGAGGAATGGTGTGAGTGAGAATGGATGTATTTAATACCTTCATATCCTCATATCTCCATATTGTAACACCTCTAAAGTCCTTTAGGGCTTGTACAACCCCTTATTTTTATTTTTCGATACATGTTGTGCCTAAAAACACATTTTTTGATTCATCGACATTGTGTAGATTAAAATTATCATGTAATACCTTTTGTAGGGATTTTTCTCTCTTTCTCACCTTTAAAATCCATATCAAATAGCCTTTTTGGTGATACCATACCATTTGACATACTATTCATTTTCAAATTTATCACTCATTCCTCATCTAATTCAAATTCACTTATGTCATCTTCATCTAGAATTTTAATTCAAATACATATATGTTTATGATGAAGTTGATAATATTCCAATCATCATTGAATACCTAGAAGTTCTTAAAGTTTTCATAAATAGCAGTAGATAACAACTCCACTAAAAATATATTTAATCTAGGGTATGTGATTGGTTATAGGGTGCTAGCAATCATTGCCAATGCATTCACTGTATTATTTATTCTATGAAGTGTTGTCTGAATATTGAATTCATCAAAATCTTCTATTAAATTCCATATTTGGTTGTATTACCTGGATAAATGCTTGTCATCATAATCATATTGAATATTTACTTGTTTAATCACCATATCTAAGTCACCAAACACCTTCAAGTTCTTAAATTTCTTTAAGAGATTAAATTGGAGGCCTTTAACTAATGCCTCATACTTAGACAAATTATTTTAGCATGAATATTATAGTCATAATTCAAATAAATATGGCTTCTTTCTTGGGTTAATGAGCTCAACCCTGACACAACACCCAATATTAGACTTAGAGCCATCAAATTTTAGTGTCCACATGTGATCTTCAGATGTGTATAGTAGATTTTGGGAGGTAATTTTTACTACAATGTTTGTCTCTTTGTTTATTTTATCAACATCAAGTATACATAGATTGTGTTCTTCATTTGATAATGATCTTATAATTTTATCCTCGTGGTATACTTAGACTTAGGTTGCTTAGAATAAAATTATTTTTTAGCATGAAATATTTTAAACTCATTGTTTTCACTTAGATAATCATGTTCCAACTTGTTAGTTTTTGTCTTAGGCATACGTAATGCTAACAAGAACTATTGACCACAATTTTTTGCTTTTGCATTTGCATAAGCCTATTTCACATTTGAGTATATTTGACTATAATTTTCTAAATTGAGATGTAACATAGAGTGATATATATGGATCACTAATTAGATTCTCACAGTGAAGTCTATTAAAAAAAATCATGTTTATCTATGTCAAACCTAGTGGGGTTATTACAATAATCATGTTCTAACTAGTTAATTTTTGTCTTAGGCATACATAATGCTAACAAGAACTGTTGACCATAATTTTTTGCATTTGGATTAGCCTATTTCACATTTTTATATGCAAGCAAAACACTATAAAATGAAGATATTTTAATTTCATAGAGGATACTTTCCTCACTCATCTATTTAATCTCTTCAGCCTCTGATTTTTATTGAATAGATAACATATAAATAATCAAGTTCTCATGATCTTTCAATTTACTTTCAAGCATGTAGACCCTAAGTTCATACTCTTAGTACAAAATTTCATTCATCTTCTTAGACTTACTGATCATATGAGTCATTTTTGTATCTTTATAAATTATTATTTTATTGGGTATGTCATGCCATGGGAACCACATGTGAGATAAATCGATCTTCATATACCCATTCAACATTCTATTCCAATAAATATTAAGAATCATACAATATGCATTAGGTATGCCAACCTCCTGAAAGTCAATGAATTGTTTCACTCTTAGATCAAAATCTAACTACATATGATTATGATTCAACCCACCAATTGCCTTGTCCTCTAATTTTTTTGAATGAACAAACTTTTTGTTTGACTTAGTAAGAGTTATTCCTACTTATTGGCAAACTCAGTAAGGCATTACATTACCTGAAGCACCTAAATCCACCAAAAAATTGTGTAAGTTTTTACTAAAAATGTGAATTATTAGGAGAAAATGCGGACTTACATTATATTCCTTTTAAATAACAACATGAGCATAAATTTTCCTATTATCTTATTTCCCTTTAGGAGAAGATAATATTTTAATAATAAATATTTTTGATTAGATATCTGGAGTAAATCAAACATGGTTATGTTAGCCTTAGTTTTATTTAGGTCTTCTGTAATGTTGTATCCAAGTTTGATTTGTTCCATAGTTTTGTCAATTTATGGTGGCATTGCATTACTATTTGGTTGATAAGACATGTTAGGACCTTTAGGTGAAAATGTGTTATTTATTGAGTTCTCATTAGGTGAAACCTAAGTGTTGTTTAGAGGAGTAGATGTTGTCAACATATTTTAAAATCTACTTCTTAATAATTAGATGTTCCCCATCTATAATTTTTTAAATGCATAAAATTCTTCCAATTTGTCTTTAGGCTCATTATCACTCTCATACATTAATTCATATATTTCCAAGGTCATGGTAGTACCTAGATTCCCTCTAGTTTGGTTTGAGTTATTGTCAAATGCAAGAACTATTTCAAGGTTGTCTATCTCTTTATAGAAGATGTTTGAGGCTAATATAAAATCATCACAATTATTTTTAACATGATCCATTATGTTATACAGCCTAAAATAGGTGGGTAATGTCAAATCAGCCAAGTTAATAGAGCTTAAAGTATTGTTATTACTTTGACTATTGTTGTCAAGAGGACTAGGCACACTTATGTTATTGAGCCTAGTGTTCCATTAGAAATTAGTTCTTTGAAATTTTAAGTTTTTGTTTTGAGGTTAATTATTTTTGGTTTGATTGTGATTTTGAGGCACTTATCTCCATAATTTAACCATGTCATTTGTCAATCATTGAACCATTTACTATAAATTTTCCACTTTGGGGTTCACAATAGCATTCTATTGATTTCCCAATTATGGTAGTGGGTTACCATAGGTGTTGTAGCATTTAGAAATGTGGGGATAGTAGGATGCACCAAGTTATGGGCATTGTTAACATGATTTATGTATACAAATAATATTTTTAAACTTTTATCAATTATTGATGCTCTCTATCTTGCAAGAACCTATTGAGTATCAATCTCTCTAAGTACATACCTTAAGGGTGTACCAAGAAATGGGTGGGTAGACCATTAGTTCTTCACATGATTATTTTCCCTTTTACCAGTTGTTATCTATACACTTGTTTCCTAAAAACCAATCCCCTAAGATTGTTCTTCTCTCTTTCACACTCCTCCAATCTTTTACCACCTTCAGTACCCCTTTTTCCTAACCTAAAACCTCTTTTTATAGTTTACATGACTATGCTATTTGTGTCAACCTTATAATATTATTGGTAAAAATCATTTAGGGTCTAGGTTAGCTCTTGGTTGACCTAGTTTGTGACCTAGTGAATTTTTTTCAATAATGATACTAGGTCGACCCTATTATCTGAAACTTTTGAAAGGTTCTAAGGTTAAATATGCCTATATATATATATATAATTTAAATAAGATAAGAAGTAAAAGCTATTGTGCATATGCTTATCCACCATTCTACTTGAGGAACAAACTTAGGGTTTCATACTTTCTTTGGATATATAGATCTTGTCTTGTGGAGAAGTATTTTGGATGCATTGATAGGCTATGTATCCTATAGCTTATTTATCCTTGTCATTCTTACATACCATAATAAACTCTTGTGAAGCACCTTGGTGAAGGGAGAGATTGAGGCTTGGCAGGTTCATCTTCAAAGGTAAGTATTCCTAAATTTGTTCCCTATTTATAAGAGTAGATAAATATGCATTTGCACTTATCTTCCATGCATTAGGATTCCATATACATTTATGTGAGTATATGTATTCTATGCATGTTTAATTTTGTTGATTATTACCCTCACTTTGTGCCACAAGCTTTGGTGAGCACTAGATTATATTTGTTTGCTTTACTTGTTATTAGTATAATGAAAATGAAAACATAAGACTTAATTAGGATTATTTCATAGTTTTTCTTGATTAGAGGCTTTAGAACCCTCCTTAGTGATATTATTTATTATAAGATATCCCCTAATCGAGTCTAGCAGATCCATATTGGTCATGTTACTTATTATCTAATATATCTCCAATCAAAAGTGTAAGTAGGATCTATCTTCTCTGATCTAGGATTTATTTTTAAATTTGATGCATTTTTGATTGCATACATTCTGGTGAATTTGATGTGAATCTAACCCTTTTAGGTTTTCTTTCACTTTTTTCATTTCTATTGTTTTATTTATTATTTTTCTATACTTTCAATACTAGGTCCACAAGGCCAGTATAGTTTCTAACTTTTGTGTGTAGATTTAACATACAATCACATCAAAATGACTCTATTCTTTTTATACAAGTCTACATTAGATATAGGTTACTAGATTGAACAAGTTAACATAGTACTATTATTCATTTCTAGATAGTAGAATGTGTTGAATAGGTCAAATTAGTCTCTTATTTAGCTCTAGAATAACAAACTAGGTCGAGAAAGTTGACTTAGTATCATAGTTAGCTTCCAAATAACAAACCAGGTTAACCAAGTTGGTATAGTCATCTTAAGAAGTTTAAATAAATAGGGAATTATAGAATTAGGTCAACCCAGTTGATAGAGTGTGTATAACTTACAAGTAATATTCAAGACACTTCAATAGAATCTCATAATCCTTAGCATATTCTAACCCATCAAGGTTCCTTTATTTATCTCTCTTTTAATTTAGTTCTTGCTTATAGTTCTATTTTGTAAATTTTGCAATCTTCAAAACTATAATCATACAACAAACTAAGTTGACCCGATCGACCTAGTTTTGTATTTTGTCTTCTATTTGAGATACTAGGTCGACTTAGTTCTTAAGGACTCTTACTTTTGTAGTATATTAGTGACCTTGTTGACTCTGTTCTATAATGTTTGCACACATTATCATCTGAATTGACTCTGTACTATGTTTAAAATTGGGAATTGATAACTATATGCTAGTAATTAATTCACACTTTCACTTTCAATTATTTGCATGCTTAAAATATCTCACATAGTCTAATTAGGTGGTTTTTTCAATATACCATTTAGTTAAACTATTTTGATCTTTCTTGCATACACTACCAAATCACATAATTTCAAAATACATTTAACATTTGTTTACCTAATTGGATTTTATCACCAAGGGGGAAGCCAACTTGGTTTTCTAGCCAAGTATAAACATGTAGTTAATGGTATATATTGTCAAAGCACCTAACACCCTTATCATTGTGGGATTGTGAAGTGAGGGGGTAGGCCCCAATACCAAGCTAGTACCATTACCAACATAGATCCATTTCAGGCTAAACATCTTGAAACCATTCATAGATTAATTTTTAGTTCCCTACTTTCATCCAACTTCCCTATCACACTTAAAATAACACTTTACAATAATATAACAATATTCAATATGATCACTTAGTTAGAATTTAATTATTAGTTGATTACTTGCTCTCTGATCATTGTATATTATATTGAAAAAACTTGTATTGGCTAGTGTTGGTGTAAGTTTTTATGTTGTGTACCCCAATTGGATCATTCTCATTGATCCCAATTGATTGTGTGTTTGATTTCATTTCTTGCTTTAAAGTACATTGTAAAAAAAATCTCTATTTTCAATAGGTAGTCATTTTTTTCATCACAGTATCTTATAGACCATCTTTTTCCCTGATTTTAGTACTACATCAACTTGGTCGATCGAGTACTCATTTCTACCTATTATGTTATAGTACTAAGTCAACCTAGTCAACTTTGTATCTTTATCAGGCTATCCTCCGTCTCATATTACACATAATATATTCAAAATTTTATCATTTACTAATGTTCTCTATCTTGTAAGAACCCATAAAGTCTTAATCTCTCTAAATGCATGCCTTAAGGGGTGCACCAGGAAAGGGTTGTGAATACCATTGGTTCTTTACAAGATTATTGTCCCTTTTGCCACTTGTTATCTACACATTTGTCTCCTAAAAACCATTCCCATAAGCTTATTTTTCTCTCTTACACACTCTTCTAATCTTTTACCACCTTTAATACCGTATTTTCCTAACCTAAAACCTGTTTTGATAGTTTACATGAATATGTTGGTTATGTCAACCTTTTGATCTTATTGTAAAAACTCATTTAGGGTCTATGTCAACTCTTGGCTGACCTAGTTTGTGACCTAGTGAATTTTTGCTAATAATGATACTAGGTCAACTAGGTCAACCCTATCGACCAAAACTTTTGGAAGAGTCTAGGGTTAAATTTGACTATATATGCACAATCATTTATCTATTATTTAAAGATTAAAATAATAAGTAAGAGTTATTGTGCATCTGATTATCCACCATTCTACTTGAGGAGCAAGTTTAGGGTTTCATACTCTATTTGGAGATATGAATCTTATCTTGTGGAGAAGTCTTTTGGATGTATTGATAGGTTGTGTAGCCTAGATTTGATTTATCCTTATTATCCTTACATACCACAAAAACCTCTTATGAAGCACCTTGACCAAGGGAGGGATTGAGGCTCCTTGATTTCATCTTCAAAAATAAGTATCCCTAACTTTGTTCTTCCTTTGTAAGAGTAGATAGATATGTATTTACACTTCCCTTCCATGCATTAAGGTTTCATATAAATTGACATGATTATATATCTTTTATGCATGTTTAATTTTGTTTTTTACTATCCCCACTTTGTGTCACAAGCTTTGGTCAGCACTATATTAGATTTCTTTGCTTTACTTTCTATTAGTATAGTGAATATGAAAATATTGGACTTAATTAGGGTTATTGCATAATTTTGCTTGTTTGGAGGCTTTGGAACCCTCCCTAGTGATACTATTTGTGATAATATATCCCTTAACTGGGTTTAGTGGATCCATATTAGTCATGCTCTTGATTATCTAATGTATCCCCAATTGAAAGTGTAAGTAGGATCTATCTTCTTTGAGCTAGGTTTGATTTGTAGATATAATGTATTTTTTATTACATATAAGTTGTATTGTTTAGAAATGATGGGACAACTTATGTATTATTATTATGGAAACATAATTTCATGTTTCAAACATGGTATTAGTGTTTTTATATGCCATATGTATGATTTATTTGTTTATTTCATGTGGAAACACATGATTTGAAGGTAAAAATGGTTGACCACTAGGCATGTAGTTAAGGGAATTAGGTTATTATTAGATTTGGGATTGAATACATATCATCTAGGATTGGATTAATTAGTAGTGTATTATGCATGAGTGATTGGTTGATCATGGTAATTTGATTATAAGCACTTGGATACCATAATGAAGGTAATAAACTAGCTCCATATCCTTATGACATCACTTGTTGTTTGATTGTAATCACTTAATGATATGACAAGGATAAGGTTGTGAGTGTTGCAAGAGTCTTATGGACAAACATAGGAATTAAAGGATCTAAAACCCTTAGATAGATTTGTATGTCAGCTAATTATGTTTGCATGTAGAGTGTTTTCAATCACTTATACAACTTGTGTAAGTGAGCATTCAACATGCTCATTGGTTCATTTGGTTCATAGTGGGTTGGGAAAATTTGATGGTATAGGACAATAGGGTTTATGGTCACTTGTAAATGATTGATGAAGATAGTTTATAGGTCATTCCAAGTGGTGATAGACCCATTAAGTAACTCCAAATAATAGTCATAAGCTATCTCATCCAAGGTGTAAGGGAGTAAGTATCAAGCCACATCCTAGTGTTGGATTTGGGTTCTAATAATAACATCTTTGAATGCTCAAATATGATCTTTGACAATATAGATTCCACCATGCACATATGTTAGGAAATTTTTTTTAAGGTTCTTCAACAAATCATGGTCAACTCCCACAATGCTTATTGGAAAGTTACCTCCACCAATACAAGTGGGATTAGCTACCATCAGTAGGTTTTGAGGGGGAACATACAAGTTGAAAATGGGAATTATATCCATAGGTGATTTAACATTTGATGAATTTTTCTTTTTTTCATTTTCCCTTTATTTGTTTTAGGTTATTTATAGTCAATGAGTTTTAACATTTCAAATTTAGCCCAAGCAAACTTTGATCTAGTGGGTATTCATCTAATTTATAGTTTAATTTTTATAATACCTAAGCATGGAAATGTTTTGTTAGGTTGTGGAGCTAAAAGCTTCATCAGGATGCAAACAGGAGAAGTTATGGAGGTTGCAGAAGAGTTGTGGAGTGTCACAGACACCGGCATCGGTCAAGACAACCGACGACGGTAGGAGGGAGATAGGAAGGCAACCGACGTCGGTCATGGATCGGCCGGCATCGGCACCCCCAGGTAGTCAGGGACTGACGTCGGTCACCCGTGGTTCGAGCTGCGAGTATGTTACGGGCAGTTGGTTGATGAACCAAGTGTTTGCATGTTTAGAGCTATTCTTAGACTGAGAGCTACAGATTTAATTATTGTATTATTGTCTAATTATTGTTTAGATGAGATATATATATGGACTCATGATTGTATTGTAAATGTGTGCTAGAAAGCCATAGAGCTTTTAGAGAGAGCTAGTGTAGCTCCTCCTAGTTCCAAAGGGGTGCTGAGTGTGTATGATCAGGGAGAGTTGCAAGGTCTGCAAGGTCAAGGCGCTGATCCACCGGGGTACTAGTTGAAGAATCATAAGGACTTGGTGAGGCAAGGACAAGGGTTCTTCAGGGGTGTAGAGTTATCTACATGGTGAGTAAGGTCTAGTGATTTGTAGGTAGCAGCAGAGAGCAGGAGATCTACTTGGAGTACGGTTGTGTACTTGGTGAACTGGCAGCGTGTTATTGACTGGTTGGAGAGGTGAACATCAATTCTATATTTGATTTGATTGTTGGGACCGAGAGAGAGAGGGAAGAAGGTCTTGAGGCATGGCAAACCTTTGAGGTGGAGGAAGAAGTGGCATCTTCCTTATTGTATATTCTTTTGAGTGATTATTAATACAATTGTGTGTTGTCTCTCATATTCCTGTGTTGTTTCATATTTCTAGTTACTTATTGATTCTAGTATAATTCCGTGTTTAGTTGCTAATACAAGAAGTAATCACATGTGTTCTAATTGGTAGAGCAAGATCCTGACTCAGTAGGGATCGGAGCATGTTTATTGTTCTAGGGGTTTCCCTGACAAGTGGTATCAGAGCATGTTTAGGAGCTGGAGAGCCTTGTTAGATTATTGACAAAGGGGAAGTGAAGCTGAAATTGGAGATGGACGACACACAGTGGTTGAAGGAAGTCATGCAGGTACCGGTCTTGGAGATGAGTCTAATTTCTTTAAGAAATTTGGGTGATGGGAGATGTACTGTAACTCTCACAGCAGATACACTTGAATTAGATGGTGGTAAGAAAGTAGGTATCCTTTATCTATCTACTTATATTACTAATTCACCTTCTGTTATAGAGATGTGGCTTTGTAGGCTTGGTTACATATGTAGAAGGAGAATGCAGGATCTGAAGTGGAAGATAGATGTTTTTGACAAGCTAAAGAACTGGAAAACCTTGGTGTTCATGGAGGAGATGACAGACAGAGATCAGGTGAGGGAACTGATTTATTCTAAGCAGAGCAAGGTTTATTTGATTAGGATTTTGATCCATGGAGAGCTCGTGGGTAAAAAGTTATCACTCACAGATGAACACAGGTACCGACGTCGATCACACAGTAACTGACGTCGGTAACAGGAAGACCAACATCAGTCATGAAAGAACTGACATCGGTAGAAAGGATACCAGCGTCGGCCAGGGAGATGACGTCGGCAGTCAGGGTCAGTGCAGGGAACCGACATCGGTTGGGAGCAGACTGGGAGATGGCCGAGATCGGTCACTGGAATGGATATTGGGCGGACAGCAAGTCTCAAATGCTCATGTGGAGGTCAGAAAAGGTAAGTAAACCTCATATTCATTGTTCACCTTCTTTATATTGCCTTTTGATAGTCAAGAACCAGGAAGATGGAAGAGGCAATGCAGGTAGAGTCCAGATATAGTGGGAGCTTGACATGGATGAGGAGTGTGAGTCCTTGGAGAAGAACCAAACAGGTATTTGTTGGTAGAGTTGTCAGCTGGAAGTAAGCATTGAGAGAGATGGATTCCCATTTTAGAGAAGAGAGTGGATGGACACAAGAGATAGAAGGCCAAGGCATATGGTCTTGAGGAAGCTGCAGGACAGTGGTACAGGTTTTGACAGGTGGATGACTAAGCATGGCTTCAGTCAATGTCAGTGTAACTATTGTGTTTATCTTACCAGGTAGATGATGGTCGCAACATCATTTTGTTACTATATGTGGGTGATTTACTAGTAGGTTTGTACATACAGGTATTTGTTGAGCTAAGGGTAAGGTTAGTTTAGAGGTGTGTCATGAAGAATTTGGAGTAGCAAAATTCTTTGGCATAAGAGACATGGAGATTTTATCTTCAGTGGGAGCTAATGTGAAGATGGTGTTGGTGAGGTTCATTATGCAGGATGCAGAATCGGTAAGCACACCAATGGCTGGACAATTCAAGCTTAGCTTGAAACAGGGTTTGAAATCACATGAGATCTATTGTAGATCTGAGTTTTCCCAATCAGTGGGGGTTGTCGGAAAGTATGGAACCAATTCGGGAAAGGAGTACTGGAGGGCAGTTCAGTGGGACTAGCAGCAGGGATTCTTGTTATGCAGGGTCAAGTTCTTCACTACATGGATGTGTAGGTTCGAATGTGGCAGGTTACTTGAATGATAGGTATATCATCACAAGTTGTGTGGTGGGTGGTCTTCAGGATTCATCTTGAAGAGGGATACAAGCTAGGAAATAGATTAGATGGGCTATAGATACAGGTACAGGTGTAGCTATTTATCTCCAAGTGGGAGATTGTTAGGTTGTGGAGCTAAAAGCTTCACCAGGATGCAAACAGGAGAAGTTATGGAGGTTGTAGAAGAGTTGCAGAGTGTCACAGACACCAGCGTCGATCAAGACAACCAACGACAACAGGAGGGAGACAGGAAGGCAACCGACATCGGTCATGGATCGGCCGGCATCGGCACCCCCAGGCAGTCAGGGACCGACGTCGATCACCTGTGGTTTGAGCTGCGAGTATGTTACGGGCAGTTGGTTGATGAACCAAGTGTTTGCATGTTTAGAGCTATTCTTAGACTGAGAGCTGTGGATTTAATTATTGTATTATTGTCTAATTATTGTTTGGATGAGATCTATATATGGACTCATGATTGTATTGTAAATGTGTGCTAGAAAGCCATAGAGCTTTTAGAGAGAGCTAGTGTAGCTCCTCCTAGTTCCAAAGGGGTGTTGAGTGTGTATGATCAGGGAGAGTTGCAAGGTCTGCAAGGTCAAGGAGCTGATCCACTGGGGTACTGGTTGAAGAATCATAAGGACTTGGTGAGGCAAGGACAAGGGTTCTTTAGGGGTGTAGAGATGTCTACATGGTAAGTAAGGTCTAGTGATTTGCAGGTAGCAGAGAGCAGGGGATCTACTTGGAGTACAGTTGTGTACTTGGTGAACTGGCAGCATGTTACTGACTGGTTGGAGAGGTGAACATCAATTCTATATTGGAGTTGATTGTTGGGACCGAGAGAGAGAGGGAAGAAGGTCTTGAGGTGTGGCGAACCTTTGAGGTGGAGGAAGAAGTGGCATCTTCCTTATTGTATATTCTTCTATGTATATAATACAATTGTGTATTGTCTCTTAATTCCTGTGTTGTTTCATATTTCTAGTTACTTATTGATTCTGGTGTAATTCCGCGTTTAGTTGCTAATACAAGAAGTAATCACATGTGTTCTAACTGGTAGAGCAAGATCCTGACTCAGTAGGGATCGGAGCATGTTTATTGTTCTGGGGGTTTCCCTGACATGTTTCTAAAATATTAAAGTTTTAAATTCTTTACTAAAAAAAATAGTGGCACTCCTAGTACTAATATGTTGATGGTTTATTTGACACACCAACTCAAATAGGGTTGTTTCCCATCCAACACCTCTTAAAATGAGGCCCAAAGATATCCTTAAGGTTTTTTATCATCAGGTCATGATGTATTAGGTGATCTAATTTGTTTATGTAGAACTATTTCAATTCAAGGGGCCTTTACTAGTTGTAAGATTCTAATATTTTTTTGATATTTTAACAAAATAGAGGAAAATGCCAGTTTTGGTGTTTTAGGAAGATAGGTATTAAATGTGTTATAAAATGAGAAAATGTTCAATAGTTTACCTAATTTAATCAACATTTTAATTTTTTTGATTATAAAGAATTCGGCTAATTTTAATGTTTCCATTCCTTTGAATTTAAACATTCAATAATATGATAATGAAATGAAAATGAAATAAATCAAGTAATCAAGATAAAATTGCATAAATAGATTACATTTAGATCAAACCCTAGATTAAACAATTTGTAAAAATGATAAAAGAAAGGGGAAAAGGAAATAAAATCTTGTTATAACAAAGATTAATTTGAAACTTTCAATCAAACGAGCCCCATAAATCAATATCTCACATAACCAACATGTGCACAACCATTAGCCAAGATGATGTAGGCTTCTAAGTGCAACTAATCAATTAAATACCAACCACAACCATCATGT
This sequence comes from Torreya grandis, assembly GCA_037957365.1. Classification (NCBI taxonomy): domain Eukaryota; kingdom Viridiplantae; phylum Streptophyta; class Pinopsida; order Cupressales; family Taxaceae; genus Torreya; species Torreya grandis. The sequence goes on from JARHVA010002843.1 coordinate 1,890,718, forward strand.
GCATGCATAAATTTTGAATAAAAATTTTCAAAACCTTAAATTAATCAAAATATTCATGTTGATAATCAAATTTGAGTCCATAATGATCTATCAGTTACAAATGTCACTAGCGTGATAATAGGTAGCAAGTTAAGGGATATAAATTACACTAGAAAACTAAGAAATTACATAAAAATATTGATTGACTCAATATTTCACATTGGAGGAATGAAAAATATAACCCTTGTCATGGTTCCAATCTACCCATATATAGAAAATGTAAGTTTCAAATGAAGGAATATTCTCTCCAAAATTTTGTTTAGGGTCATTAAATTTTTCACCAAACTCCACTCCTTCCAAATGTTATGCCTTCTTCCACCAATATGAAATTTTTGGCATGAAAAAAAAGGACAAAAATAAATTATAATTTTGCATTTAAAATCTCTATAAAAAAATATGACACTAAAATGCAAAAAACATTTACTATGCAAAAGGTTTCAAAAAATTGACGGTACCATTACGACCAGGATAGATTTAGCTTTTTGATATTGCAGATGAAAAATGAACAAAAATATATAGGCAAAAAAGTGAAAATGGGAAAAAAATGGCCTCCCATACATAATAAGGCATGGGAAGGAAACATGTAAGATGAAAATTTTTAAATTTTAAGTTTCTAGTTCTAATCAGGTTTTTAAACCTTGATTAAAATTAGGATACACTTTAGATGTCTTTAAAGACCTAATTAAAAATTTGATGTCTGAATAACACTGATATTTAAATTCTTAGTCATTGGAGGGAGGTCTAGACCTAATTGAGATATAGACCCTTGATTTACACTATGTTTCAAACCCTTAAGGATCTACATTAGATCCTGGTTCTAAGTCCTAGATTGAATCATGTAACTCTGTGAGTCTGCAATTGGGTTCAATTCAAATTTTTGAGATCACATTGCATTCTGAGGTTTACATCTTTATTTCATTACATGCATCAAAATTAGGGAGTTTAGGCTTCACATATACTAAGTCATCTTGAAATCTTAATTGGCATTGGAAAGAGTTCAGGTGAGCTTGAAATACTTGGTTGGGTAATAAACTCTGACCAACATTTATGACTTGCTTCACTTAAGGCTCAAACTAACTAGAGACCAAACTCTAATTATAATAGAAATTTTTCCATTCTCTAACATACAAACCTATTTATTGCTTCAACTACAACTACTTTAACTATGGTTGGGATTAGGAAACATAAAACTATAAATTGAGACCAAATCAACCATTAAAGGTTGAAGTGCAATGTGTCAAGACCTCAACCATCAAATAATTAATTAGAAACAATGATTTAATTAGCATTATAAACATGACTTGAAAACACTAAGACCTATATGGATTATTAACTCCATTCGACATTATTAGTGACTTACCTTAACCAAACATGACCTAGTTAGGTTTTGCAACTTGACTACCACTACGACAAGCTCAACAAGAAGATAAATAATTAGTTAGATTTTTTACATAGACTAACACTATAATGTGCCAATTCAATGAAGATAAGACTTGATTATAATTTTAAGTCTGAAAATCATTGCAATATTTCACAAAGCTAACCTAATACTAAATTAGGGGAAATTTTCTAGTTAGCTAAAAGCTTAATAAATTTAAATTCCAAACACCTATTCAAGGGTTGGAACCTTGATTAAGTCTATACACTTGGATTTTTCAAAGTAAACTACAATAGAACTAACAAGGGATCAGATAAATATTATATGATAATTTTTAAGTGTCATAAATGCACCAAAACTTGTTTTTAGTCTAAATACCAAGCATGAAAATTTCTTACATGATCTTGGTTGACTCAACAAAATAGGATTTGGAGGCTGATTTGGCATGCAAACTAAAATTCCCCCTGAATCAACTCGAGAGCAAGCAAGAAAAAAATTCAAAGGAAAACTGGTAGGTTAAGACTCCACTTTCATGCTAAGTGTTTTATATGAATTTTTTTTGCATACACATGGTTTTTCAAATGTTGATGGTTTCAAGACCTAATTCATCATGAAAACGGAGACATCTCATTAAGTCAACTTGAGAGTGTTGAGACCAACCAGCCTACAAACTCAAGCATGAGAAAAAATACGAAAATGGGGGGATTCCATGATTTTGGATGAATTAAGTAATGTTTTTCAAGAAAAAACAAGAAGTAGTGGATTTGACAACATGAAAAGGCAACTCTTATGGCATAAATGTGGCTAACTTAGCTTGATGCTCAGTCTTTTTTGCTAGAATAGGACTAATGACCTTATTCACCTTATTGGGAATCTCTTGAATACCTTGATGAAATTTAGATAACTATTTTACTATATTTTGATCTACTCCATTAAGCTCATTATGGTCAATATGAGTTTCATGTTTATTATCATAGTCCTTTTCATTACTTTCAATATTAGTTTCATTATAAACATCATTTCTAGGACCCAAGGAATTTGAATATTTTTATTTTGAGAGAAAATATATTGACTTTCCATTGTAAAAGAAAACAAAGGAAGATGCATATGTGAAATATAGATACCATGTAATCTATAACTACACCTTAGATGCATATAATGAGATATGAATCAAGTAATTCTATGATTATGAATACCATACAATGTGAACAAATAATGCTAATGAATTTGAATATAACACAAGCAAAAATCAAGGTATGAGGGTGATCTAGACAAGGGTTTGAATGATTTGTATACTCTTAAATATAATTTATCATTCATTTATTAGTGTCATCCCAATGCTTTAGATAACTAATTACAAATTTATAACAGTGTATGTATCCCACTAACCTCAATTTCAATTATAGGGTGAGAGTAGATTCCTTGGGCAATAAACTCTTCTCAAGTGCACCAAAAATTAGATGGATAAAAGAGGCCACCTATTGGTATAAATGAGGGACCCTAGGCATTTCCAATATATCATAAAATATGTGGAAACTAAAATGTGTGTTTAGTGTTTTACTATGGCTATGAGTATTGGGGTAAACCCCTCATGCCACAATTTATGTAAATAGATACCGCATAGTCATTCATAATAGTCACTGATTATTTTGAAAATTGTCAAAACATAGTTTATAAAATAATAAAAAACAAATCAAAAATAAAACTGAAAGATTTTTTGTTTTCATAAATCAATTAAATTTCAACCCAAGGTCAAAATAAAGAGCTAAAGTGTCAGAATGATCCAAGGTGACATGATAATTTCTTCAGTGACATATTTAATCCAAGGTCAAATAAATTGAATCATTTTATGTTAGATATTATCCAAGATCAAAATATATTTTAATTTAATGTCAATAATTTTCATAAATTTAAAAAAAATCATATCCTAAATATCAAGAAAAAACAACAAGTGATATTTTAAAATAGTGGGTTCACCAGAACATTTAACCCTTTTAATTTAAGATGACTTAAGCTAATGGTATGAAACTATTGAAATAAAAATTCTAATGTGAACTAAACTCATGTTAAAATACATTTAAATATAGTATGATATAATAAGTACAAAATTGTAAATTTGTTATAAATATTAAAAAAGCCTAAGGATGTGAAAAACTCTTTAAAAAATTATGACTATGTAAGTTCATTTTAACTGAAACTTGTGTGAAATTGACCTAAATATAGACTCTTATTAAAAAAAAATTTGGGATAAGTTTGTAGGAGGTAGACATGGGTGCACTTTGACCTTGTCTAGCTAATGTGGCCACATCCTGGTTGACTTTATTCCTAATTTTTAGATTTAGGTATATGCAAATGCTTGTAAGGGTTTACTATTAAGCTATGTGTTTTGTATTGTTGAGTGGAAAACTTACAAAAGAGAAAAACATATATCATTAACATTCACTAGATATAAATTAGATGATAAAGGGAGTATGATGGGATTCAGTGGGGCCCTATCCATATATGGAGTGGAGGGAGATGCACTTGGATAGGAAGTATTGGTTGATAGAGAGGTAGGTCCCCTTATCTCTATATGATTCTAGGGAGATATAAGGAGGGGTGGTAATATATTATAAAAAGAATGCTTATTAAATCCTAACCCTCCTTTTACATCCCTATCTAAATATAATCCCATAATAATCTATATATATATATATATAGGCCATCAATGATGATATCGTCATGCCCCATATCTTATTTATGATAGGGGGAAAGGGTAACCCCATATAGATAAAGGGATAGGTTTCATATATCACATCATCCATATATCTTGATCCACTATGTATACATCACATGGTAGGGGGTATTGAAAAGTGATGGAAAATATCTCATAGATAAGGACCCATAGATAAGGGTCAAATGAGTTACTTGACCTCATCGATTCAATCTTGAGTTCCCCTATAATTTTGTATCTAATGATAAAGTAAATAATGTTCCCTTTTCATAGATTGATGGTTCTCAAACTATCTATATTGAGTTGGGTTAGCTACATGGAGGGAATTTAGATTAGATATGCCCCTACCCTAGTATATATAGCTTCATTAGCCTCCACCTAATTTTATCCAATTCCAAGTACCATCATCAATCAAAATTGAAATTTGATCTAAAATAGGCATTTTCAAAGTTTCTCAACATGTTGTATAAACACTTTTGTCTTCTTTTATTAAAAAAAAAATTATGGTGAAAGGTATCAGAATTTTCACATAAATTATTATAATTTTCTATATTTTATCTTGTACTATTTCTTCTTCACTTTCTTATTCTGAACTAGTCATTTTTAGAGTTTATGTATAGTTTGTATAAATAGGTAGAGGCACTTGATCAATAGATTGTGTGTGTGTGTGTGTGTGTGTGTGTGTGTGTGTGTGTGTGTGTGTGTGTGTGTGTGTGTGTGTGTGTGTGTGTGTGTGTGTGTGTGTGTGTGTGTGTGTGTGTGTGTGTGTGTGTGTGTGTGTGTGTGTGTGTGTGTGTGTGTGTGTGTGTAGGGGAACTATCTATACTTTATATGGGGTGCCAATTAAACTATACATTTTACTCAACTAATGTTAGGCCATCTAGGCACTCAACTAGCTTGGTAGTCAAGATTGGGTTTGGTTAGTATTGTTATGATTGGTAAAGTAGGATTGGGATAAACTATGCTTATAGGAAGGAGGGAATGATGTAGGTATATAAGATTGGGGTTGTAATTTATCTAGATAATAAAAAATATATTGGAGAGGAAACAAATAAATGATATCATAGGATCTAATTTTGATATCTTTTTTTCCTATTAGTGGGTTGTTGTGAAGTGTGTCATTGTGAAGTGGGTCACTGTGAAGTGGGTCACTGTGAAGTGGGTCATTGTGAAGTGGGTATCAAAACTTGATATGAGATAATCAATATCGATGGCCATTTACATCCACTAATGATCATATCCAATCTCCCATCTATATTATATAGGTATATGTATGATAAGGCATAATTGACCAAATATAGGTATGACTAACCTCTTACCCCAGATAGAGATATAGGGTTCTCGACCAAACACAATCATGACCTCCATCCTACAGGCTATAATGAATGATCAAAATTATGATTTACCACCTTAGAATTTATAGGTCAGGTTATACCAACTAGTTCTGAACTCACATATAATAAATGGGTTAGTGAGGATGATCGAGATGGCCTTAGAAACCCCGTATAATTGAGCATTGCCTACATTACCAAAATAAGCCTTAAGATTATGTGGTTTTAACCTATAGATTTTGTGTGATCCATTATTATTAAATTAGAATGACTATAAATATAAAAAGGATAAAGGAAGATCCTCTTTATTTTGATCATCAGAACCTATTGAAAGAATTATTTGAAAATCTTTATGTTCTACTATGAGCTGATATAATACTTTTCCTTGAACTAATTTCATTGGATTGATTTTAAGATCATATTCTTTCACCTTAGTTATCTAGTTACCTCTCTTAGATCCTAGCTCTTGTTGAGTTAAAAGAGATTTGATTGTTGTACTTGACACCATTACAATAGAATGTGAATGTAGAATATAATATATATACTAATTGATAGCTTTCACAACTATGTATGGATGTTTTTCTTCTAGATAATATTTCAATTCATAATATTTTAGGTTAAAAATCATGAATGCAAAGGGAGATTTATTACCTTCATAATTTTTCTAAACTAGTATGGCTAAAAGAGCATGTTCTGATGCATAATAATAGATGATGAATTCCTTTTTGAAATCTAGACAAACCTAAGTTGGTGCATGAGTAATAACAAATTTTAAATTTTTAAATACATATTTTACTTTAATATTCCATTTCATAGAAGGTTTTACTTTCACCATATCATCACTATGTCTGGTGAGCTCTCCAAAACTAGGGACAAATATTCTTAAAAAAATCACCATTATGAAGAATGAATACACCAATGGTTTACTATTCAATAAATCCAACTTCTAAATTTATTCAACTGTTTTTGGATCAATTTTTATTCCTTATTTTGGAAATATGTTCCCAAATAATTTTTCTTTTAGTTACCCAAAAAATAAACTTTTTAGGGTTTAGAGAAATATCATGTAGTGGACACTTTTTTAATACTTTAACAAGGTGTTCATAATGATCTTCCATATTTTTTTAAAACATTGTTAGATCATGTAGATACACTAAAATTATCTTATTATTCATAAATTTAAATACAATATTCATATCACTTTTAAATGTAGCCTGTGTATTGATCAAGCCAAATGAAAATCATTGATACATAAAAGTTCTCCATGGAGTTATGAACGCCATTTTATGTTGATCTTCTCTATCAACTTCCATTTGATTGTAACTTGAAAAACCATCCGAAATCGAGAGAATCTATAAACCTCTAACTTCCTAAAGAACTTGATCCATAATGGGTAATCGATTGTCATTATTGGGGTTATATATTGCACCCTAGCTGAACAAGGAGATTGTTCAGGTCCTCTGCTCAAATCTAAACCAACATGGGACTGATCCTAGGCTATGGGTATACTAAAATTGGATCAAACCTTTGGATAAGGCCAAATTTCTTATGGATCTATCACCTACACTAAACATAAACTAACACTTACTTTGAAAAGGGAGAGAGAATTAACAAAACTTATAAAAGCATGTAAAAAAGGGGTGATGCACCAATGCTTTGATTACTCCAACTCACACAAAACACACTATGAAACACTTTTCATACCAAAGAACATAAATCTCACATTGATTGAAATTCTTGATAATGAATACCCTTGACCTATAATAAATAATATGCATACATGGTTTATGATTGTTAGAATGATACAAAGTTGAAATAAGTAGTACTCTTTTGCTTATTATGAAATGAAGTTTTATAAGGAGATTTAGTGGGTGTGAAATGAGTGTCCTTGATGTTATTTTATAGGAGAATATATAATAAATTCACTAATCAAATTTACCAAATGCATGGGAGATATGTTATAGCATTAGAGACAAGGTTGCACTAGGGGACAAGGTTGCAATATGGCCCTATTTGTCTCATGCACTTATCCTAAAATAATAGAGATTGTTGGGATTGATATGAGGCTATGGGTTGAATAAGGATGAATTCAAATAAAATAAGGATGTATATATAATATTTTTAGTGTTTACAAGATAGTGAAGGCTCTCTTATAGATTATGAGTTAGAAAAATGATAAATAGACTAAGGGTAAAGATGTCAATATTAAACATTATAAATCACTTGAACAAAATTTAAGTTATTATAATTAGAAATACCTTGTAATTTATAAATTTAAGATTTGATATTGGATCATCTCATGCTCCATAAGATAGGTGTGCAATATTTAAATTCTTATTGGAATGGTTGGCTACAAAATTATGAGACTATTTTAAGAAACTACTCTCCTAGTCTTCCCTATCAGATAGGTGTGTAATTAACAAGACAATTTTTTTTTAACTCATCACCTATAATTTGGCTTGCCAGACTTAACTAATGGAACGTAAAGATCAATTATAAAATTTCCCAATTTCTCTATCATTTTATCTATCAAGATCTTTCGCTTAGGGAACATCTCAATCACATTCAGATTTGTAATTCTAAATGCCTTGTTTGTTCCAAACCTGATAATTTTTAGCACCTATTGTGTACTTTCTTGAGATCTCAAAAAACATTCACACCTTATTTATATCAATTAGATAATGGATTTATTTGATGAAATTCTCAGTGGCCTGTACACAATAGTTTTTTTATGGAATTGTTTTATATCTATACTTATACTTCAGCTATGGAAGTCTATAATTTTAGTTGTTTTTAATAGTCAACAATTCTCTCTTTATTTTTTTGTTATCTCATTGGCTTTTTTTAGATCCAAGATGAATCAAAGAAAGTGGGTATGGAAATTCAACATCTCTAGGAGCCACTCAACCACTAAGAGAGTTTTTTATGTAATATTATTGGAGTTCTTTTAGAACTATTATTATAAGGTACCCCTCCATTGACACCCTAATTTTAGCAAGTATTTCTCCTCCACTACTCCTCAGTAAGGAGATAGAGCCCATAATTAAGTGAAAAGTATTATGATGGCCCATCTCACTGGTCCTTCCCTATGTAGAGTAGTAAGTCATTGGGAATTTCATTACCTCCACCTCCTAGTTTTGGAATTTATTTTTCATTGGAACTTATCAAATCACATAGGTCGGGTAGGTATCACCAAATCCTTCTTTGGGAGAGCCATCTTCTTGGGTTTTTTAACCTCCCAAAGGTAATACATCTTTATTTCCTTCTTGTGTTGCTACATGTGCTTGAATTTCTAACCTACCTTGATGATATGTTACTTTGATTATGATTTTATATATCCATGTTTATATAGAATTTTGTCTTAGCTATCATGAGTTGTGTTTCTTGGTGGAATGGATAACTAGTCATGAAAACCAATTTTCCACCCTTTTATTATAACCATATTTGTGTTTAATGTTATCTATTATTTGATAATGAAATGTTAAGACTAAATTAACTATTGAAGTTAATTTAGATCTATAGATATATATAGATATGAATATGAAATAGAGAATCTATAAAATTTGAAATGAGCTAAAAATACTAAATTGATAAACATATATGAAACCATAGCCCAAACTTAATGTATGTTAATTGTGTCAAACAAATGTTGTTGGAAACTAATCGTAAAGACCCTTGATCTATGTCATTACCCAAAGTGGGAATTCAAATTATTCCTGTACAAGGTTGCATTGGGAGTAGAGGGCTATATTGTGACTTATCTATTTAATATGGCCATGTCCTATTTGACTATATGATTGATTTTTTTATTTGGGTGTGTGTACCTATCTACAAAGGTTTATTTTTTACTATGAATCATGATTTACCATGAAAAACCTATAAAATAAAAATCATGGATATTACATAATAAAATAAATAGAAATCAAATTCCAAAATGGGGGAATATGGTTAGGGGAATAGCTGAACTATCTTTTTAAAAAACCCACATAATCTAATGTTTGCCCACATAATCCAAAAGGGCCTTAGACTGATGTAATTCTCCCTCATAGATTGAATGTGTGAATCTTGATTTTTATATATGGATATAGCTAGATATATTACATGGAATTTTTGATAATGAGTGACCTTAAACTACAATAAAATGACTTCAGACTTGGCTTATGACTATATAAATGCATCAAATTTGAAAATGGAAAGAATAGTGCTATTTTGTTTAGTGCACAATAGAATTTCCAAGTGATTTCTAGATGTATTTAGAGAGGCATTTATTTTCTCATATAGATGAAATTTTTGAATATTTTTGTTAACTCACCTTTCTAAAAGTGTGGGAGGGGTAAAATACAATGTCTTGAATTTAAGAAGTTGTTATTGGAGTGTAGGGGACAAGGACACACTAGTGGATAAGGATATAATATGGCCATGTTTAACCTAGTGTGATATTGTTCTATAATGATAGACATAACTAAAACTAGTGTGGTAGGAGTTTATAAGTAAAATAGGGATTTTTAGTGATATTATGAGTAGTTTCAAGATAATTTTTAGAATAGTGAATGATTTAGTATAGATTTCAAGTTAACGAAAAGGAAAATAGACCAAGTAGGGTAAGGGTGTCAAGATCAAACATTATCAGTCACTTAATGATTAATTTTAAGTGTCTACATTTCCATCATTTTATTCTAGTGATGTAATAAAGTGAAATTACTATAGTAAAGGAGATTTAAACCTAAGTGTGTATACATGCTTTATCTTTTGATGTGAATCTTTATTGTTCAAGATACCTAAAATGGAAAACCTGAAACAATGTTATTAAAAATAATTACTACCCCTATTTTAAAGTATTAATTTTTTTTAATTTGAAAATGAAAATAAAGCAAGGAAAATATACACTTGAAAGAGTATACAATATAATTAATTTATAACTTGAAAATGGAGAAATGTGCATGACCCCTTATTAATAAATTTGGATAAATGTTTAACCTATGGTGAATTAAGAGTGATTAAGTCTCAATTTGAAAACCAGTGAAAGGCCTTGAGTTGGAAATATTGTATGATCCAAATCTCATCTTAATATGTAGATTACTTTATAAAAATAATGAAGGGTGGAACCACCAAATGTGGTTCACTACAATATAAAAAGTGAAATCATGGCTATTGAGTGTCACTATACTCTAACATGGCCCACTTACAACATGATTACAAATCACACCATTGAAGATTGATTTAGATTCTATTTTAAACTTTGCACTTTAAAACTTTTGAAATTTTAAATTTCCATGTAGAAACATAAACATGAATGAATATCATGCCTCTTGTATTTATACTGAATTGATATTTAATGCCAATTTAATTCATAACTTTTGAACTTACAACTTGTACCTATTTCAAACCTATAGCTTATAACTATATGAATGAGTTCACATGCTTGGAATATTACCCCATAGTCTAAAAAATGTTAAATCATATTGAAATATGAAAACTATATTTTGTCATAAATTTGATATTTGTTTCTCATGAGGCTCAAATTCTCAAGGAAAGCCCATTTTGATGCCCAATTTTGAGATGAAAGACAACCTATAAGTTACTTATCTCAAAATAAAACATGTGTGAAAGATATCATCATGTAGTAGCACTTTGAACATTTGAATTGTATTATATCATGGTATTTAATGTAGCATTGAATATATATATAAAAATATGTATTTGATAGATATAACATTGAAGCTGATGGAATTGTCTAAGATCCAACTGATAGAATCAAACACATGAACTGTAAAGGCAAAGTAAATAGAAGCAAAACTCTATTATTGAGATTGAAATCAAAATAGAGCAGAATTATAATAATATTGTATTCATAACTTGTTGAAAAATAGCTTAGATGAGAGGTGTATTTATAGGTACAATGGAGGCATAGAGTCAAGAAATTTGGTAATGTGAACACAATACATTTTTCAAATGGTTTGTGTACTCCATATGTCAATATTGGTGGGTAAATGTCAAGGGTATCCTTACCCACCAATTTGACTACAATTTTCACATGTGAATGTGCACCTTAATTACCTCATTTATGACACCTATATGACCTCAAAATAACACCTAAGTAAGCTAAATACATGCATAGTAATAATCCATAATAATAAATACAAGGAAAATAATATCTAACACTAATACCCCCCCTTAAGCATAGCTTAGGTGGGTAAAAAAAATTGGGTCTTGTTAACATGGCCTGATGAGGTACCCAAGTACAATGTAACTCTCATAAAGTGAAGAAAAAAGAGAAAACCCATAGGACAAATTCCCCCCTAAAAGAGAAAAAATAAGAAGAGGACTAGAAATCCCCCCTGAAGATGATGTTGATGCAGCTTGTACCCTAAAAAGAGCATGCAAGTGAAGATAATTGATCTCAGTGAAGGTCTTGGTGAAGATATCAACTATTTGCTCTATATTTTGGCAAAATATGAGATCAATGACCTATTTATGAATGAGCTCCTGAATGAAGTGTATATGAATCTCAATGTGTTTGGTCAATTGATGTTAGAATAGATTCCTATAGATTTGGATGGTACTTTAGTTATCACAAAAGATGATAGTGGGTCACTTGAACTATGTACCAAACTCAGTAACAATCCCTTAAATCCAAATAGATTTGGTAGTAGCATTTACAACCCTTCTATATTTAGCCTCAATATATGATAAAGCAATATCATTCTACTTCTTTCTAGAGAAACTAATTGGTCCTGAACCAAGTGAGAAAATGTATCCTAAAGTAGACTTACAATGTTGACTATCACCAGCCCAATTTGAATTTGTGTATCCAATCAAGTCAATATCAATGCCTATTCTATAGTGAATCCCAAAACTATGAGTAACCTAAATGTAGTGGAGAATCTATTTGGTTGCTTTCTAGTAAAATTCATGCAGTGTTTGCATAAACCTAGAGACCATGCCCACTACATATGAAATATTAGGTCTATTAGGTTGTGGAGCTAAAAGCTTCACTGATGCAAACAGGGGAGGAGGTTGCTAAAGGTTACTGAGTTACAGAGCAACCAGTGTCGGTCTGATCAATCGACATCAGTCAGGTTAGTGAAGAGAAGCAACCGACGTCGGTTAGGGATCAGTCGACGTCGGTCACCTCCAGGCAGATAGGGACCAATGTCGGTCGCTTGTGCAGTTCAAAACTGCAATTTTTACAGGTAGTTAGTTAACGAACCAAGTGTTTGCATGTCAAGAGCTAAATTTAGACTAGAATATGCGGATCTAATTATTGTAATTAGTTGTCTAATTATTGTATGCATGAGATATATATAATAGATTCATAGGCTATATTGTAAAAGTGTGCTAGAGAGTAAGAGAGCAAAAATTAGCTCCTTTAGAGAGAAGAGAGCATGGTGTGTTCCTCCTAGTTCCAAAGGGGTGCTGAGTGTGTATGATCTTGGAGAGTTACAGGTTTGCAAGTTTGGGTAGAAGATCCATCGGGGTACTGGTTGAAGAATCATAAGGACTTAGTGAGGCAACGACAAGGGTTCTTCAGGGTGTAGAGATATCTACATGGTGAGTATGGTCTGTTAGTGATTATAGGTTGATTACAGGAGTAGGGAGATCTACTTAGAGTATGGTTGTGTACTTGGTGTACTAGTAGCATTATTACTGACTGGTTGGAAAGGTGAACAACAACTCTATATTTGAGTTGTGTGTTGGGACCGAGAGAGAGAGGGAAGAAGTCCTTGAGGTGTGGCAAACCTTTGAGGTGGAAGAAGAAGTGGCATCTTCTTTATTGTATTTTCTTCTAAGTGATTATTAATAAAATTGTGTATTGTCTCTCATATCCTGTGTTGTTTCATATTTCTAGTTACTTATTCATTCTGGTATAATTTCGTGTTTAGTTGCTAATACAAAGGTAATCATATATACTCTTATTAGGGAGAGTAGGATCCTGACAGTTGGTATCAGAGCTTTTGGTTGGGTTGACTAACAGGTGGTTCAGATCTAGTTAGTGTTTGTTGATTACAGGTTACTCACAGGGGTTTTTGATTGAGTGGGAGTATAGCAATGGCAGAAGAAAGTAAGCTACGAATGGAGAAACTGAATAGCATGAATGGTCTGATTGATGGAAAGAAAGAGCAGGGAAAAGAAGATTGTTGGTCGGTAGAAGATCAGCGTGTAGAAGCAGATGTTGCAAGGGTTGTTGCACAGGTTGCTCTGGATAAAGTAGAATCTTGGTTTATAGATTCTTTTACCTCTTTCCATGTAGCCCGAAATAGAGCATCTTTTCATGGGTATGTCTTTGGAGACTTTGGAGAGATTTATTTAGGAGCTGGTGAGCCTTGTCAAATGGTTGGCAAAGGGGAAGTGAAGCTGAAATTACAGATGGATAACACACAGATGTTGAAGGAGGTCATGCAAGTACCAGTCTTGGAGATGAGTCTAATTTCTTTAGGAAAGTTGGGTGATGAGAGATGCACAGTAACTCTCACAGCAGATGCACTTAAATTAGATGGTGGTAAGAAAGTAGGTATCCTTTATCTATCTACTTATATTACTGATTCACCTTCTATTGTAGATATGTGGCTTTGTAGGCTTGGTTACATATGTAAGAAGGGAATGCATGTTCTGAAGTGGAAGATAGATGTCTTTGATAAACTTAAGAATTAGAAAACCTTGGTGTTCATGGAAGAGATGACGGACAAAGATCAGCTGTGGGGACTGAATTATTCTAAGCAAGGCTGTGTTGATATGGACAAGGGTTTGACCCAAAAGGAGCTTGCAGGTAAAAAGTAATCACTCACAGGTGAACACAAGTACTGGCATCAGTCAAGAGGAATCGACGTCAAACAGATAGGCACCGACGTCAATCATGTGTAGATCAATAGAATCAGTGGTGTTGGGAAGCAAGAACCAATGTCAGTCATACAGGAACTGATGTTGGCAGAGGGTACACCAGCATCGGTTAGGAAACCAACGTCGGTAGACAGGGTCAGTCGTAGGGAACCGACATCAGTCGGTTGCAGATTGGGAGATGGCCAAGATCGGTCACTGGAATGAATATTGGGCAGACAGCAAGCTGTCAAGGTGTCTCAAATGCCCATATGGAGGACTAAAATGGTAAGTGGACCTCATATTCATTTTTCACCTTCTTACTAGTTGCTTACTGATGGTCGAGAACTAGGAAGATGTGAAGAGGCAATGCAGGTAGAATCCAGATATAGTGGGAGCTTGGCATGGATGAGGAGTGTGAGTCCTTGAAGAAGAACCAAACAGGTGTTTATTGGTGGAGTTGTTAGCTAGAAGAAAGCACTGAAAGATGGATGGATTCCCAAGTTAAAGAAGAGAGTGGATGGATACGTGAGATGGAAGGCCAAGGTATATGGTCTTGAGGAAGCTGCAAGACAGTGGTATAGGTTTTGACAGGTGGATGACAAAGTAGGGCTTTAGCCAATGTCAGTGTAACTATTGTGTTTGTCTTACCAAGTGGATGATGGTCGCAACATTATCTTGTTACTGTATGTGGATGGTATACTAGTTACAGGTTTAGACATACAGGGTTTTGTTGAGCTAAGGGTAAGGTTAGTTCAGTGGCATGTCATGAGGAATTTGGAGCAACAAAATTCTTTGGCATAAGAGACATGGAAGATCACAGGTTGGTCTCTAGTGGGAGCTGATGTGAATTAGGTGTTGGTGAGGTTCATTACACAGGATGCAGAATCAATAAGCACACCAAGGGTTGGACAGTTCAAGCTGAGCTTAGAATAGGGTTTGAAATCACTTAAGGTTTGGTGTAGACCTGAGTTTTCCCAAGCAGTGGGAGTTGTCAGAGAGTTTGGAGCCAATTTGGGGAAGGTAGATTCTCAGGTATCTGAGAGGGACTAGTAGCAGGTTAACATGTTATGCAGGGTCAAGGTCTTAACTACATGGAGTTGTAGGTTCAGATGCGGCAGATTACTTGGATGACAGGTTGAACACCACAAGTTGTGTGGTGGGTGGTCTTCAAGATTGATCTTGAAGAGGGATACAAGCCAAGAAATAGATTAGATGGGGTATAGGTACAGGTATAGGTACAGTGTAGCTATTTATCTCCAAGTGGGAGATTGTTAGGTTGTGGAGCTAAAAGCTTCACTGATGCAAATAAGGGAGGAGGTTGCTGAAGGTTGCTGAGTTGCAGAGCAACCAGTGTCGGTCTGATCAGCCGACGTCAGTCAGGTTAGTGAAGAGAAGCAACCGACATCGGTCAGAGATTGGCCAATGTCAGTCACCTCCAGGCAAATAGGGACTGATGTCGGTTGCCTGTGCGGTTCAGAACTACAAGTTTTACGGGCAGTTAGTTAACAAACCAAGTGTTTGCATGTCAAGAGCCAAATTTAGACTAGAAGCTGTGGATCTAATTATTGTAATTAGTTTTCTAACTATTGTATGCATGAGATCTATATAATAGACTCATAGGTTGTATTTTAAAAGTGTGCTAAAGAGTAAGAGAGTAGAAATTAGCTCCTTTAGAGAGAAGAGAGCATGGTGTGTTCCTCCTAGTTCCAAAGGGGTGCTGAGTGTGTATGATCTTGGAGAGTTATAGGTTTGCAAGTTCAGGTAGAAGATCCACCGAGGTACTGGTTGAAGAATCATAAGGACTTGGTGAGGCAAGGACAAGGGTTATTCAGGGTGTAGAGATATCTACATGGTGAGTATGGTCTATTAGTGATTGCAGGTTGATTGCAGGAGCAGGGAGATCTACTTGGAGTATGGTTGTGTACTTGGTGTACTGGTAGCATTGTTACTGACTGGTTGGAGAGGTGAACAACAAATATATATTTGAGTTGTGTGTTGGGACCAAGAGAGAGAGGGAAGAAGTCCTTGAGGTATGGCAAACCTTTGAGGTGGAAGAAGAAGTGGCATCTTCTTTATTGTATTTTCTTCTGAGTGATTATTAATACAATTGTGTATTGTCTCTCATATCTTGTGTTGTTTCATATTTCTAGTTACTTATTCATTCTAGTATAATTCCATGTTTAGTTGCTAATACAAAGGTAATCATATATACTCTTATTGGGGAGAGTAGGATCCTGACAAGGTCTAGTGTGATTCAGATAGATGAGGCTGCCAACAAGTTATTGATATAAGGTAGCATTAATTGATGGAGAAGAAAACTTAGCATCAAGTTTGACTCAAAAAATAAAGGGAGTCAGAGTTGGCTTACAACCATCCATGTGAAACCATGTGAGCAAATAAATATCATACTTGGATTATGTAATGGTAATCCCTGAGTTAGATTATGAAATCTTAATACCAAGGAAATAATGTAACAAACCCAAGTCAATCATGGAGAATATATCATGAAAAATAGTTTTCACTATTGCAATAGAAGATGAATAAATCCCTATCACCAATAGGTCATCCACATATAGAACCAAAATCAAGAGTGAATTATCTTTCTGCAAGATGTAGACAATCAAATCAGAATTACATCTAGTGAACCTAGCTATGAGAAGAAATGAATCCGTCTTGGCATACCAAGCTCAAGGGGCCTATTTGAGGCCATAGATAGATTTCTAAATTTTACACACTAAGGAAGAATATTCCACAAAACCTTTTGGTTTCTCCATATATATCTCCTCCTCAAGGTCTTTATGAAGAAAGGCACTTTTCACATCCATCTGATGAACATCCCAATGATACGTTGTGGCAATGAAAATAATGAGTTGAATAAAATTCATTTTAGTGACTAGATTAAATGTTTCAGTATATTCTATGCCAAGAACTTATGAAAATACTTTTGCTACCAATCATGCTTTGAACTTATCCACTGACCCATCTACTAAAATTTTTTTTCGATAGATCCACCTACATCAAACAAGTTTCCTTCCCTTAGGAAGGGGTACTAGATCCCAAGTGTGGTTCCTAATTAAGGAACTATACTCTTCAAGCATAGTTGTATCCGACTAAGGAATTCTAGATGCCTCATGAAATGACTGTGGATCAAAAACACAAGCAATGAAAACATGTGGAGCTCCCCAAAATTGTGAATGAGTGTGTCTGACATCTGATGGATCCCTAAGCCAATTACTTACACTTTGTAGAGTCTATCTATCCTAAAGAGGACCTGGAGTTAGAGAATTAGGAGGACATTATTTAAATTCATAAATATGACTATGTATAAAATGAGTTGAATCTCTATCACTATCCTCATCATCTGAACTAGAAGAATAATCTTCATTAATAGGTATTTAATCTAGATGATTTAAAGCATCTAAACTAGCATCATATCCTATAGATTCCAAAGAGAAGGGAGAAGTGTCAAGTGTGGAGTCTAATGGACCCTCTTGATGAAAGTGTACACTCCTCTCAATGAATAACTCATGTGTGTTAGGATGAAGAAGCCTATATCCCTTAACACCTTTTACATACCCAACAAATATGCAAGTCCTACTTTGATGTTCTATGGCCTTACATTTCTTTTTAGGAATGTAGCCCATATATTGAGATCCAAATACCCTAAAGTGCTTAACTTCAAGTTTTTGATTGTTCTAAGCTTCAAAAGCAGTGATCCCTTTCAACACTTTTTGAGGAACACAATTTTGGATATAGCAAGCATAATTAATGGCTTATGCCCAATATTGTGGTGTAAGTGATTTGGAGTATATCATACATTTTTCCATTTCCTTCAAAGATATGTTCTTATATTTTACAACACCATTTTATTGAGGACTATATGGAACTATTCATTATAGATAAATCCCTTTTAAAGTATAGTATTTCTCAAAGTGATGACTAACATACTCACCACCATTATCAATGCACAAAATCTTAATGGTTTTCCCTAACTATTTCTCAACAAGAGCCTTGAAATCCTTAAAATGGTCAAATACCTTGGATTTTTGTTGAATTAAATACACTCAAGTATACCTATATAAGTCATCTATCAAGCCAATCATGTACCTAGCCCTATTTAATGAAGGCTTTAGATATGGCCCAGAAACATCATTGTGAATTAGCTCCAAAATTTGAGTGGCTATCCATGATTTTAATTTGTCATATTTCTCTTTGAGATTTTTACCAAGTATGCAACCTTCACAAACACCATCAAAAAAATGAACATGAGGCAACCCTATTACCATATCTTGTTGACTGAGTTGTTCTAAGTAGTGATAGTTTAGATGACCAAATCACTCATGACATAGTTTACTCACCCCATTAGAATGAGTGAGTAATGTAGTAGAAGGGTAATCAATAGAAAAATTTGAGAAGGTGTACAACCTTTATTAGTGATTTTATTTCTCAATGGCCACTATAGCATTACTATTTAGCTCCTTAATGACAACAAAATTTAGAGTAAACTCAAATTTTTTGCCTGATCCAATGTGGGTGATTTGATAAATAGATGAGAGATTAGTTGATAGTGATGGAACACATAAGATGTTTTCAAATATTCCATCATTAACTTAAATAGATCCTCTCCCACAAAATTTAATAGAAGTGTCATCAGCTATTAGAATAGATGGCATAGAACATGGCTATAAGGATGAGAAAAAGTCTCATGAAGAAGCCAGGTGATGTGAGGCACCATAATCAATCACCCATGTGGATGGTTTAGGTGATACTACAATAAAGGCCTTGTCCTTTCCCTTTCCCTTACTACTATCTTTTGCTTTAGAAGACTCTTATGTTGATGAGCTTGGTTTGACTATATCAGGGACATTGATGTTGTTTCTCTCAAGCATCTTTATTAGTTGATCAATCTATTTCTTCATACATTTTGTTTCATCATACCCAATTCTCTTACATTAGGCACATGTGATCCTCTCTTTCTTGGTTTTCCCACCTGAAGAGGAGGACTCATATGATACTTTTGGATTAGTATCTAATTTTGACCCTTTCATTACTCTAGGTCCTTCTTGTTTTATTTCTTCTCTTTATCAATTAAAGTCTTTGATTTGTCATGACTCAATAAAGCATGTGAATTAGAGGAATTCAATGTACCCATTTTTATGAGCTTGTCTTTCTCTCTAGTTAATTCTTTGGAAAAATCATCTAAGGATGGCATACTTAGGGAATGTTTTGTATCATAAAAGGTAGAGACAAAAATTGAGTAGTTAGGACATAACTTGGAAAGAATAGAGAGGATCAATTATTCATAATTTTACTCTATGCCACATAATTTTAATTTCAACCTAAGTGATTTAAGTTTGGCGAAAAAGTATTCTATAGTGTCAAAACTTCTTGAACTCAAACTAATGAGCTCATTCTCTAGCTCATGACCCCTCATTACATCCTGCTTCCCAAAGATTTATTCCAAGGTGTTCTAAATCTCATGTGATGATTTAGAAAATTTAATGTGAAAGAGTAAGTCAAGAGAAATAGACAAACACAAAAGACCATATGCTTAGTCACACCTATTATACCACTTAATTTTATCTGCACCAAGTTTTGGTTCTGTTTCCATATTCATGGTTATCCTGTGTAAACCTTTACTTCTTAAAAACTTTGTACTTTATATTTTCAATCATGATAATTGAATAAAGTGAGAAGTGGAACTAAATTGTGATCCATGATACAATGCAAGTAAAAATTGAATGAGTAATAGAGAAGGAAAGGCAAAAAACAACCCCTCTAAAATTATTAAAAAGAACCCCCTCAATTACATAGGTTTGGCACTTTATGTTTTAGTGCGTATACAATCAACACTTTAGTGTGCATATAATTGGAACTTTATGTTTTAGTGTGTATACAATTAGCACTTTCGTACATATACAATGGGTACCAAATTTTTTTCATAATAAAGCCCTTCAAATCTTAAGATATCGTGCATGGCCAAAGACAATTGTAAACATGAGTATAGAGTCGATTCTTGAAGCTTCAACTCATGTAACAAGGACATATGATGCATATAATGCAAATAAGATACTATATAGTAGATCTACAATTAGATATAATGAATTGTAGGTACATATATGCTTAGTAAACCATAAAGATATGTTTGATGTTGTCAAAATGAATGATTTGGTGTAGTATTCACCATCACATAATACACACAATAATAAAATGACTATCTTAGGTTTTTGAATGCATAGTAAAATTTAGTATTTACTATCACACAATACACATAGCAAAAAAGTGGATAGTGTAGAAATGAGTGAAATATTTGCATTAAAGGCATAAATAATAATGCATACTCATAAAAAATTGATGTCAAACTCAGTCAAGAATGCATCCACAAATGATCAATATGTGCAATGATTACCTAAGTGACGGTGCAAGATCACAAAAATGGACTTTGGGTTCAGTCAAAAATATGTCCATAAGGAGAAAAAAAGAGTGTGAAATGTGAGTCAAGCAAAGGAGAGGATAAATTTTGTTTTGCTTGTGAGGGGGTTTGATCGCCTACTAAAACTGAACCTCACCCTTCGTCTTCATGAAATAGAATAAAATGTTACAAAATAATGATAAATATCTCCTTAGAATATGATTTCCCAAAATAATATTGTTTTTAAAAAAATAATTCAAAAACTCCTTAAATTTTCTCCATCATCAAAAATGTAATTTGTTTGCAATTTTTTGAATAGTACCATAATCAGTAAAATTGTGATAACTTTTGTAATTATTAATGAAATTATGAATTTCAAAATTATCTAGAAAGAGGAAACCAAGATGCACAGAACTTAGAAACATTTATGAGTGATTATTTACTATTTTTTCCTAGTTAAAAAATAACAGTCATTGTTAATCAAAAATAGATATGTAAAACAATTTGTAAATCTTGCCTCCATATCAAAAAAATATTTAGTCTGCTATCCAACCAGCTTGAATCTTAATTTTAGATCTACAAAAGGTTACTTATATGTCTAACATAATTGAAATAATTACAAATACTGATGAAGTTCACCAATTAGATAAAAAAGGACTGTAGATGATACACACAGATCTACAGGTTTCTCCTTTACAATCTCAATTAGAAGACAAACTCAAAAACTACTCAAGATTTTAATAAATCAATAAAAAAATGGTATTCATTACCAAAACCTTGCTCTGATACCATGATGGAATTGTCCAAGATCCAACTGATAGAATTGAACACACAAACTACAAATGCAAAGTAAATAGAAGTAGAACTCTGTTGTTGAGATTGAAATCAAAATAGAGTAGAATTATAATAATAATGAATTCATAACTTGTTGAAAAATAGCTTAGATGAGAGGAATATTTATAGGTATAATGGAGGCATAGATTCAAGACATTTGGCAATGTGAACACAAGATATTTACCAAATGGTTTGTGTGCTCCATATGTTAATATTGGTGGGTAAATGTCAAGGGTATCCTTACCCACCAATTTGAATATAATTTTCACATGTGTATGTGCACCTTAATTACCTCATTTATGACACTTACATAACTTCAAAATAACACCTAAGCAAGCTAAATACATGTGTAGGAATAATCCATAATAATAAATATAAAGAAAATAATATCCGGCACTAACAGAAGCACCTAAGTAGCATGCACATGATATATATCATGACATAAGATTAAAAATGGGAATAAATAATGATATGAATTTTTGTGGCATATTAATAACTAATGAACATATAATAAATGTCATATAATGTCACATAATTTTCATATAATGCCATGTATAATGCCAAAGCCACATACAAGGGATGTGTATTTCTCATAAACACACAAGTCCAAGGGTCACAATAAAGTTACATGATGGTGTAATACAAGATAGAACGTGTATATATTTCACACACAAGGCTAAGGGCCACACACAATAATAAATAAAGTCCCAATGCATCTTTTAGAAAAGTAATAATTTAAAATAAGCATAAAGGAAATAAGTCTAGTCCACATTAATCCTATGCATCAATTCATTGTTATCAAATAGCACATATATGTAACACAATGTAAAGTATGAGTGATTATAAAAACATTTATATGATATATATCTCAACATAGTATAAAGCTTGTGGATAGATACAACCTGTTGAAGTGTTCATGGAGAATGAAGAGATGCCCCTAACTTACTAAGGATTTTAAGTAATAAGGGAAGACCAACATTGAAAAACCATGTGAAAATATGTCATATATCACACTCACATACATTGTGAAAATCATTATCTATTGAAAATTTAAATATGTTATCTACTTGACATGAAATAAAGATCATATGCAAATAAGTAAGCTAACAACATTTGAAAATGATCATAGGTACTAATTTTTAATTTTAAAAAATGTTTCTATTTTTTTGAATTTTTGACATATATGATATTTTTAATTTATTTTTGAATTTTTAAAACATTTGAACTAATTTTTTTTTTTTAAAAAGTGTTAAGAAGCATGACTTTGAAAATAGAAGTAGGAGCAATTTTAACAATGTGATAAATCATAATTTGATAATATAGTGGGCAAGGAAAATGTCTCCAATGTGTGAGAATTTAAATTATAATCATGTAGATAAGGAAGTTCATACCCCTGATGGGAAAGAATCTTTGTGTACTCATGTGGAATTTAAGAGTAGATACATGTGATCATGTATTTGTAAAAAAAGCCATGGTATGAAAGATATGTAATAATAAGTAGGTGAATTTACATAAAGAATGTGCATTAAAATAATTGTAAGATAGGTGTTTTAGATTATTTGAATCAGTTTGAAAATGTAAGAGGGAAAGTACCAAAAGTAAAAAATAAATCCAAGAGCTAGAAGAGTATGTGAAATTTAAGATAGAATAAGTAACAATGACATAAAATCAAGGAAGCTAGGTATAGAATAAAATTCAAGTAGATAACCAATTATTTATGTGATGGGCACATATGCATAACCCGTGGCATGATATGAAGGAATGGCTTCCTATGAAGAGCTAGTGCCAATTGTAGAAGTCTTTGAATCTGAATAGGAATTATATGTTGTAATGTAACCATATAAATCATTATTCATAACCCATGTAAACATGTCTCTTCATGTTTAATAGGAGAAGATGTAACAACTTATACCTATAGTGAATTTCTCTGAATAATATGTGGTGCCTTAAGAGATGAATACTTATTTTTAAGTGTCACTTTCTAACTAGGATAACATATCATTCTCTTTGAAACTAATTAATTATATTCATGTGAAACTATATCATGCTCATATTAGATGGAGAAACCAATTCTATGATATTCTCATGTATAACTATAGTATGATCATAAATAGATGGAGAAACTGATTATGTGATATGCTCTAGAATAGTTATATAGACTATTTCATTACATGTTGCTTAATGGATATGCCTTTCAACTATTTTGTATGAGTAAATATAATTGATTTTAAAGGATATTCATATTAGATTCTTGGAACTTTGACCACTTAATTACCTCAAATATATTTGACACGTTTATGCACTGTAGAAGGTATTACTCTATCTTTTATATCTAAGGACATCCTAATAGCATATCAAAGACCCGTGTCTTGGTATAAATAATAATGGAGTGGATATTATGTTAGGTCTCAATTATAAAGGTAGTTTTATATGCCCAATATATTATTGTGTATGAACATCAACTTCTTTAACAACTCTATAAGTATCCATAAATCTTGCTTTATATAACCAATAGAGTATAGGAGTGTTATGGTGCACACATTTCACTTGATTCATTGTCTATCATAACATTGCATATGTATTTAACATATGCTCAAATTAAGAGTGCATGTCTATCTGAATCATCTTCAACAACTTCACTATCATCAAATGTGGTCATAGGATATGATGCTTTTTTTCTTTTAATTGTACCAATAATTTTATCTATTGGATGCCCATATGTATAAGAAGGGGGATGATAATTATATGTATAATGTGATTCAAAGTTATCCTTATTATTTGTTTTTTCATGAGTTGGAAAGGATATTTGTATATTTTTAGTTTTAAATTTTCATTTACTTGTGGCTTAGCCTCTTCAATAGGTGTTATCATCAATAAGATCTTGAATCTTATGTTTGAGATGAAACATATATTTTTTGAATACCCAATACATATATGGTAGTCACAATATGCATTGCCATCAAAAAAATTAGATTGTGATCTAGACATGTATGCTTCCATTGGTAGAGGTAGAGTGATGAGATTACATTCAAGTATCTTTTGTCATAATACATGAAGAGGTGCAGGTAACCTTAAAAATTATATCCTTCGTGGATTTTTAATTGTATCTTTTAAATTGGTTATGAGATAGCATTAAATATAACTTTAACTTCATTAGGTTTGCTTTTATAAGTTACCTTGCTTTGAAAATCAATATTTAAAGTAGAAGGATCATTTTAAGTGTACTTGAGCTTCTTCAAACTAATCAATCTAACCTCAAACTCTCTAACTATATGGCATAACTCATCACAATATTAGAACTTATCAAACATAATTGAATCTTGAAGTGGAGATAACAAAATTTGAGTGAAAATATCTTGGAGCTAATTATTAGCAATTTGATTTGTTATTTTTTCTAATGTAGTCTTGTACCTTAGAACATATTCATTGATGGTTTCATTAGATACTTGTTTTATATTTGTAATTTGAGCATATGATAAATTTTTCACCAATGTCAATGTAAAAGTGCGTTTAAAAATAATTTTATAGAGGATTAAAATCCTTTATTGATTGAAGAGGAAGATCATAAATACATCTAAGAGCATATTCTTTGAGACTTATTTGAAAGAGTCATGTAAATAATTTTTCATTATTTTTATAGTCTAGACAAGCTACATGGATTTCACATAAATGTTGTTTAGGATCACCTTCTTTATATAAGGGAAGCTTAGGAGCCACAAAGCCAACTAGTTATGAATAAGATGAAATTTTGAGTGTTCAAAGGCTTATGTATCAAGGAACATGAGTCCATATAAGGGCTATCATGATAAATGGTTTGCTTGATTTGAAATAGCTTGGATTGGCAGGAAAGAATGGTATTCTCTAGAGTAGAATTTGTAGATGTGATTAAAGGAGTATAAGTAACATGAGTACACATAGGCATGGATATATATTGGAAACTAAGTGATGTTTCAAAACTAAGGGATTATACTATGAAATTAATTTTAAGTGTATAAATAGGAATATATGTAATAGTGGAAATAGAAATATTATAAGAGATACCTTGGAAACCTTTATGTTTTTGTCTCTAGAAACATATAAGAGGGAGTCAACCTTTTTTGAATGTTTATGAATATATTGCATAATTTTTACCTAATCAATTTCACTATATTTTTCTTGGATATTGGGCTCTAAAATAAGATCCATAATATAACCTTCAAAAGGGTGTGAAGTAGGTATTGTAAGATCCTCTGATGTTGAATATTTAATAAAATGTAAAACATATGCTTCTTCTTGTTACCAAGTCATTTCAGATTTGACAAAAGTAATTGGTGAATGATAATGACATGATATAGTAGTGCAACCATGTGAAATAGGAAGGCCATGATATTGGGCCTTGTTTAGCCTAAATACTCTATTAATTTGACATTCGGTCCATGTAAAAATATAATTAAGAGCATGTTAAATAGTAAGATAAGATTCAACAATGAACTGTATAATTCTATGTAACATATGAAATAAAAATTCAGTCATTGATCCCATTATGAATACAATACAAGCAAATATCAAGGTATGAAGAGTGATCTAGGAAAGGGTTTCAATGATTACAAGGGATCTTAAATATACATTATCTTTCATAAATTATTGTTAGCTAAATATTTTAGATCGCTAACTACAGAGACTAAACTGTGAATTTATTCTACTATCTCATCTATGAGGGTACAATGATAATAGCTTTCTTGGGATATATACTCCTCTCAGGTGCACCACAAATTAAATGGATAAAATAGTATTCCTATGGTATAAACAAGGGACCCTATGCCTTTTCAATATAAATTGAGGTACATGTAAATTAAACTATGTTTTTAGTGATGTAAAATGTTTATGGTTATTTGGGTATAACTCCTCACACCATGATGTCCATAAAATAAATCATCACATAGTATGTAATGATAGTTAAGAAGTAGTTTTAAAATTTTCAAAACACAATTCTAAAAGCAAGTAAGCATCAAATAGAAAATAAGACTCAAAACATTTTTATGTAAGTGATCAAGACTTTAATTTTTGTGAAATCAAAAATTTAGTTGAAACCCTAGACCACACCAAAATAAAAAATCAAATAAACAATCAATCAGGGTTTTAAATAAAATATGGTTCATTAGAATGTTTAGTGTTGTTTTTAATTTAAAAATTAAATGCTAAGAAAAATAAACTATTGAAACTAATTTATATCAACATAAATATACATATCAGAATGTGAAATTTACAAAATTTAAAATGAGTTAAAAATATTAAATTGAAAAGCAAATATGTAAACCTATCCCAAACTGAATTTATGATGAGTATGCAATCTGAATTATGTTAGCTATTGACTATAAGGACCCCTGATCTATGTCACAACTAAAATAAGGAATTCAAACTATGTTGGTATAAAGATGTACTAAGATGACTGGCCCACACTACAACCTTTTTTATTGAGTTCAGCCATGTCCTAGTTCACTACGTGACTAATTTTTCAATCTGGATTTGTGCACCTATTCATAATGGTTTACTTTTTAACTATGTGTCCTAATTTATTATGTGGAAAAATTGAAAAATACAAACCCTAGATCCTATACAATAAACCAAATATAAATCAAATTCTAAATAGGGATAATATGGTTAGGGGAATATCTAAGCTATCCTAAAAAAACCCCACATAAACTAAGTGTTGCCTACATATCCCAAAAGGGCCTTAGGGTGATGTAATTCTCCATCTTAGAGTGAGTGTGAATCTTGATTTTATTATATGGATGAAACCAGATAGATTTATTTTAATGATTGACAATGAATGCCCATAACCTACAATAAATTGACTTTATACTTGGCATATGACTATTAAAATGCAATAGAATTTAAATTTCAAAGAATAATACTCTTTTGCTCAGTGTGTATTAGAATTGTTAAGTGATAATTTACTAGATGTATTTAAATAGGCCTTGGTGTAATTATATAGATGAAAATTTTGAAGAATTCCATTAACTTACCTTGCTAAAATCATGAGAGGGGTAAAATTCAATGTCTTGAAGTTAAAAATTTATGATCGAAGTGCGATAGAAAAGGCTACATTAGCTGAGAAGGCCACAACACTGCCCTATTTGACCTAGTGTGACCCTATCCCAAAAGGATAGAAATAATTGGAAAAAGTATGATAAGATCTTGGAATTGGTATTACAATATTATATATATATATATATATATATATATATATATATATATATATATATATATATATCAATGAGTTCCAACAAAAATCCACTTTCTAGTTATATCAATTTAATGGGTCTAACTCAAGCTATCGAATATAGAAATGTAAACCATATTCTTTCCATAACTTGATCATAAGTATCAAAAGTATCCTTTTTAATAATGATAAAAAAGCATAAAATATTATGCATCCATTTCAAAATTCATTTTTTTAATGTATAAAATATTTGATACTTCATAATAAACTTCAATATCTTGAAAAAAAATGCCATCTAAGCCCATGCATCAGCATCAACATCCATGTAGTAAACCTTACTTTTATCCACAAACTATATTACCTAAAAATTAGTTAAAGTGATAACCTATATAATAATTTTCTAGGGAAGGCCAAGGATCATGTTGTATGATAAATTAATGTTTAGCATGAAAACTCAATTAAAAATGTCTTGGGTACATACTTGACCTGAAGTTTCACATTACCTATCATCAAAACTATGTCATTGCTAAAACATAAATAGCTGTGATGAGAGACTTAAATATTTTTATGATTGATTATAAATGTCTCAAACACCTAAAAAGGCATGGTTTTCAACATTTTTCCTTCATAAAAAATGCATTTCTTGATGTAGTGGGTATCAATGCAGGTCTTGATATAGAGAGGGAACAAAACTCTCATAATAATAACTAAAGGGTTAGGAAGGGAATAACGGTTAAAGATAAACATGAGGGAATTATTTAGGTTAATTAAGGTATAGAGGACCCCATAAAATATTTATACTATCACTAAACAAGGGATACTAGTCTCATCAAATATGAGTGTTCTCTACTTAATGAAAAAGAAATGAAGGTCCTATAAGGAAATCTCAACAAAAATATATTGCATATACTTTATAAAAAAGTTTGTTCGAAGCCTCAACTAGGGAAAGATATTACATCAAAATTCAAACATGTATTTGGGGATATATTCCCCCAAGGATTGACCCATAGGTTTGACACCAATTTAATCTCTATATAAATCAATAGCATGGACCAAGCACATTTTGATGATGCACTCATAGCTATGGATGTCGACAATGAGAATGGTGGAAACTAACTTATCGTCATGGCACCTAATTTCATACTAAGATTAGTTATAAGATCAACTTGAGGAATAGGAATAATGATAATATCTATAATGGGAATGATATGACATTCCCTTTGCCTTCTTATTATTATTATTCTCCTAGACTTCATTAGGGAGAGGCTCCTTAAATACATCTAGCTTGTTATTGGCATCACAAGGGGAGAATATTTGAGAGGATTGTTCTAAATTGCATCACAAAACTTCTAATTGAAACAATACTTTTCAAAATGTTCCCTCATCCTATTACACTTGTATTATTTTCAAGCATTGTAGGTATACTTGAATGTCTTCCTTCCCTTACATTTTTTTATAATCCTTCTTACCCAAGGCATTTACCTCTTGAAAATATTTTTTTCCTTCTTTATTGATAGATAATTGGTGACATAATTTAAATTTAGAATATGATTAAAATTATGATGGGAGGATTACTTTTTACTGAGAGGAGGTTGTAATCCAACACAAATGTCAAAGAATTTGACCTTCAAATAGTTTATAACATCCTCATCGCAAGAGGTAAGAAAATGCTTTAAAACTTCAAGATGAACCTCATGCCTCAATTTTTAGGTAAACATATTGAATATTTGGTCATCCTTTAACCTTATCCTATAATAATGGATGGTATAATTCATTAAGGAAAGATTCAAAGTTCAGCTCACTTTTAGCTTATGTCATGGAGGTGAGAAACTAGATGTTGAGATTAAATAGTCTAGAGATATCAAATAACTACACAAAATCATCCAAGATAAGTTCAAAAGTAAAGATACTGATGAGATGTGGGTGAGTTGGTAAAGTGTCTTGGTTTTTCCAAGCACCATCTAGGTTCAAATCTTAGTTTGATATCAGAGGCTGGATGTGGCTGATCATTAAAGTAATCTTGGGATAGTTGTGGCTGATCATTAGTATTTTTGGGCTAGTTGTGGCCAATCATTGGTAATATTTGGATATGTTATGATAATTTATGGTATTATCAAGCTATTTTTGGCCATTCATTAGTATTCTCTTGGGGATCTAGGCCCCTGATTATGTCCCAGATCAGTTAGAGCTCCAGTCAAAAGCCATTGGGACAAGGACCTTTCAACCTTGAGTATCGATCCAAAAACAAACTTAAAAATTAAAGATAAAGTTTGAAAAAATATTTTAGAAATAAATAAAGGTCCCAAATTAAATGGTGTGAACAAATATTTTGATCATCATCTGATCATCATGATCCTAATCCATAAACATAATCATGAAGGCATTTTTATTCTCTGAAAGAATAACATCCTAGGTGTTGGTAAATTTAAGGAGCTTTGGAAAGAAGTAGGAAAAGTAATTACTCATGAATATATATCCAAAGGGTTCCATGAAAATATTTGTAATATGTATAGTGGTTAGGAGATAGTGACCACTCACATGAGTGTCATGGCCTTCACTCTCCCTAGAAGAGAACTTAAACTACTGTCAATAGTATAGATTTGTATATTCATTGGTTGATTTATGCTTTGGGGTCCTAGGACCAAGAAAATGAATAAAAACTATGAATTATAGATAATATGTATGGTCATAAATATTGAATATGTTTAAAATCACTTAAACAAGCAAAATACACATACTCATTCAAATAAAGTGGAAGTCTTATGCTTGCATAATTGTAACTTATACTCAATATGGAAGAATAGGGAATGCTACATTATAATGTGTGTGATAAATTAGATACATAAAGAATGTAATATATCATTATGAATGTTTATGAGGAACCAACCCTTGGTTAGATGCATATGTTACATCCTTATATAAGAATAGTACAAGATCAGTTATAACTACTATTAGTTACAAATAAGATAGTTACGAGTCATTTCACCTTCCTTGTTAGGTGATGGTTGAGCTTACAAGTACATGGTGAATGACTAACCAACTATTAATTTAATATATTATAGGTTGGAGGATGTCACTTATTAACCACACAGTCTGGGTATACTGACACATAGATGTTTTGGATATGAAGAAAGTGTATGTGCATGAGTCTATCAACTTATACTAGTAAAATGCACATGATAATGAGCTATTATTACACACAAGAGTATAGGTCTATGATGTGGTGTGATCTAGGTGTATAAGTATTTAAGGAAGCATGAAAATGGTGTTTTTGAGTGAAAGATAGCTCAACATGTATAAGTGTGTAGGATTACTCCATAAGTGTGAGTGTGTCACAAGAAGGTAGAGGAGAGATGTACCTTACATAGAAGCTACACACAGATCATTCACCCTTTCTTGAAGAGAAATAATCTTTATTGTGTCCTTGTATAGTTGTAGATTTTGTATGTGAATTTTTTAGATATGTTTAAATCCCAAACATTTTTACCTTTCATGAGGCTAGTGTAAGTTTTAAAGAAGTATTGATCATTTGAGTAGAGAGATACCTAGTCTGAAGTTGTGGTCATACATGTCCAACATTGTAATGAGTACATGTATTGGTGGTCAGCTAAAGAAAAGTGTTACCTTGGTATCCTTCCCTTTATAAATTATTGATCATGAGATGTAACCATTATAGGTAAGTCATCCATTTCATATGGTGCACATTCTCCAACTTTCTCTATGTCTGTAGGAACTAAAGTGGCTCATGCTCAAAATGAAAAATTATTTCCTTCTCCAAGATGTAGTGATGCCATTACCTTATTACTTTCATAATACCATACAATTTATTTTTTTAGGTGGAGTACCTTTGTACCATGTCACTAAATGTTTCTAAATAGTAGGCGATCGTATGTCCATATTGCATGAGTACTATGCCAAGTGCATAGTCAAAATACATCAGTGTGAAGCTCTAAATAATTTACAATGTCAAGAATTGAGAGTATAGGTATTACATAGAGGAATTTCTTGAGTACCTTGAAATCATAATATTTCACATGATTCTAATCAAACTTAGATTTTTCATGTGTTATATAGTTGAGTGGCCAAACAATGTGTGAGAAAATAAGGATGAACCTATGGTAAAAGTTAGTGATTCCAATAAATATTCAAATTTATATGAGTTTCAACCATTTCCCCTTTATTTCCTCAACAATCTAACAATCACTTTTCACCTTTTTACTTTCACTTTTTGATAATTACATTTTACTTTCAAGGTGAAATTTTGAAATCTAACAATTTGGAGGGAAAACCAGAATTTGAAATTTTCATGCTAGAATATCATTTGCATTTGCAACTAGTCCTCCATGGTGTTATTTTAGATGCTCCTGCATCATACTTTCCCTCTAGAAAATATATGAACCTTAGTTCAAATGAGATACTTCCTCCATGCTTTAGCCTTCACTTGTATACCTGGATCCCAAGGTCTCGTTGTCAATGCCAATGCTTATCTTTGGTAGTCTTTATTCTTCATTTTGTTGTTCTTCCTCTTTTGGTATGTTCTTCTCCTCATCTCTTTCTCAGCTGTCATCTCCCACTTCCATGCTTCTTCATCTTCATACATATCTTCTAGATCTTCTTGTTGTTCTTCTTGTTTCGTGAGCTTCTCTAATGACTCATGTATGTCATTTACTTCAGCAACCTTCATACCTGCATACAAAACATTCAAAGCCACCTTAGAATCAAAATATTTAGGCCATAAAGCCTCTTGGCTGCCTTCATGCTCTTGTTCTTTGACCAAAACTGCCTTGGCCTCTTTGCTTTGCTCTTGTCTTGTTTCACTCTTCCCAATGCTGCCTTCACCATGGCTTGTACCTGTATGTAGCTCTCTTGAAGAACTAAAGAGTTCTTCCAATATTCTCATTTCTTTACTCAACACAAGCTCATCCAAATCTTCATGTCCTATATCAAACTTAGGACCAAATTGTTTTTCATCCTCTATAAATACATTCATCCACTTTATGATTTCTTCATACAAATCAACTTCTTTATCATCATCAATATACTTATCAAAAAAAATAGGAATACTATTACCTTGTCTCTCCTTGTTTTTTTCAAACATGTGAACTGATTTAACATCTCTACTTTCATCAGCCATCCTCTTGGAACTCCCTCCTTGCTGAATATTAGTTTTCATGGACATTTTACATTCCTCCTTTTTCATAAAAAGATCATTAAATGATTCAAAAATATCATTATCCCATTCATTGCAAACAATTGACTTACCTTTCCATGTACTTGTGTCATCCTTCACCTTCCTCCATTGAGTTCTTGGTGTTGTTATCTCAACACTCACATCTTCTCTCTTTGCCTTCTTATGCATCCACATTTGATTCTTCTTTTTATCATTTCTTTTCTCAAGCCATGTAGGCATCCTGTAACCATGCTTTTGTACCAGCACCTCCTCTTTCTTGGGAGTTTGCTTCTTCCACCATTTAGGAATCACATACCCATGCTTAAATTCTCTTTTTGAGGGCTCTATCATCTTCCTTAACTCTTGCACCTGTTCATTAGCAGCTTCATAACAATCAAAATCAGGTCTTAACACTTCATTTTCCTCTTTGATAGCTTGGTCTATGGAGTAATATTTCTCTCCCTTTGTGCTTGGCTGCTCTCTTTCTTCCTCTTGGCCTTCAATGGCATCATGAAATTCAGCTTCATCTTCTACCTCTCCTCTTACTTGTATGGGTTCTTCAACACCTCCTTTATGCATTAACCAATGCATCTCTTCTTCTTCTTTATCAACAGCAACAAACTTACTTCTCTTTCCTCTTACACATTCACTTGTGTACTTGGTGTCTTCTCTTACACCAATCTCTTCACTCTCCAAGGCCCTTCTCTTGACCTTCACAAGGCTGCTCATACCTACAATTACCCATGCAAAGACAATATTAGAAATAAAAACAAGAGACCACAAGGTCCCTATGAGTGCTCTCCTCATCAACATTCTTATCTTTTCAAGTGCTCTTCCTGGCACTTCATCTTTTCTTCCTTTTCTTCTCTTGTTCTCCTCAATGAGAACCTTCTTCTCAACTTCTTCCTCTTGATGCTCACTTGGCAACCTTCTTATCTTCTTCAAGCCTCTATGGGCTTCTCTCTTCATGGCAATATTCTTTTGCCTTCTTCTCCTTTTCATTAGGAGATCTATTGGCCACTTCAACCTCCTCCTCATTGGCCATACCCATGCTTGCTTATCCATCTGCATCCAAGACTCATATTCATCTGTAATCTTAGCTAACTCTCTCTTCAAATTAACAATCTCTTTATCAAATACAAAATTGTCCATACCTTTGATGCTTGCTTTCTTCTTAGTGCCCTCCTATACCTTGCTGCTCTGTAGTGCCTTCAACAACACTTCCATCTCTGAGATCTTCACCCAAGTCTTTTCCACCTTGGTCTCTTGATCCCTTGTCTCACCCAAGACTTTTCTCCTTGACTGGTCTTTTGACAATCTCCTTTGATCTCACCTAGGCCTTTTGCATCCTAGTCTTTTGATCCTTTTCTCAATCCTGCAGCACCTCTTTATACAACACTTCATCAAATACAAATCACAAATCCAAAATTACCTTGCTTTGGATCTTCTTCTTCAGCATTCACTTGCTCATCTTACTTTTGAGCTCTCCAAGCTTCAAACTCCATCTTTTACCTCACCTAAGTCTATTTTACCTTAGTATTTTGGCACACTGTCCAAGCTTCTTCTTGGATCTTCACTAAGCCTTCCTTGGCTTCTTCTCTTCTTAAGCCTCAATGGCTTGGCTGCCTTGAACCTGCAACTCCTTCACTTGATTGCTTCTCAACACAATAACTCAAATCATATAGCCCAATTATTCATACCTTTTCTCCCCAGGGTCCCCTAATACTTTGTCCTGCTGATCCTCTTGCCAAATCCTATAACAACTCATTAGAAATCATAACCAACAACAAGTTACCAATTCCCAAGAGATTCAAGCTCTGATACCAAATGATGAAAACTGATCTTACACTGCTCTGAAACCATCATTAAACTGTTACAGACCTATCTAGATCATTCATTGCTTGTAGCCCTATTTTCCCTGTTTATTGGCCATAAATTTTTATAGGTTAGCTCAACCATGAAATCAAAACCATTTCTGGATACTCATTACACCCTTCTATAACATACTGAAAAATCTTCTGAGGTTGCTTTGTACGGAAATCTACTTCCTTCTTTAGGCCCTGTTCCAATTAGCCCTCCTTTTGTGCAAAATGTCTTGTCCAAAGTGATGTACAGACTTTCTAACAAAAAAAAGCACCATTCCAGATACCCATTATCTTCTTACAGGTGAATCAATTGTTTGTTAGGGAACTTCTTTGGAGAAATCCACTTTTCCTCTATTGGCCTACACTCTTCCCTTCACATGCACCTAGGTCTCACTTGACAGTTGACTTTTTCTATACTTATCCATACTATATCACCTTGAAACCACTTCCAAAAATTTTAAAACATCATCAAGGGTCAAATTCCAAAGTTTCAAGAGTTTTCAATCATTTAAACCCATTTTGAAGGCTTGAACCTAATTCAGGATTTTCTCATGACTGTCACAGGCCGAGAGCTAATTATTTTTGCTAGGAGTGTTCTACCTTGTTTCAAGGGTTAAAATAAGTTTTATAGGGTCTGTCTTGACACCCTACACCTTTCCCAATCATTATCCAAGTCATATCAACCTTCTGTACTTTTCAAGCAAGACATCACAGTTGGCTTTGACTGTATATGACAGCCAACAGGGTTTATGATTTGTTTCTTAAACACAATGATCAATAGGCCTTTCAATGTGATAAACAACCATTTCAATACCTTAATGACTTCCCCATTCATATTCCCTATCAACAATGACCTGATCAATCCACTTACAATGCAAAAACATACAAGTTTCTTAACTTTTTCTATATACTGTCACCTACAGGCCTGAATTTCAACTGTGGAGTTTTTGAACATCAAGAGGGTTTATAATGACTATTTATTCCTTTCTTAAGTTTATACCTGCCTCAAAAACTTATATCCATGTCATTATAATCTTTATGCAACCATTTTCACATGGGGTTTTCTTAAGACAGTGGGTTGTATTTTTAAATTCCTGAATATCTTGTTTAGGCCTGTTTAGGCTTCTTATGACATTCAAAGCTTTTTAAGACCTCTTGGTCACATAATATCAGTATTAAATTATTATCAACATTCCAAATAACCTGTCTACATGTATTTTTCTCAATGTTCTATAGAAAATCATCATTCACACACATTCACATATACACACACAGGCCTGTTACCAGAATTCCAATAAAGAAGCCTTAACGATATCATATGAAACAAAACATTCATTCTCCTTAGATCAATTAAGAAAATTACAATTCAATATCAATTTCCATGGATTTCAAAGCCTTGCTTGCTCCTTCATACATTCTTTACTACTCCTCTTTCCTTCAGCATTTCTTGAGTGAGGTCCTCCCTCACTAATTCTCCTCTTTCTTCTTCATTCCATTCTTCTTTTCCTTGAATGAGAGGACTCTTCCTCTCTATTCTTATTCACTTATACGCCCCTCTCATCCTCCTTCTCTTCTCATCCTCTCTCCTTAATGAATTATCTCTTTTTTTTGGTCTTTTCAAGATCTCTCTCCTAACTTCTACGCCCAATTTGGGCTTAAGGCAAAACAATATGTTGTTTGAAATTTTTAACAATTTACTAAGGTTGAAAATAGTTTCAACCATTTCCCCTTTATTTCCTCAACAATCTAACAATCACTTTTCACCTTTTTACTTTCAATTTTTGATAATTACATTTTACTTTCAAGGTGAAATTTTGAAATCTCACAATTTGGAGGGAAAACCAGAATTTGAAATTTTCATGCTAGAATATCATTCGCATTTGCAACTGGTCCTCCATGGTGCTATTTTAGATACTCCTGCATCATCTTCACTATAACTCCTCTTGAGGGGGTCCTCCTCACTTGGGTTGAGTTCTAATCCTCCTCTTATGTTTTAATGCATTTATTTCATAATATTGATTTCATTAATATTCCTATAACAATTAAAGATTTCTACAACAATGATTACAAAGATAACTATTGAAAATAATGTTGTTTTTCACACTCAAACTTCCTATTAGTCTATTACCCATGGCCTAACTCCATATTACATTATGCATAGAGGTGGTCATCTATTATTGCTTAACAAAAATGTTAAGAACACAAAACAAAATTTAGGAATAAGTATAATCTAAGATAATGTTTTCAGTAATGGTTATAGGAAAACATAACATGGGAAGTTTTGTTTGAGAGGAAGTTTGGTCCAATGAATAATATCTATTACTATATTCCTTCAACCATAATCATCATATTTTGACATCAAAGTTCTATTCTTCAACTTCTTCCATCATGGGTATCAGTCTAACGATACCATTATAATTAATACAATTCAAGACATGGTATTAATAGTTACGATGAGGTTGACATGGTAGTATTCAAGTAGCTACAATCTCATCACTTAGTTGTTATGAGTTGTCACCGCCCAAATTTGTTACACACGGTAACTACCTAGAATTATTGTGTGCTAGTCCTATTTACTCACATTCTTTGAACACATAAATTAGAAATAATCCAATCATAATAAAGATAACCATAATGTATCTTAATCAAAAATAAAAAACTATTTTATTCCATATAAACATAGGTAATAAATGCATCATGTGTTCTTAGTACTTTGGTAGGAAAATATATAAAACATAGTGAAAGAGTTTTAGCAATGGGAGGCCTAAAAAATGTTTGTAGGGGTTCAAATCACACCAATTACATGACTCATCACATCCCCCAGATTACTTTGTTTCTCATCCTTGAGCAATAGTCTTTTGCATTATAAGGGCACACAACAATCTAAAGTAAAAGGGTTTAGATACCCTAGTACTTTATTTTCCATACAATCAATGGTGAACCTCCATTTTTCCACCTCTTGATTTCCCTTCTCTTATTAACTAGTTCTAACCCTATCTAATATAGAATAGGATACCAAAATGGTGGTGGATGAAAATTTATAGCCAACCAATTTGGTTCCTTTCTTCTTGCAATTTCAATATAGGTGTCAACGTGATCAAGGGTACCTTTGAGATTATATCAAGAGAATGGTTATTTACTCTTTAATTTAAGGGTAAGCTCTTTCCATATATTTATACATGATCCAAATGCTTCTTACCCTATTTTAGTTAACAATGTGAGATAGTGGTTTTGATCTTCTACTTGTTCTTTCACAAACTAGGAAGCAACCTATTTCCTTTTCATCAAGGAAACCCATTCATGTATTATATCCTTAGTTTGAGTATCCTCCCCTCAAATCATAAAATCAGATTCTTTTTATTTTTCTCTATTATATTTCAAGTCTTGACCACTTTTATTCTCATTTATCATATATGAAGATAAATATTTAATTAAAACATCTCCTACATAAATGTTGGGGTTCCATTCCACATTATGGGGGGTAGCATAATTATATATATAGAATTCACATAATTGCGCTTATACCTTAGGAATGTTGCTTTTATTTATATCAAATAAATATTGAGGATCTATTACCAAGTTGGGAAGGTCACAATAAACCCTCATTAACTAAAATTCATCCATTTCTCTTCAAGGTATTTGGAATAAAATTAGGTTGGTGATCTAAAATTTAGTAACTAATCTATTAACCGAGATAAATCTTCTACTTTTGATTCTAGTTTCATGATTTTTTGTACCCCTCTAGAATTTATTTTTCAATTATCTTTTCTCTTTATTCAACTATACATAATGTTTAAACTAGATAAAATATGCACTCTAAAACTTCTCATCTCCCATTAGATACATTTCAAATAAAAAGAATGCATGATTTGGTTTGTCTATCTACGTATAAATATATGTCATAAACTCCTCAATGAGAGTAATGTTAGGATGATCTTGAGATAATGGAAGTTATGTATCACTTACTATAGGTTGGGAATTAGTTGGTATATCTAGGTCTTGCAGCCATGAATCCACATCAACCAATGTATCCAAGATATAATCTTGTTCAAGCATCCTAAGGTTTCTACTTAGCAGCTCAATTTCCCTACGAGATTGCTTTAGGGCCTAGGGTTTGTTACAAGTCTAAATGGAGTTATTGTTCTCTGATTTCATATTGTTCTTGCATTTCTTCATCTTCTCTTCCCATGTTCCCTTTAACTAATCACTCTGCATGTTTCCTTTCATCCGAATCTACAAATTTATAATCATGGAAAGTATAGTATTATTCTTCGTCATTGCTAGTTGTGGATGTGCTAGACTCTTTGGGTTCATTTTTGTCTTATAATGAACCCTCACTAATATGAATTATAGTGTGGGCTTTTTAATTAGATGACATGGTGGCTTGTTTCTCAACCTATGGGAACTCCTTATATAAACTTATATAGCCTTAGCCTTGGGATTATTATCAAGCTTATGAGTTGGAGGAGCCTCTTATTTTTATTTCAAGGAAGATATGATAATTAACTTATTATTTCTACTTCTGGTTTATATACCACTTGTTTATACTACAGACTCCTTTCGTTGGTCCATTATTTCTTTTGGAGTTGTCCTTGTGGCTTCATCTCTTATATTTATATCCTCTTCTTGTGTTTCTTCTTCTTCATTTTCCTCTTCAAATTATTCCTCTACCTCTTCATCACTTGTTTATTCTTCTACCTCCTCCTCGTCACTATCTTCCTCTAATGGTGTTTGTAAAAAATCTTCCCAAGCTAATTTGGGTCTTTGTCTACTCAAATATCTTTTAATAATGGGCTAAATGAGGCAATAATGGGATAATGAATTGTATTTACATTTTTTATATTACTCAACCATTCTATTTAAAATATTGATTATAAATATGTTTACATTTATCCTTAAATTATGTAATAAGTGGTTGAGAAATGTAAAATGAGTAGCATATAATATTGAGTGACACCCCTCACAAGTAAAGTATTTGAGAATGAATAAGG
The DNA here is from genome assembly GCA_037957365.1 of Torreya grandis. Taxonomy (NCBI): domain Eukaryota; kingdom Viridiplantae; phylum Streptophyta; class Pinopsida; order Cupressales; family Taxaceae; genus Torreya; species Torreya grandis. Next base: position 1,930,470 of record JARHVA010002843.1, read on the forward strand.
AAAATTATACCTATACTTGAGGTAGTGAGAGATGAAACATTCCATAATTGGACAAGGTTAAGCACTCATTCCCTTTATAAAAGATTGCTTTCTCTATTTTAGCACTAATGTTTTTCTCTCATAGCTCCCCTATTCATGGAAGACTAGTTACTTAGAATAATAAGTTATCATTAACCCTTATACACAGTCCCTTCATAGTAACCTTATTATCTTCAAATGTGTTAGCAAACTTTTCTACAGCTTATTGATCATACTTAGTCAAGTTATTAAAGTATGACAACCATCCTGTATCTTTGAAAATAGTGGTGACATGCTATTACTCTAACAATTCGGTAAAGTCTATGGGTTCCCTTCGAATAAAATATCCTCCCATGGTGTCTTAATTATTTTTATAGGAATAAATAATTAAAATATTTTTACAGGTATTTTGGGATAAATAGACATCTTTGTTTATGTATGGTGACCATTATTTGTGATAATATTTCTAATTATAATTATATAAATTAATTCATCATCTGCTACATGCTACAAAACATGTAATTGTATTAAATGCATATATGTTAAATCCCCTAACTATGTCATCACTCACCATCAAGTGAAGGACATAATATAATATCCATGTAGAAAAAAGGGGAATGGATAATAATGGTGGAGTATTGATGGCAAAGGAACAAGGTTGATAGGATTTAAAGGTTGATGGGACTGATAACCAAAGTGGATATTAAATTACCATTAGATATGACCATAGCAATGATTTATCACATAATATAACATGATAATATAATTATGACTATAATTTAACATGATAACATAATTATGACTATGTTTAAAGAATAATTTAGGATTGCCTTGGAAATGAGAGTATGATTACCTCTACATGATGGAATATGTCATTATGGAAAGTTGTGAAGACACTATGAGGTGTGTTAAAGGTAGATGATGTGGAATAATGTTGATTGTGTCATGATGAAGCATGTGAACCATGGGATGATGAATATGTTAAAGTATGGATGTCTATAGAGGATGGAAAAAGGTGGTGGAGTGAAGCAGTCTATTATTGTTGATGTATGTTAAGGGTGACATAGAAAGATAAATCATGAAAATCCCCCTTCTTATAATAGGCTCTTCATGTTTGGTAACAACTTGTTCTAGTGGCATTGGGTGTACTTCCCATAATGTGAGAGTGAAAATATAGGTAATTACAATTGCCATCTAGTTGCCTTAAGATCCATCACCATTGAGTGTTTAATAGTAGTGTTAAAATATGCATAATGTTGCCTACAACAACTATTGGTCAACCCATAGAAAATAAATTGGCATCTTATAGAAACCAAATTTACATCTTATAGTAAATAATTTCCAATAAAATCAATTCCCCATTGATCAAATGGTTATATAACCAATTAAGGTTGAATTAGAATCTCATTTGAATGTGTAGGTTTCCCCATACATTGGTATTGATCACTCTGGTGGGTATATTTAGAGGCATCCTTATGCAAGGTAGGCCAATTTTATCTTGTAGTTAGAATCTTTATGAGAGTATTTTTTACAAAAAAATGACCCCCATAGGATTCATCATGAAATTCTCTAATGATGTCAACAACCTCACTTCATGGATACACTGGTGCATGATTGAATCAGGTACAATGACAAAAAGATATCCAGAGATCCATGAGTATGGGTTAATTTTGGTTACCGAATTATGCCTCTCTTTTAGAGAGAATTGTTGAGGGAGAAATCTTACAACCAAGTAATTATCAATGTTTTCATACCAAGGAGTCTTAGAGGTTAATGAAAAAATATGTTCATTAGGAAAAGAGTCATCTACTATGGGACTTTATTCATCATATTGTAAGTGTGATAAAAAAATATGTAACTACATTATCCTTTCTTGGTCTATCTATCATAGTAATATCAAATTTCTATAACAAAATTAACCACCTATATATCCTTCCAGTGACTACATATTTATTCATTAAATATCTTATTATTACATGATCAATATGGATAAAGACCTGATAACTAATAATGTAGTGTCTAAACTTAATGATAGAATAAAATACAATAAAAAATTACTTTTCTATTACTGTATAATTGAGTTTGACCCCTTGAAGGTTTTTTTTTGATGAAGTATATGGTGTAGCTCAAGGACTACTTCTAACCAAGGAAAAATCCTAGTGTAGTATTAAAAACATGTATATAGATATGAAAGGGCAATGAATAATTAGGTCCTCTAAATACTAGAGTTGCTTTAAGTAGATCTTTGAGTTCTTGAAATGTTCTTTAACATTCGTTAGTCTAGATAAAATCAGCATCCTTAACAAGTAAAATAAATAAAGGTGCTACAATTTTTTTGAAATATTTAATGAATCTATGGTAATAACTAGTGTATCCTAAGAAAATTCTAACGTCGTTTTGCTTTCATGGAATTGGTAAGTCTTTAATTATGATAATTTTTGTAGGATATACCTTAATAATTTTAGGTGAGATGTGATATCCTAAGACAATACCTTCAACCATCATCATGTAGCATTTTTCATGACTCATCGATAGTTGGTTATCTTACAACATTAAAGGAATTTCTAAACATTTTTTAGGGATATATCATATGTTTCCCCATTGACTATGAATTCATCCATGTAGATTTCAATGCAATCATTGGATAAATTAGAAAATACATTTAAGACAACCTTTTAAAAGGTGGCTAGTGTATTGCACAAACCAAATGGAAGTACAACATATGCATACTTACCTAAAGGAAATGTAAAGTTAGTCTTATATTGGTCCTTAAGAGATATTATAATATGATTTTATCCACTAAATACATCAAGAAAGGATAATCACTTCTTTCTTGCTAATGTGTCATGAATTTGATCAATAAAATGGACAGTAAAGTGATCTATCCTCATAGCTAAATTTAATTCCCTGTAGACCACACATATATGCCATTTACACCCTTTTTACATACAAAAGCAAGGGGTGAAACCTATTGACTATCAGAAATAGGATAAATAAACCTTGCATCTAATGGTTTTTGTAACTCTATTTTGACTATGTCTTTAACAACAAGGTTCATTCGACATTGTGGTTGGTGAATTGGTTTACACTCTTCCTTAATATAGATATGGTGGGTACATAGTTCCTAATAATGTCCTCTCATATCATGATAATCCCAAGAAAAATTTGTCTTATGTTTTTTGAGCATGGCAACCAACTTGGTTTCTTGTTGAGGTTCTAACTTTTTAATATTGAGGGGTTGTTTTAGAAATATTTCCACTTGTTTGGATATAGATAACATGGATTATATGTTACCCAATAGTGGAGCATAGTTTAAATCATGTGATATTAGCTAATGAAAGGTTTTGATATCTCGTACAACATCAATGAGACTAGTTTCAAGGAGAATGTTTGTGAGATAACATGGTATATGTTGACCAAATTTAACTTTTAGGTCAAATTGGGGCACCCCTAAGTAAAAAATTAAATTTATATATCTATATATGGTGTAATATCATGTCATGATGTGTTTCATAGGTCATTTGATACCATTAAATGTTATATTAGCCTTGATAACTTATTTCATTAGTCTCTCATGTCATTTTGGGTTATTTTAAGGGTCAAAATAGTGAATTTAATGTTTTATATAGGTTTATTGGGAAATTTGAAGGTAAAAATATATTATTTAATATCCCATGTGTTCACGTAAGTCTTAATTAACTGAAAATTTTGACATATGGCAGATTATACAAAAGAAAGGGTAGTTTTCTTAAGCAAAAGAGAGAAAATGGCACTTGTATGGCTTCCTTGGGAAGTGTGCCATGTGGGATAAGTTAAATAGATTTAATTTAATATTTATTATATACAATACACATTTTTAATGATCTGAAAGTGCCATTTCTAAGAAAAAACCGTTTTTGCTCCACTCTTGTCTTTTTTGGCATACAAAAGTGACTTGCATGTTTGTACTTGGTACGGCTATTAGAAATATTTTCAATTAAAATGAATTTGATATGTTTTTTTAAACTTATATATCTCCATTTTCATTAAAAAAAAATTTATAATGATCAAATTTGCTTTATGAATCATCTATTTGAAGTTGATTGTGCAATTTTGCTTATCAATCTATGCACCCTTCAGGTTTTACCTTGGTTTGGAGAATTACGTATAATATAGATATTTATATTACTTAAATAGGATATATAATATTTTTTATCATGTTATCCATGATTGGTTCCACATTTTTATTTGATTTGATAGTCCAAGTAACTCACTTTACAAGATGAGGTCATTATGTGTAGTTTCAACCATTTTCACTACTTTCAAAAAGTTGTATTCTCTAAATATGATTTATTTGAATTTTAAATGGTGTATTATATGTTTAAATTCCATTATTTTCACCTCTTTATAGGTTTTTTTCTCACAACCCCATAGTTTGATAAGAAAAATATGTCTCCACTATGTTAGAATAGTCATTCAACATGTTGCCTACCTTGTTCCAGGTACTTGGAAGATAATTTCACATTGAATGGGATTTTTTAATACTTTTTTCATGCCCTTATATGTTATATTATATTCATTTCAACATTTTAAATAAGTACCATACCAAGCTGAGGACTCATACAACACATGTATTGTTTTAATTCTTACCTACTGCCAGCATATGATAATGTCCACCTATAGGTGGTCTGAACAGAGGATAGAGGTATTTGTGTTAGAAATTTTAAGCATGATAAAATTAATTTGAAATATTATCATGTGTAATTGAAGCATGATAGACTCATTTAAGAGTGTCAATTGACAAGGTGAAAGCATAGAACACTTTCTAGCATGAGTTGATTGTTTTAGGTTTCTAATCCCTAAAAAGGGAAAATAGAGATCTTAGAGGGTTTTGAGAATGATATTTCACACACACACACACACACACACACACACACACACACACATAGAATTATAGGGAATTATAATGGATTGGTTTTATAACCACTAGTATGTAGAATCACCTTAAAAATTTGGAAGGGAAGATTTCAAATGAAGGATGGTTTTGGGAGAACCTAAAGTTGCCCAAAAGACACTGAAAATAGTCAGTGTTATAGATATGGTTTCAAAAGAGATTATCTCTATTCTAAATTTGTATTTTTTTTACCTTTATAACATATTGAGATGGTTTAATTTGTTTTAAGGATCATAAAATACTAAAGATACCATTAGAAGGAAGGTAACTCATCATGTTTGTATCCTAAACCATTCTCAGTCTGTACAAGTAATCCCAACATGCACCTACAAATGGGAATGTAGACAGGGGGCTGATATATGTGTTTATATGTTTTTTAAGTATGCTCAAAATTAATTCAAGTTTAAAGGAATGGTGTATTAACTCATGGTTCATGGAAGACCTTTTCACATCCTAACCAGGCTGAAATAAAGCTAATTTTCACCTATAGGCAGAGACTAAAGGGCAAGGTATCACAATCAAGCCAATAACCCTATATTTGATACTAAAATGATGTACTAAGGCTTTAAAATTTTATTTATAGTTCAAACACCTAAAAAATTACCATAAAAATTCAAGGACATTCTATTCACATCATATACAAGCTAAATGGAAGCAAATGGCACCTATAACCAACCTTAAATGAATGTGATAAGCACTGAGTGGAAAGAATGTGTCTATAGGTTGGAAAGCATGAAAGTGAAACATATTTGTTCAAACTAATATGAAATGAACTCAAGGAAAAATAATAAGTGTTATTTCATAGATACAATACCAATATATAGGCTTCATCAATAGGTGGACCCCTGTTCTACCCCAACATAGTCAGTTATGACTGTAAGTGACACTAAAACTGAGATAGGGTGTCTAAGTACTAGTATAAGTTAGGCAAGGGAGACAAGGATTTAACTAAAATACCAAATTATCCTCATATGTTCTCAATAATCCTAGGAACATTTTATATAAGTCAATATTATGCATGGATCACCATTGGAGTGAGGAAAAAATAGCAACACAGTCAAGAGGGGTAACATCATCTTGTAAACTCAAGAATATGCAGGGGTATAAATGGGTCAAAGTGTTAAAAGATATAATGAATCAGATATTTTTTTATTATGATATCATATATATACCACTCATATTTGGTATTAAATAGATAAATAATTCCAATAAAGCAAGGATCAGTCCATCCCTTTAACCCCTACACACAGTCTCACTTCTAGTAGTCTATCTCATCTTTCAATTTTTTATTGGAAGAGAAAATGATGTCATAAAGGGATAAATTTTGGTAAATATGGTTTATATCACCTATATAACCTCCCAAAACTTCTATTTTGTATGATAAATAGGGGTAGTTTACTCTATATTGTCTCAAACAGAGGGCACTCCCCTCAATGCAAACCCTGATAGTTTTAGATAAAAATGGTTGATGGATAGATAAGGAGTTGGTTGGACTTTTTATGGAGGTTTTATAATCTGAATGACATATATTAAAAAAATAATAACCAATTATAAGAGGATTAAACCAAACAAAATTCCCTGGGCCCTCAAGGTTTGCAAGCAGGCCTACTAGACAGGTTTTGGCCTAAAGTCCAAACAAGGGGTCAATCTCAATTATATCCCTAAGTGAAACCTCGAATTAGTTGTGACATGTCTTTGAGATAAATTTAGATGTGTTTTATTTATATAAATTCAAAGAGTCTCACCTTGGAGTTCTAAACCTACAAAATTTGCAGATAGGCTTGTTATACATGGTGAAGCCTAGGTCCAAATAGAGAACCATCTTCACCTTTATCATGAGATAAACATCTCCATGGATTAAAAAATGATTTTAGAGTCTCAATATAGGTTTTGTAGTTTTTTAAGTTTAGAATAAACATCAATAAAGACACTTTTGAGCTCAAAACCACTTAGACTTGTGCAAAATGGGAAAACAAGCTTGAATAGGCAACTTCAATTACGCATACCTTTTATAACGATATGCATGGTGTAAAATAAGTTTTAATTGGTTATTAGGGTCCCCTAGAATCATTTTTTTAGAATTTTTCTGCAAGATGTATGTCAAAGTTTTATGAACAAACCTTAAGACTCAAAACATGCCTAAAACCCTACTAAACCCTCAGCCAAGACTAGTTTATGAAAATGGAGTTGGATATCTATCCAAATAGCATATTTAGACTGTGAAAACTATTGAAATTTTGAAAGGACTCTCTAAATCAATTCCACATCCTAGCTCATTGTATGAAACTATACAGACATAGTAAAAATAGGGGTTTTCTCACTATTTTGTGTGTTTTGTAGGTTGTAGGGGGTTTAAAGAGATGAAAATCATATGGATGGAAATATTAAGACGTAGATAACTCCCCATATCAATCTCATGTCTTGAAATAGTACTTAAGTGCCTTAACTAGGTGATTCATTTTAGCCAGTCAAATCTAACATATTAAACAAGATAGGGAGAAGTGTGAAAACCTCAAGTGGATGTCCTTTTAAGGTGTTCCTAATGATTATAGGAAATGGATGGACTTGATATATGTCATTCACTCCCTCCCATATATTTTCATAAGAAACTAAAGCCAAATTTGATGACAAGTGTGCATGGGTGCATGAAAGGAGTTCTTTTTGGACTGCAGATGATGATGGTTACTTTCCAATTATTTCTAGAAGAACAAGAATAAAACCAATGCATTTAGAGTTATTTTTTATTTCCCTAACCTAAATTCCAATCATACCTATTCCTCATTATATATGGGACATTCAAATAGAGGTAAATTTTTTGTGTAAAATGAGGAGTTTTATGCCATTTTTCATGAAGTTTATGCCTTGAATTAACACTTGGGATTATATACCTTGCATGTTTCATCCCATATCATTCTCACATTAAAAATTAAATTCTTTTCTTAGCTTTACAAGTGTCTTTGTGTCACTTGAATTTCTCTCTTCTTCTTCTCTCTCTCAAGTTCTATAAGAACTAGCCATTTTGGCATTATATTGGATGCTACACCTGAGTATGGTGAATCACTGCTCATTTTTATACCTTTTGATCAATAAAATTACTAATTTTTACCTCTTCCATGATTTTTCATTGTGTGTTTTACTTTAATGTTGAATTTTCTTAGTGAAGACTATGGATTCCTTAGCAAGTTGTCACATTCTCTCATCTATTTATAGCTTATTATTGTAGGGCATGTGATGTGTTATAGGAAATTTCAAATTTTAATTGAGTTAGTATCTTCATTATTTGAATTAAATTCCTATTTTATAGTCCTCCTATCTTTTCACATTCATACATAAACCCACGATGTAACATTGATGCAAGAAGACATAGATTGGAGAGTGTATGTTTAGTTTGTCCTTTGATTTCAAGTGTAATATGCATATGGTTGGATTTCATCAATATATTTGGTTTATCATCTCCCTTAGTTTATTTTTATTTCATTTATCTCTCTCTCTTTTCACCCCCCAAAGTTAGTAGTAGTTACAATCGTAAGTGGTACATCAAGGGAGCTAGCCCTATCTAGAGACTCACCTCATTCCTTAGGTTGCCCACAAGCTTGGAGGTGATTAAATTATGTCACTTATATGATGAGATATTTTAGGAATCTTTTTCCAAGAAATCAAGAGATTTTTGGTGTTGTCTCTCAATAATCAGCCTTTAGAGGCATTTATTCAAGCATCAATGGCAACTTTGAAGATATATCATCTGGTAAATCAGCCCAAGTTTATCCTTTTAATATTGATGGTAACATTTTTTCTTTATGTTTTTTATTTTAATGAGGTTTCATAGCTAACTTTGGTGTTAAGTTTTGTTCTTTACAAGTTGGTGAGACATTTTAAGCTCGAACCATTTCCTATCAATATGAACAAGTCCTTGGTCAATATTGTCATGATCCTTATCAACCTCAATATGAATTTCATCAGCTCTAATATGATCCTTGTCAGCCCATGCATGAATTATATCAGTCATATAACTAGTCTTCTCAATGTTTTTCTCCTCTTAGTCAACCTAGCCACTCCTCAAGCCAACCCATTTCCACCTTCCAGAAGACACTCTTTCTCTATGAGAGATATATGTTGGATCTTGATACTCAAATGGGATGTGGTGAATATTTCCCCAATCACCTTATCCATCAAGTGAGAAATTCATTAGAGCTATTCAAGAGAGAATGGGCACATATTAAGAGAGCTAATTGGGAAAGGCTCACAAATGAGATGCTTTATGTGAGTGATATAGTTTCTTCTTTAGAATATAGGCTAGGAGTTCATGAAAGGAAACTTCACCATACCCATTATCTTTCATATCCACTTCCCCAAGTTTTCTATCAGCCATATATGACCCCTAATCATGAGCCAAATCAAAGATATCAAATCCATCCTTTTCCCAATCAGTTGGAGGAGAAAGTTAAAAGGAGAAATATTGTGTTTAAAGTTAATATTAATAGGCAAATTGAGTTATCTAATATGCATTTTCATAATTCCATGTTAGCATCCAAATAAGTGGATTCCCAGCCTTCATTTCCCTCTCATATTGCACCCCACCACCTGAAAGAGAGACTCATAATCCCAATGTCCTAAGTTAGAAAATAAATAATGGAGTGATGGGAAAATAAAGAGGAGAAAAGTCTTGAAAAAGAGTGTGAATTTGAAAAGACTCTTGATCCTTTGAAAGTCCCTCCTATCCTTCCTCAATAAAATATTCCTAATCCTAACATCCTAAGCTAGAGTAATATATTAGTATCATGGGTTAAGAAAGAAGATAGAAGCATTATCCAAGAGTGTGAAGTAGAGAATGGAGTTGATCCTTTGTAAGTCCCTCCCACCCTTCCTCAAGAAGCTTCATGTGTTCCATGTCATCCCCCATGTCAACCCTCATGTATTCATTATTCTCATGATGATTCCTATGAACTTTAAGACAAATTTTTTCAAGAAAACCTATCCAAGAAAATTGAAGAGTCAGAGTCAAAGATGAGGTTGCTAAGTCAAGGTGAGATGGAAGGTTTAGATCCAAAATAAGATCCTATGCCTAAACACACTCCATATAACCTTCCTTAAGAGAGTCCTCAAATAAAATAAGATGTGAGTGAGGTGTTGGTCAAGTGAAAGGAATAAAATCAAGTGGTTTTAACCCAAGGTCTGCCTCTCCTTCCTCAAGAGCTCCCAAAAGAAACTCTTACTTTGCATTTTCAATCTGATTTTAAACCCTATGTTCTACCTCCACCAACTAGTTCCTTTTTTCCTTATCCCATCATCCTTTGCCTTGATGGAAATATGGTGTGGTAACCTCAATAATAGAAATTTTTTGAGTAAAATTCAAAACTCTTACTTGACAAATATGCAACTCCTTTGCATCCTTATTGGGCTAGGTCACCAGATTTCAAGATGCCTAGTTTTGGCATCACTAAGAAGGAGTTTGAAGATGTTATAGCCCTTGAAAAAAAAGATTAGATTGTGATATATAAGGTAAAATTTGAAGACCCTAAATAGTTCATAAGTGATGAATAAGAGGTGAGCTCTTGTGTTGAATCTCCTTGTTTGGTTGATGATGAAGCATACACTCCTTGTGTTGAAGAAGAAATCTTAAAAGAGGTCCTTTTGGAATCTAAAGAAGAAGTTGAAGGAGTATCTATTATTGATACCCTTCATGATTATAATTAAGTTAAATATTATTAATTATGATATATATTTGAGGACATTTTCAAAGAATTTGAATCTCTCAAGGGGTCTATAACTCCTTTAGAGCTGGTTACAAGTGATGGTAAGAAAGATGACATTGTCCAAGATGCCATAGATGAGCAAGATGAAATTATCCAACATGTCATAGGTGAGAAATAAAAAAATCCACAATAGCATTTTAAGGTCAAGACAAACCTCTATTGGCCTCCATATTTCAAGGAACAAGAAATCATTCTTTTTGAGACCATGACTACAAAGAGGATGAAAGTTGACCATGAGAAAGAAAGGGGGTAGAAATATGAGGTATGTGTACAAGGTCAATAGGAATATGTCTACATTTTAGAACTATTTTAAGATTATTTATTTTATAACAAGTCAATTAAAGTGCCAAGCAATAGTTCTGGTCCATAAGTGTTCAATCTAAAGAGCAACATGTTTGTCATTCTCATCCATCTCATGCAAAAGGAGATTCCATAAACTTTTCCTTTGATCCTCAAAAGGGATGTAATTTTGGTTGTTAATTTTACATAATATTTTTTTCTCTATTTCCCCTTATTGTTTTGATCACATGTGCGTGTGTGTCTTGTTAGTTTGTTTACTTTTGTGTGTGTCCTTTACTTTGTGTGGTAGAGGTAGTCATTAGTGCCTTGCCTTGATCAAAGGTTTGTGGTCAATGTTCAAAGTTTTATTATTTGTATCAGCCCTTAGATGTCTCCATAATCACAATATACTAATAAGGCTACTAGTCTAGTTAGTATGGTAGGCATACTACCCCTATCAGTCACCAATTTGTTGACCAAATTTGACTTTTAGGTCAAATTTGGGCACCCTTAAGTAAAAAATTGAATTTATATGTCTATAAGGGGTGTAATATCATGTAATGAGGTGTTTAATAGGTCATTTTATTCCATTCAATGTTATATTATCCTTGGTCACTTATTTTATTAGTCTATCATGTTATTTTGGGTCATTTTAATGGTCAAAATAGTGCATTTAATGATTTTTACAAGTTTATTGGGAAATTTGAAGGTAAAAATAGATTATTTAATATCCCATGTGTCCAATTAAGTCTTAATTAATTGAAAAAACTGAAATATGGTAGGTTATGCAAAAGAAAGGACAGTTTTCTTCAGTAAAAGAGAGAAAATGGCACTTGTATAGCTTCCTTGGGAAGTGTGCCATGTGGGATAGTGTTATGGGATGTATTTTAATCTTAATTATATAAATTCCATATTTTTAAATATATTAAAGTTCCATTTCTAATCCAAAACCATTCTGCTCCACTTTTATCTTTCTTGGTATACAAAAGTGACTTGTAGGTTTGTACTTGGTACGGCCAGTCAAAAGAGTTTTAGTTATAATGATTTTGGAAGGTTGTTTTAAACTAATATACCTCCATTTTCATAGTAATATTTTTTATAATTATCAACTATGCTTTATGAATCATTCATTTGAAGTTGAATGTGTAAATTTGCCTATCAATTTATGCACCCTTTAGGTTTTGCCTTGGTTTGGAGAAGTCTATACAATATAGATATTGAGATTTATTATAGAGGATTTTTAATCCTTTTTATAATTTTTTCCATGATTTTTTTATCATTTTTATTTGATTTTATATTCCAATTAACTCACTTTGTAAGATGAGGTCACTATGTACAGTTTCAACCATTTTCCCTACTTTCAAAAAGTTGTAATCTCTGCATAGGCTTCATTTGAATAGTAAATTATGTATTATATGTTTAAATACCATTATTTTCACCTCATTATAGTTTTTGGTCTCACAACCTCATAGTTTGATAAGAAAAGCATGTCTCCACCATGTTAAAAAGTCATTCAACATGTTGTTTGCCTTGTTTCAGGTGCTTGGAAGATAATTTCACATTGAATGGGATTTTTTAATAATTTTTTCATGCCCTTATAGGTTATATGATATTAATTTCAAATTTTTAAATAAGTATCATTCGAATTTGAGGACTCATAAAACACACATATTGCTTCAATTCTTCCCTACTGCTTGCATATGATAATGTCCACCTACAGATGGTCTAAACAGAGGATAGAGTGTATTTATGTTAGAAAGTTGAAGCATGATAAAATTCATTTGAAATCCTATCATGTGGTTGTGAAGCATGATAGACTCATTTAAGAGTGTCAATTGACAAGGTGAAAGGATAAAACACTTTCTAGCATGAGTTGACTCTTTCAGGTTTCCAATCCCTAAAAAGGGGAAATAGAGATCCTGGAGGGTTTTGAGAATGATATTTGACATAGCTATATTGAATTTTAGGGAATTATAATGGATTTTTTTTTAACCACTAGTATTTATAATCACCTTACAAAGTTGGAATGGAAGATGTCAAATGAAGAATGGTTTTGGGAGACCCTAAAGTTACCTAAAAGACACTGAAAATAGTCAATGTTATCTATAGGCATGGTTTCAAAAGAGACTATCTCCATATTAAAGTTGTAGTTTTTGACCTTGATAACATATTGAGATGGTTTCATTTGTTTCAAGGATCATTAAGGACTAAATATACCATTGGAAGGAAGGTAACTCATCATGTTTGTCTCCTAAACCATTCTTAGTCTATACAAGTAATTTGAACATACACCTACAACTAGGAATGTAGATAGGGGGATGATATAGGTGTTTATATGTTGTTTTAGTATAATTAAAATGAATTTAAGAGTAAATGAATGGTATTTGACCTCATGCTTCATGAAATACCTTTACACATCCTAACCAGGTTGAACTAAAGATAGTTTTCACATATAGGTAGAGCCTAAAGGGCAAGGTATCACAGTCAAGCTAATGACCCTATATTTGATACTAAAATGATTTCCTAAGTATTTCAAAGGTTATTTATCATTCAAACACATACCAAATGACAATTAAACTTCAAGGAGAGTCTTTTAACATCATAGACAAGGTAAATGGAAGCAAATGGCACCTATAACCAACCTTACATGACTGTGATAGGTAATGAGTGGAAAGAATGTGTCTAGAGGTTGGAAAGTATGAAGGTGAAATATATGTGTTCAAACTAATATGAAATGAACTCAAGGATAAATAATAATTTTTATGGCATAGATACAATACCAAGATATAGGCTTCATCAATAGGTGGACCCCTGTTCTGCCCTAACACGGTCAGTTATGACTGTAAGTGACACTAAAACTGAGATAAGGTGTATAAGTATTGGTCTAAATTAGGTAGGGGATACAAGGCTTTAATAAAACACCAAATGATCTTATTATATCCTCAATAATCATGGGAACATTGTGTATAAGTCAATATCATGCATGGATCACCATTAGAGTGGGGGGAAATAGTAACATAGTTAAGAGGGGTAACATTATCTTATGAACTCAAGAGTATATAGGGGTATAAATGGGTCAGAGTGTTATAATTTTGAATGAAGTATCTATTTAGTGATTTTTATAGAATATATATACCTCTCATAGTGTGTATTGAATATAGGAAGAGTTCCAAGAAAGCAAGGACCAGCCCATCCCTTTAACCCCTTCACAAAGTCTCACTTTTAGCAGTCTATCTCAGCTTTCAGTATTTTTGGGAAGAGTAAATGATGTCATTAGGGACTCAAATCTGCTAAATATGGTCTCTATCACCTATATAAACTCACCAAATTTTCATTTTTTATGATAAAATAGGGGGAGTGCCTTCTATTTTGTCTCAAACAGAGGGCACTCCCCTCAATGCAAAGCCTGATGCTTTTAGAGAAAAATAATTAATGGATAGATAAGGAGTTGGTTGGAAATTTTAGGGACAATTCATAAGATTTATGACATATATTACAACATTAACAACCAATTAAAAGAGGATTAAACCAAACAAAATGCCCTGAACACTCAAGGTTTACAAGCAGAGAGAGTCCAAACAAGGGTTCAATCTCAATTATATCACTAATTTAAATCTCCAATTAGTTGTGACATGTCTTTTAGATCATGTTAGAGGTTTTTTAGTTGTTGAAATTTAAATATTTTCACCTTGGAGGTCTAAACCTATAGAAGTTGTAGATAGGCATGTTATGCATGTTGAAGCCTAGGTCCAAATGGAGAACCATCTTCACCCCTGTCATGAGACGAACATCTCAAAGTATTAAAACATGATTTTAGGGTCAAAATATAGGTTTTATATTTTTTTAAGTGTAGAATAAACATTAGGAGAGCCACTTTTAAGCTTAGATTTATGCAAAATGGGAAAACAAGCTTGAATAGGCAACTTCAATTGCTCATACCTTTTCTAAGGATATGCATGGTGGCAAAATAAGTTTAGAGTGGTTATTAGATTCCCCTAACATCATTTTTGTAGAATTTTTCTGTAAGTTGGATATCAAATTTTTATGAACAAACCTTAAGACTCAAAATAGGCCTAAAACCCTTCTAAACCCTCAACTAGAACCAGTTTATGAAAATGGAGTTGGATATCTATCTATATGGAACATTTGGACCATGAAACCTATTATAATTTGTAAATTACTCTCTCAATCTACTCTATATTATAGTTATTTGTATGGAACTATATGAACATAGTACAAAATAGGGTCTTTCTCACTATTTTGTGTGTTTTGTAGGTTATAGGAGGTTTCAAGAGATGAAAATAATATGGATGTAAATATTAATACTTAATATAACTCCCCATTTAAGTCTCATTTCTTTAAATAGTTCCTAAGTGCCTCAAAAAGGTGATTCATTTTAGCTAGTCAAATTTGGCATATTGAATAAGCTAGGCAGAAGTGTGAAAACCTAAATTGGATGTCCTTTTAGGCTATGACTAATTATTATAGGGAAATTTAGGCCCAAAAAACATGTAATTAACTCCCTCCCATGGATTTTCATAAGCAAATGAACCAAATTTGATGACAAGTGTTCATGGGTCCATGAAAGGAGTTTTTTTTGAATTGCAGATGATGATGGTTTCTTTCTAATTGTTTTTAGAAGACCAAGCATGAAACCAATGCATAAAGAGTCATGTATAATGTACCTAAATTTAATTCCAATCATCATACCTTATCCTCATTATTTATCGGATTTTCAAACAGAGGCAATCGTGAAGGTAGTTTTTCTATGCAAAATGAGGAGTTTTATGCCATTTTTCATGAAGTTTATGCCTTGAATTGAAACTCGGGATTATATAACTTGCATGGTTTATCCCATATAATTCTCACATGAAAAATTAACTACTTATATCATCTTTAAAAGTGTATTTTAGACCCTTGGACTTATCTCTTCTTCTCTCTCTCTCTTAAGTTCTATAAGAACTAGCCATTTTGGCATTGTATTGGATATTTCACCTGAGTATGGTGAAGCCCTAATCATTTATATAAATTTTTATAAATAAAATAAATAATTTTTACCTCTTTCATGACTTTTAATATTTTTTTTACTTGAATGTTGAATTTGCTTAGTGAGGACTATGGATTCCTTAGCAAGTTGTCACATTCTATCACCTATTTGCAGTTTCTTCTTGCAAGGTATGTGATGTGTTATAGGGAATTTCAAAGTTTAAGTGAGTTGTTCTCTTCATTGTTTCCATTCAATTCCTCTTGTCTAGTCCTCCTATATTTTCACATTCATCCATAACCTCACAATGTAACATTGATGCAAGAAGACATAGATTGGAGAGTGTATATTTAGTTTGCCCTTTGATTTCAAGTGTAATATGCATATGGTTGTATGTCATAAATATATTTGTTGTATCACCTCACTTATTTTAGTTATCTCTCTCCCTTTTCACCCCCCAAATTTATTATTAGTTTCAATCCTAAGTGGTACATCAAGGGAGCTAGCCCTATCTAGAGATTCACCTTATTCCTTAGGCTACCCACAAGCCTAGAGGTGATTCCATTGTGCCACTTGGATGAGGAGAGATTTTAATCTCCTCAAGGGGTGAAAATTAAAGTGACAATAGTATAAATTAAAAGATATTTTCTATTTATGAATTTGTTTGATAGGTATTTTGTTATATATGAGAAAGGATTACATTTTCCTCTTAATCTCTCAAGGGTATACTATGGTCAAGTGTGCATAGATTGTGTATCATCCACCTATTTTACCCATGGAGGTTATTAAATTTCATATGAAATTTTATATGGTGGCTATAACACTAATTTCTTACTGTCATTGCCATTTGAAATCAATATGTTTCTTGATCTGCAATCAATAAAAGCATCAACTATAACTAACCATGGTCTTCCTAGGATAATTGTATATCCTCCTAGTTTTATCTTTGGTTTTAGGATGATGAAATTAGATATATATTCTCATGAATACATAGTGATGAATAAATATTTAATCATTCCTTCTAGTTTGACTGTGGATCTATCAACCATTTTTCATAACTGTAGGTGTTGGGTAGCGTTGTTTATTCCAAATTTATTCATGCTTTCCATAATTGTGACATTTATGGTTGATTTTAAATAAATAAATGTATTATTTATGATATTACCATTAATTTATACATTAAATATAGGGATTTTAGGATTAGAATACTTAGGTGGAGCCACATTTCCTAGCATGATGTTTGCAAGTTATCCAACTACTTGGATAATCTTGGGATCCTTCCTTTTTGGCTTGGTTTATTTATGCATATTTCATGGAAATATTTGGTGTAGATTGTAACATATATTATGGCCTAACATAATGGGATATTGACACACACATTATTTAATTGTCCTAAGAAATCAAATTAAGGTTCTAGGTCAAGACATTAAATTTGTAACCTTTCAGGGAAAGAGGGTTTTTAGACCCGTATTTTGTTGTGGTGGATCTTGGTTCAAGAGTATCAATAGGTTTAAATGGTTAAAAATTAGTATGGGTGTCTGAAATCTCCTCAATATATTTGATGATCATGTATGGTTTGGGTTGTGAAATAATACATCCTAAATAAAAGTGGACTTTATTGATATCCAAAGTGTAGGTTGGATATTGCATTATTTCAATGGTTTGTGTTGGCTAAACCAACTTACTGGTCAGGTTTGGTATAGGTTGGGTGGCCAATTATGGTTTTATAGGAGTTGGTTGTGTATTTGGCATTAAATCAAGTTATTTTTATTGAAATTATTATGGTTGGGTAAATGTAGCATTTTGGCTGAGCCAAGGTTGGTTAATCCTCTATGGTTGATGCCATGGATTTGAGGGTGTCACCATTGTTGGTTATGATTTAGAGTTTGCCAAGGCTAGTTTTTTAAGCTTAGGGTTTACCAATTTTTGGGTGTTCAAGATGAGTTTAGGGTGGCTATAAATTACTTTGAGATAGGATATTTATTTGTGACCAATTCTAGTTTTGGGGTTGCATATTTGTCTAAGAACTTGATCCATAGTTAGGAATAGCTTAGAATTAAGAATTTGAGAATTCAAAGTTTGGTGGTGTGCCTCAATTATTAGACCTAGGTGGATATTTTCTTCATTGTGCTATGTATAAAATTTGACCTCCTTCTCCACTAATTACATGTAATTCTATTGTCTTGGGATCCTCCATTCTTATGTTTGCCACTTTAACTCTAATAGCCTAACATTTACGTTCCACTTTCTTATTGAGATAGTTTGGACAATAAACCATCAAATATTTCTCTATTTATTTTTAATTTTTCCTTGTTTTCAATATATTTATTTGAGTATCCATATGAATAATGATATCTTTCTTCATATCCTACAAAAAATTAATTACCTCAATTTTTGAGAGTCCATTTATATCTGATGAAGGAAGTTACTTGCTTTTGTAGGTTTTACTTTTTATTGACCTTGAGTAACTCCTACATAGAAGTGTTAGCTCATCAAATGATAATGCCGAGACATATCCTCCACTCATTAGGTCCAAATCCTCCAAGAAATATTCTCTAACTCCTCTTAAGAATATTAATTTGATGGATTGTCTATCCATTGCAGTCTGCTTAGATTTTTTAGGGTAAACGTAAACCATTCCATGTAGTTTTATAGTGTTTCATTCTTCTCTTGTGTCATCCTAAAGATTCCATCTCCATTATAGTTCTTTCCTCAACAATAATCTTGATATTTGGAAATGAACTTCTCCTTCATTTCCTCCCAAGTGGAAATTACATCTTTTTCTAGTCCCATAAACCATCTAAGGGTTGCATCCTTGAGTGTTTACTAAAATAATTTCAAATTTTGAGCATCTTGATTATAATTATAACTATGTCATAAGACATCAAAATCAAAGACGAATGTATCTAGATCCACACTTGCTTTCCCAATAAAAGTAGGGAGATTACAATGAGGTATAATTTCCATATGTGCATCCCCCCTAAGGGTATGGATGGAGAATTTATTTTTTATAACTTGTTGGTAGTGTTCTCTTTTTTATGGTCCTCCATGAATGTCCTTATTACACATAGACCAAAAGCTTCTATCACTCACTCTTCAAATTATTCATCAATCTATATAATACCCAGTGAGTAGTAATTAGAAATTTTGGGTTTTTTAGATGGAAAAGAGTGTCTCCTATATGGGGGTGAAGGAGTGGAAGTTCTTAATGATTCTATCAGTTGTCCAATAAATATCTTGTTTAATTTAGTAGATTATATAGGTTTAATGTTCCTCTTAGGAATCCAAAGAGTTTTAAATGATCTCTTGGCAAGAAGTTCGGATGAAGGTGGAGGGATTTGAATACCAAATTATTGAGTATGAGGTGGCCAAGTAGGAATACCCAAAAATGATGTAGAAGGGTCCATTTCAAGGGTATGAAAACCCATTTCCTCTTGATTCTCAACTTATGCTACAAGTTTACTCAAGAACAATCCTTCCTTAACTCTTCTAATAATCATGTTGGATTGTCCTTAGATATTTCCTCATGATACTCAATTTCTAAAGGTTGTAACTTTGTTTCTATATTAAAATTCAACTGCTTAGGCAAGAATCTACCTAGGTAGTCTCATTCCCATTTCATATAAATTAACTAACTTCCTTTTGTATTTTTTTTACCCTGCCCTGCACAAGATTAGTAAAGTATGTATTTTTTGAATTTTTCACTAATTTAATTTTTCATAAATTGAAAATTATGTCTATAATGTAGGAAATTTAACTAGGAAATCAATAAAAAAATGTAGTAAAGATTTGGAAATAAAAATAAATTATCAATCTTGGAGATACAAGTGTTGTGGCACCTTCCCCAATAATGATGCCAAAATGATGAGCATAATTTTAACCACCAATTAAACTGACACAAACCAATGTCTAAACATATAAATTGATATTATAACATGGGGAATCCACTGGGTTTATAAAATGATCTACTTCATTAATTTTCAACCCAAAGTGCATTTAAATTTGATTCTCAACTTGTGCTACTAGTTTAGTTAAGAATTGTCCTTAACTCTTCTAATAATCATTTTGGATTGTCTTCAGATATTTCCTTGTGATACTCAATTTCTATAGTTTTTAACTCTATTTCTATAGTAAACTCAACTGATTAAGCAAGAATCTACTTAGGTAGTCTCATTCCCACTACATATAAATTAACTAACTTCCTTCTGTATTTTTTCTACCCTGCCCTACACAAGATTAGTTAAGTATGTATTTTTTGAATTTTTCACTAATTTAATTTTGCATAAATTGAAAATTATGTCTATAATGTAGGAAATTTAACTAGAAAATCAATTAAAAAATGCAGTAAAGATTAGGAAAATAAAAATAAATTATCAATCTTGGAGATATAAGTGTTGTGACACCTTCCCTAACAATGATGCCAAAATGATGAGCACAATTTTAGCCACCAATTAAACTAACATAAACCAATGTATAAACATATAAATTAATCTTATAACATGGGGAATCCACTTAGTTTATAAAATTATCTACTTCATTAATTTTCAAACCAAGATGCATTTAGATTTGACAAGATGTCACACTCTATGTGCAACACTTATTCACTTATTGATTTGTATCAATTACAGATATGAACATAATTGTATAAAGGAAAATATATGAATTGAAATTCCTTGGAATTAAATCACACTTGAAAAAATTAAATGAATTGAATTGAATTGAATGCAATGGAAGTTTCTTCTAATAAAGTAATAATTGTTCAAACTTAATTAAATAATAAAATAATTAATCACAATACTTATCTCACCCACACACACACACATATTTCAAAATATATAAATAGATACTTACGTATTGATTCTAATTCACTAATCTAATAAGTTAGGATCTTCACTACAACTCCTCTTGAAGGGAACCTCCTTGCTTGGGTTGAGTTCCAATACTACTCTTATGTTTTAATGCTTTTAATTTAGAATATGATTTCATTAATAATCATGTAACAATTAAATATTTATATAACAATGGTTACAAATATAACTATTGAATATAATGTTGTTTAATCTCCAGCTTCATATTACTCTATTAGCCATGGCATAAGTCCTTGTTGCATTATATACATAGGTGGCCATTTGTTACTAATTAAAAATAAATGCTAATAGTATTGTTAGCTACCTAAGTTGTACCCTCTTGAGAAGGACTATTCAAACCCTTCCCAAACTTGGAATAACATGGGATTGACCTATAAGCTATGGGTTAATGTTTCTACGCTAGATTTTCGCTTTCACATTCAAAGAGAGGAAATGAGAAACTTAAAAGAATGGTCAAGGCTTGTATGTACCTGGATGTAGTCTGCGCACCGTAATCCAGACGCTGTGAGGACTCCTCTTTGGTTGTGGAGGAATGACACCTGCAAAGAAAAGAGACTTGGACAAAAGAAGGTGTTAGATGGATAGATGGTGGGTTGCCAAGTGAAAGCTTGATCCCAGAAGTATGAAGACTTCCTTAAGGTATATCAACCCACTAGTCAATAAAAAGAAGTGTCTGATAAATAGCAGAATGTTAAAAGACTAAAAGTGATAAAAGATGGAAATGAAAAGGAAGCAAAAGCGTACTTGAGAGATGTTGTCAGACTGGTCACAGTCACCGGCGTCGGTGGTCCTACCGGCATCGGTTGTTGAGGTCTGTCGACGTCGGTTAGTATGCCGACGTCGGTTGGGGAAGTGGCCGGTGTCGGTCGGGGCAATGGTCTTTGGATGAGGTCTAGTCAAATCTGTGGTCCGTGGACAGAGTCTGGTCAGGTTTGGTCTGTGGACAAGGCCAAGGAAGGCTCTGGGTCTATTTGAGTGGTCTAAGACAAAGTTTTGGGCTTGGTTGAATGGTCTGGGATCTCGATTTGAGAGTCTGGTTGAATGGGTAGAGTGTATGGTCCGACAGAGGACAGAGGCAATAGGGAAATATGGATTCGGGTTTGGGAACAGTTTGGTCTTGGGGAGATAGTGCTGAATCTAATTCATAATACTTAGAAGCAAATGACTAGAAAACACAGACAATATACATACCCGTGCCTTGTTGAAGGTGTGCTGCTGCTGATGATCCCCGCACCTGCTATTGATGTAGCCTGTGTGGAGGACCTGTTGTTAGTGTAGAAGTCTGATGTTGCACCCGTGCCTTGTTGAAGGTGTGTTGTTG
Source organism: Torreya grandis (assembly GCA_037957365.1). Lineage (NCBI taxonomy): Eukaryota > Viridiplantae > Streptophyta > Pinopsida > Cupressales > Taxaceae > Torreya > Torreya grandis. The sequence continues at coordinate 1,952,626 of JARHVA010002843.1, forward strand.
CTAATGATCCTCGTACCTACTGTTGATGTAGCCTGTGTGGAGGACCTGTTGCTAGTGTAGAAGTCTGATGTTGCACCTGAGGGAGAGAGTGAGAGGCTTCACTGAGAGATTGGCAGAATGACAGATGGTCCAAGACACCAGATTCCAGATTCGTGATTAGCTCCTGAGATTCAGAATTTGATTAGAATTTGTGATTTTTTTGTGATTAGCCATGGATAGGGTCAGGAAACGGTTTAAGTAAACTGACATCGGCGATACCACCGGTGTCGGTCGATAGTTGACCGACGTCAGCGGGTGGAAAATGGTTAAAAGGGCCAACAACCCCGTTCTTCATCCGCCAAGTGCATAGTCAGTGGAAGAATTATCGAAGGTTAAGATAAATACGCATGAGAGTTGGTTAGGCGATTGGAGAGGAGTAAGAATAGGTCTTGGGTGAGTCATAAGATGGGAATTAGTCCAAGGTGAGGTGTCATGGGTGATGTGTCCAAGGAGGGGGGGTTAATTCAAAATAAGTTTATTATTTTAAATTTGCATGTTTTAGAAATGGGTTAGGAATGGACCAAGGGGGGGAATGAACAAGGGTTAGACACGATTTCGGTGTCTACATTTGCCCCTTTTTGTCTTGTTGGTTGTTGTGGACGAACTGCAAGACAAAAATAGGAGTTGGTTGCCCCAAGTGTGGGATGATGTGGATTGCCCCGAGGTATGGATGAGGTATTCCCCCTCAAAGCGAGAGTCAAGGGAAGGGAACCTGATGTCAGGTGTTGATTTGACAAAAGGTGGATGAGAAGGAGAGTGAGGGTGAACGCTACAAAAGTCATGATTGCGTGCATACCACTTCACGGGATAGGTAGGTCAAATGGTCGCAGTCAAAAGGTCGAGGAGTGCCAAAATTGAAATAACCGGGCCTCAACATTAGTCGTAGCAGATCGGGTTATTCAATCTAAGCTGTAGCTCCAAATGGTCGTCATGTTCCAGGTATCCTGGGCTCAGGAAGTGCTCCCAAAAACACGAAAAAAGTCACAAGTAGTGCGGATCAACCGGCTTGTGATCCTATACTTGTGAGGGTCCAAAAATAAGGTCTGCGAACAATTTTGCTATCTATTCGTGAGGTAGCATGCGTGCAAACAAAACCAAGACAGGGTTCAGTGTAGGGCACGGCAGCAGGGTTGATGGGTCCACCGTAGACTGTATCTATAGTTAGATACAATGATGCATTGGATGAGATCGCTTATTATGAGAGGGCCACAGGGGGTTCCCTCAGATACAGAGATACTCTGAGATGAGGGCAGAGTAGAGCCGATAGTGGTTTATGTCTCGAGTGATAGCTTTTGGGTCTCGCAGATGGCACAAATCAAAGGGGGGAGAGGATACAACATCTTCCCAGCCACTGCCACCACCACCACAGCCACAGCCTTGAGGGCAGATCTTGAGATTTATTTTTGATGTATATACCGGCCTGCGAGCTGATGATGCAAGATGTATTTGATTTTGAGAGAGAGACAGAGGCACATATTATGCCATTGTATTAAAAAAATTGATATATATATATGATGTGATTGTGATCATTGATGTGTTATGAAAAATATTATGGATGTGGTTATATGTTATTTTGATTTGATAGATGTTTTGATATGATGTTTAAGATTATGATGCTGATATTGTTGTGTTGATATGATGATGAATGTATGATTAGGATTAATGATTAATGATATGGATGTAAATGATTAACCTTAATGATTATGAAAATAAGTGATTGTTTGTAATGTGATTGGTAGGTGATGAAAAAAATGTGATGGAAGAAATGCGATGAAGGAATGGCCGAGCTAACCCCAGAAGACCCCATGTCAACTGAGTGCTGCCTACATAGTCCCTGTCGTAAGGGGCCTCAGGCCAATGTAGTTCTCCCTAGAAGGGAGGAATGGTCAAAGGGATGGAATTGGTCTTGGTCGAGGTCAAGGTGAGGAGAAGATGATGTTACAGCCTTTTCCAAATGGTGTATTCTGTAACATTAGTCGGAGTTCTTCATCCCTAGAAATTTTCCATATTCGTGATGGATGTATGCTAAAAATGAATTGAGGTCTATTTATGCTTCAGCAAGTAATGGTTTATGCTTGACATAAATTGTGTGGTTGATAGTTTCCATGTGTATTGATGTCTATGGAAACCATAATGATTAGGCTATGTGAGTGGTTTTAAAAGAGTCGGATTGAATCGTCTTGATAAATGATGTGGTTGAATGTGACCAAAGTGTAGGCAGATAGTAAAAGGCATAAGTGCCATTTTACTGACAAGGACCAAAATGACAGCATAGATAGGGGTTGTTAGAACCAAGAGCCCCATTTATGCATTGCATCGTTGACCATAGTTATGTTAGAGCGGTAATCGAATCACTTTGACATTAAAGTGAGCTCGAAGTCCCTTGAGTAGGTGATATGATAGGAGGAAAGGGTAACCCATTTTAGAGTATGGAGAACTTTGCCCTTTTTTATAGGAGACCTTGAGACAACTACAAGTCAAGTCCATGACCCGATTTTTTTTTTTTTTTTTAAGAGCGGACTGATCAATGCGAGAAGTCCACATAAAGATGTCATTTGTTTGGTGGTCATTTGTGAAGTTGATCGATGCGAGAAGCTTCTAACAAAGTGTTGTTTGTAGCAAGATTTAGTCATAGCCATCCTTTGAGGGAGTGGTCTATATTTTGCTTTATAGATTTAAGGGCTTTTGAATAGCTGTCCTTCGAGGGATCAGTCTATTAGCTACAGTAATGATATTACAGCTGTCCTTCGAGGGAGCAGTCTACTTTTTGATTTGGTTTTGTGACCTTGGATATTTTGACATCTTGATTTATTTTGACAGAAATGTGAGTCATGGACAGGACTATAGAAGGTCAAGGGCTCCCTTTTATTAGGACGAAGCATCCGTACATCATAAAAGGGTTGTAGAGGATTTTGTTAAGGGAAAAAGGGTGGAATGGATAGAGGATTAAAAGGATAAGGATTGCTCAAGGGATGAGCTCAAGTTAAATGTCAAGTGGACGAGTACTCGACCAATAGTAAAATGGTCGTAGATGCAAAGCATAAAAGGGCTCAGGTTCTGATAAGTCCCTGGACCATGCTAGTGTGTTAAGGTTCGAGTCAATTAGGAGCAAAGGTGCCCCATTTGCCTCTTTCCAAATTGGTCAGGTGATTGATGACAGCTTGAAGAAATGATAGGTGTTTGGTTGGTCGATGTTTGATAATTGAAGTTTGGTCGAGGTTTGGTTGATGCTGGTTGGGGTCATGACAAGAAGGTTGATTGATGGTTGGTCGAGACTTGGTCAAAGTTTGGTCGGATGTCTGGTCAAAGTTGGTTGAATGTTTGGTTGACTATTTGGTCAGGGTCATGATAAGGTTGGATTCCCCCAGTCGCTTAGGGAGAATGTTGGATAAATTGGTCAAGGTCGGTTGAGGCTTGGTGGCTAAATGGACTGTGTTGATGTCAAATAATGGGGTCAAAGGCGGCAAAGGGATCATAGTCTAGCGTGGAGATCATGATTTAGGCAATGACGTTTGAGAGGCATGGGTTGGTGTTGATAATTTCTCGAAGAGGTGGTCAAGAGGGTCCTTGTTTAGAAGGGAATCCTTTCTCCGTTGTTGATGAATGACAGCTTTGAGAGCGCAACAACGCTCAGTGTCATGTCCTGGAGTGTGATGATAATGACAAAATTTAGAGTTGTCAAACCAAGATGGCCTTGATCTGAGAGTTGATGAGTGGGGTGGTGTTGAAGGTTTGTTGATAACGTTGTCGAGAAGAAGGGTGTCATTTCCCAGACATTGGCAAATGACAACCTTGAGGGCACAACAATGCTCAGTGTCATGTCCAAGCGTGAGATGATACGCACAAATGTAAGTGTCGTCGAACCAGGGTAGTTTTGGTTCGAGAGATTGATATGGTTTAAGAGGTAGGAAATAGATGCGAGAGGACTGCAACAATTGCCGTAACAACAAAGCATAAGAACCTGCTAACGGGTCTGGATGTTTTGTCACAGTGGGGATTGATGAATTTGGTTTGGGATGCATAAGAGGCATAGGTCGATGGTTTGGAAGAGATATATGTCTGAGGGGTTGAGGGAGTAATGGAGGCAACTTGCCTCTGTGAAGTATGGGAGTAGGAAAAACTCCTATTAAAGTGGATGGATGCGGGCCCAAGATTGAAGGTAATGAAGAAGGTGGGGGAGGAGTCCTCCGGTGTGGTCTAGTGGCCATATTTGATATGGTTTGAGGGCCATTATTACGAGAGGTGAGGTTAGATGTGGGGCGAACACCAAGAGGTTCAATCTCTTTTGGTAAGGTGGGCGCTTGTGCGGGTTTGGGCTTAGATGTGGACGGAGGTGAGTGAGATGTAACAATCTCAGGCAAAAGGCAAGAGGAAACTGTGACTGGGTCTTCTTCGGTCAAAATGGGTGGAGATATTGGGTCTTATTTTGGTGGAGAAGAAATAGGAAAGTGCGGCTCCTCAAGAGAGAAGAAGGCAGGGATGATCGTGCCTTCTGCTTGTGCTTGAGGAGTAGGCAAGGTAAGGTCTTCGGATGAAGGTAAGGCTAATGGCGTAGGCATGGTCGAGGTGTCCTCTAGTTTGAGATAGGTAGATGGAGGACTAATAGGAGAAGAAATTTCTTCATCCTGTGATGGAGGAGGTTGGTCAAGGACAAGAGGCAAAATAGTGTTGATTGTGTGAATATTATGGTCATGAGAGTCATTAGTCATGGTTTGGATGTTGTTTTGAGTAGGTGGATGGTTTGGAAATGGTTGTTTGAAGATGTCGATGTTTTGGTTGGGTGGGGCATTTGGGTTATCTAAAATAAGATCCCCCTTGTCGATCATGTCTTGGATGATGTTCTTGAAGGTTCGGCAATTGTCGATGTCTTGGTCGTGGACGCTATGAAAGTGACAGAAGTCGGCCTCCCTATACCATGTAGGGAGGGATTTTGAAGGGTCAAATTGAGGTGGTCGGATTGGAAGGAGATTGAGGACCCCTTGCTTGAGTAGTTTTTCCAAAACAGAAGCGTATGATTCTCCAAGTGGAGTGTATGAATGCTGGATGTACCGTTGTTGGAATTGTTTGGTGATGCTTGGAGATGTAGAAGGTTGAGGGTAATTAGTTGTCATCGAAGATGGTGATCTAATGACCACAGTGTTGGCCACTCCTTTGGGTTTGGAGTTGGAAAAAGAAGAAGGTCTGGAAGAAGAATGGTCATTGGTTTTTGCGTTGGTATTACGCAATTTGACCTTATCCTCTTCAATGGCATGGAGTTCAAGCTTTTGAGCCATGGTGAAAGCTTCGTCGAAAGTGCGGAATGTCTGAATCCGCAAGGTAGAAGAGATGTGCCTGGCACATACTCAAGAAAAGAGCTCGATGAGCTTAGGTTGAGGTAAGGAGAAAGAGAGCTGGTTAATCAAGCCTCTCCAATGGGCGACAAAATCAACTATTAATTCATCGTCGAATTGCCTGATGGAGTAAAGGTTTGTGATTGAGACTTGTTTGGTGATGTTGATAGAAAAATGATCAAGAAATAATTGGGCAAGTTGAATGAATGAAAAGATAGAATGTCTGGCAAGAGAGCTATACCAGTCAAGGGCGGAGCCAGAAAGGGACATAGGGAACATGCGTAAAAGTAACGCATCATCGTGGGCAATAAGATAGCAGGCATGTCTAAATGCCCATAGATGTTGTTGCAGGTCCTCCTTAATCTGGAAGCGAGTGAATTTAGGAAGCTCCCATTGGTTGGGGTATGGTTGGATAGGGATAGAAGGATGAATGGGCTCGTTGCAAATTTGCTCATACGAGAGAGCATTGCGTGAACCAGAGATAAAGGTCTCAAGATTGGACATTTTATCCATCAGCATTTTAATAACGTCTGCTGACGGATTGGCAGATGGAGCGCCCCCTAGGTTGTACGGTGCTTGAAAGAGGCTAGAGGAGGCATACGACATAGTCGGTTGTACCAATAAGGGGGCAACGTACGGATGACTAGTCGCAGGGACATAAGTGGAGGCCAAAAGTGGTTGAGTTATGAAGGTCCAGGGTATAAGTTGACTAGATACCACCAAGGGTGGTTGTGTGACAGCACTGGTAGAAGGATAGGTTGGCACTCCTGCATTCATGGGTGCAAGAGTGTGAGGGGTTGAGACAATCAAGTTCTGGTATGATGTAGAACTTGGTTGAATTGCGTGTGGTTGAGGGGGTAATGGAACCCCAATGGAGGTTGGTCTAAAAATGGATGGGGAGGCCAAATTTTTCATATTGGCCATGGTCGGGTAAACGGTTGAGGCAAAAGGTTGGGTAGCGGATGGTGTTAATGTCATCACCGCTTCACCCGAAAGGTCTCGCGTTGGGTCTCTTGCGAGATAGTATTAGAGGGCTGTGACGTTGAGGTCCAAGAATCTTTTGAAATCTTGGTCCCCTTCAGGGATGATGGGAGTCTGAGTCGAGGTCGGTCCTGTAGGAGTTCTTTCAGTCTCCGAGTGGAACTCCATGATAGGATTGGTTAGGGACGAGAGAGCGTGGTCAAGAAGAGGGTCAGGTTCCAGAAACTATGTGTTTTCAATTTCAAAAACTCAGAATGAGGTTTTGGCAGAAAAAGGGGTCAGGTTTTAATTTGCTATTTTGAAAAAAAAGGACTGTGACAGTGATCGACATCAGTTGAAAAACTGATGTCGGTAAGGGAAAATGGCCGACGTCGGTCAGATCACCGATGCCGGTGGAGGAAGGTGACCGATGTCGGTGGAAAAGTCGATGCCGGTGACTGTGGTTTCCAGAAACTCAGAAAAATTTGAAGATTCTTGGAAAAAAAAGGAAGAGAACATCCTTACTAGATCAAAAAACCAGATAAGAACAGAAAAATAGAGAGAGAGACAGACAGGCCCTAAGCATTAAATCCTAAGAATCAACTTTTTAGAATCCTGTGGCTTATGCCTTAAAGTGATGTTTGGGAGGTTGGTTGTTAGAAGGGTCCTAGAAAAGGTAGTCTATGGATGGTTTCAAGTTTTGTTTAGGCGCTCAAGAAGTCTGGGTTAGGTTCTGTACATGGCCTGGTGCTAAGGAGCAAGCTCCCCTCACTTCACGATTCCAGTGGTTAGCTGGTTTTGCTTAGCCAAAATATACTTTCCCTATAGTTTAGACTCTGCCAGAGAACAGAGTTGGCTTTCTCCTTGGTGGTGAAATCCACGTAGGATCGCCGGGATGGGTAAGGTATCCGCTGGGTAATGAAATCCCAGTCGGGCCTTGTCTCAAGTATGTTTGATGTTTGTTTTAGTGCAAGTGGTTTAGGTTGTGTAACATGAAGTGGACTAGATTAATTCATGATGCGATTATTAATTACTATGTGTGGTCTAAGAGATGCAAGAAAATAGAAATGAATGCAAAGTGTTTTAAGTCCAAGTCAAAATGTTTGTTCGTATGAAGACGAATGGAGAAAGAGTCAAAGAATATGAGTTTTGACTAGTCTAGAAGTGCAAGCAAGAAAAGAAAAGTTCTTTTTAGTCCTGCTTATGATGTTGTTTAGAAGAGACGAAAGAGGTGAAAAAGGAAGGAACCTAATGCACCTATATGAATGAAAGAAAGAAAGAACCCAAGGAAGGCCCTAAGGGTCCCACCGGGCGTGCCAGAATGTTTCTACGCTAGATTTTCACTTTCACATTCAAAGAGAGGAAATGAGAAACTTAAAAGAATGGTCAAGGCTTGTATGTACCTGGATGTAGTCGGCGCACCATAATCCAGACACTGTGAGGACTCCTCTTTGGCTGTGGAGGAATGACACCTACAAAGAAAAGAGACTTGGACAAAAGAAGGCGTTAGATGGATAGATGGTGGGTTGCCAAGCGAAAGCTTGATCCCAGAAGTATGAAGACTTCCTTAAGGGATATCAACCCACTAGTCAATAAAAAGAAGTGTCTGATAAATAGCAGAATGTTAAAAGACTAAAAGTGATAAAAGATGGAAATGAAAAGGAAGCAAAAGCTTACTTGAGAGATGCTGTCGGACTGGTCACAGTCGCCGGCATCGGTGGTCCTACTGGCGTCAATTGTTGAGGTCTGCCGACGTCGGTTAGTATGCTGACATCGGTTGGGGAAGTGGCCGGTGTCGATCGGGGCAATGGTCTTTGGATGAGGTCTGGTCAAATCTGTGGTCCGTGGACAGAGTCTGGTCAGGTCTGGTCTGTGGACAAGGCCAAAGAAGGCTATGGGTCTGTTTGAGTGGTCTAAGACAAAGTTTTGGGCTTGGTTGAATGGTTTGGGATCTCAGTCTGAGAGTCTAGTTGAATGGGCAGAGTGTATGGTCCAACAGAGGATGGAGGCAATAGGGAAATAGGGAAATATGGATTCAGGTTTGGGAACAGTTTGGTCTGGGGGAGATAGTGCTGAATCTAATTCATAATACTTAGAAGCAAATGACTAGAAAACACAGACAATATACATACCCGTGCCTTGTATAAGGTGTGTTGCTGCTGATGATCCCCGTACCTAATGTTGATGTAGCCTGTGTGGAGGACCTGTTGCTAGTGTAGAAGTCTGATGTTGCACCTGTGCCTTGTTGAAGGTGTGCTGTTGCTGATGATCCCCGTACCTGCTATTGATGTAGCCTGTGTGGAGGACCTATTGCTAGTGTATAAGTTTGATGTTGCACCTGAGGGAGAGAGTGAGAGGCTTCATTGAGAGATTGGCAGAATGACAGATGGTCCAAGACACCAGATTCTAGATTCGTGATTAGCTCCTGAGATTCAGAGTTTGATTAGAATTTGTGATTTTTTTTGTGATTAGCCGTGGATAGGGTTAGGAGACGGTTTAAGTAAACCGACGTTGGCGATACCACCAGCGTCGGCCAACAGTTGACCGATGTCGGTGGGTGGAAAATGGTTAAAAGGGCCAACAACCCCGTTCTTCATCCACCAAGTGCATAGTCAGTGGAAGAATTGTCGAAGGTTAAGATAAATACGCACGAGAGTTGGTTAGGCGGTTGGAGAGGAGTAAGAATAGGTCTTGGGTGAGTCATAAGATGGGAATTAGTCCAAGGCGAGGTGTCATGGGTGATGTGTCCAAGGAGGGGGGGTTAATTCAAAATAAGTTTATTATTTTAAATTTGCATGTTTTAGAAATGGGTTAGGAATGGACCAAGGGGGGGAATGAACAAGGGTTAGACACGATTTCGGTGTCTACAGTTACCTATTGTCTAGGCCAAAACTCTAGTTTTATGGGTCTAGATCCCATAATTTTTCAACTTGACTTCTCTTCTAATATCTAAATCTATTAAGATGAAAAGGGTAAAGATATTGCATAAATGAAACCTACTCTAAATGGGTGATGCACCAACATGATAGTTCATCCACTCAACTTTGGACTCTCAACAATACTAATGGACAATGCATAGAGATAAAACACTACCTTCAATGGATTCTAAGTAAAAAAATTTCACATAGAGGTTAGTTTGAATGGATTAAGCATTAGGTTGGTGAGAAGAGGTGCTGGTTCAAGGCACTTACAATCAGACTTCTACTCCAAGCTTGAACCATCAACCTCACAACATACTAGATAATTTACTAAGAAAGCTTTTTAGTACCTAGGTGAGACATGGACCTACAAAATGGAATGTTACACTACTATTGCATATAAATAAATCATGGCCATACTAATTACTAATCATGAATAAGCTATAATTTTCTATTCATCAATCCAATAGGCCTACAAATATAAAACCTGGTAGAGTTTTTTCATACTAGCCTGAAGTATGTGAATCAGGGCCTTCAAGCCTAAATAAATAGCCAATAAGGAGAGAATAAGGGGATAATGGCATGGAGGATAGATATAAAGGTCATTAATGACCATCATAAATTCATTACAATAGTTAAAAAATAGTTAACTCAGTCCTCTATACACCCCTTATGCATTGAGCTCTTGATTAGCCTTTGAATGAGACTTTAGGCATTGAAATGAGGTGGTGGAAGGTATGGTTGACCTATTAAAAACTCTATCAAGGCATTTTATTCCCCTATTTATTTAAATAACTCCTCTCCCTAATAGTTACAGCATGAATGAGGTGTAATCAAGTCACCATGAAGCATGAAACAATCATACTCCTTTAAAGAAAATTGACAAAGTCAAGAAACTGCCTTATCCCTATATTATAATCATAAAATATGCATTAATTTCCCTTCAGGTATTAGCTACTAGGGATAACATCTCTTCATTAAATCATTTCATTATCCCTTCAATGTCATTTCTATTCTTTATGTTGACCAAGTAGCTCTACTAGGCTACTTAGGCCTAGTAGACCAACTATTTGTGTTTGGCAGCTATGAAAGACCTGAATAAGAGCTTGAGAAACTATATATGGAGGATTTTAGGTCTTAAAAAACTCCTTACATCATAATGTGGGCCCTTATGATCAATAAATATCTATAATCTTGTTACACCACTTAACTATGTCACCCTATTTTCCATTTCTATTGACGTGCTGATTAGAAAAAACTTATAGAGGAAATTATAGTCATGTTTTTTAGAATATAATGCCTTTATGATATATAATAAGTGTTTATACTTTCCTCCCAATGATTGACATCTCTCAAAACAATTTTGCACCTCTTTTTATGTCTTTTTTCTTGGAAAAGTAAAGTATTCTAACCCTTCTGTATAGATTATATATAATAAAGTAACATGAATAAGTCCTCCTCTAAGTTTATTGAAATTTAAAGTGTTTTTAAAACCATTATAGGGTTATAATATGTCAAAATAATAAGATTTCCAAAATTGGGTCTACCTAGGGTTTTAGAGAGCTTTTGGGTGTCTATTACTCTTAGCGATGATTCATAGAGTAAAAAAACCTAAAGTAAAAACTATTGTCATGTATTTTAGGTAACTTGACCCCTCTAACTTATCTAACAATATTGAATTCCCATGTAAAATATGCATCAAGATAGGTACGTAAAGAAATGGGTTTGTATTTTTCTAAAAGCTATTTGAATAGGTTAACACTCTTAACCTTTATTCATAAAGGTGTGCCCCTAAAACAACCTCAATTCTACATGTATTTAAAGATAATATTGGTACCTAAATACTCCTAGGATAATTTTATATGAATCCCTTAGTGATGAAATATATGAGCATCCAAACAGAGGCCTCGAATGACTATCTAGGAATGTGTGCTTTGAACTAGCCTTTAAGATTGAAAATAACCCTTCCCCTATTTTCCTTTGTTTTAAAAAACATTATAATGGATTGAAACATCCTCCTAAACCTTCTCATTAATTCATTTTTATTCAAGAGAGTCTAATAATACTCTCATGGTGATATAGTCCTTGGCTTCAATATTTTCTTTAGACTTGACATGCCTTAATTAAGATTCAGGGGTTTGAATGGTCTATTTATGCTTGAGAGACTCAACCTTAACATGAAACACTATCAGTCACATATTATCACCTCCATAACTTCTTTAATCACCAAATTCTAACCCTACTCCTCTTCCTTATATGATTGTTGTAGGTCACTTCTTAGACTTGCTTGGGATGAGCAATGGTGTGGGGTTTGAGTATGTCCTCTTTTCCTTATTCATTATGGATTATATGGAGTATGAATTCCTATTCATGCCCTCATAGTGGATAATACCCTTAGGCCTAGGTGCTCCTACAAGTCTTTTCCCATACACTCTCATATAACCGCATTAGGGTTTGTTTTCAGCCAAGCCTATATAACCCTTGGGCTAGGTTTTGTGCCCACATCCTATCTAAAATAATATCCTCATTACTTTAAAACATTGATACACATTTATCACTTACCTTTCAACTATTCTCACTCTTCTAACAATCATACAATATTCAAAATCTCCAAACTTGCATACATAGGCTTGTCAGGCTTACATTAGACCTAGTTTAGGCCATTTCAGCTCTTTGCCTTTTGAACATGGGGTTTATCACTTGAGACCCCTAAAAAATATTGTTTGAAACCATTCTATATTATTTCTACCCTTCAAACATGAAAAATAAACTCATGTATTAGTCATAGACCTGTAGGTCACTACTTAGAGCTCTGACTGAGCATATTCCACTTGAAAAGTGACTTGATACCTCCCTATCTTCTTGGGAAACATGGTCATATGGGTCTCCTTATTTTTCTCTCTCCAAACCTTTTTAATTTCATTATTTTCCCCAATATGGGAGCATAGTACTGTATATGCTCAAAAGAGACTTAACTATGCTCATGCTTCTTATGGCTAAGTTATAGGTGTCCACCTTTGTCTAACCCTATTTTATCCATCTCAATCTTCCTTAAATGTTGCCATAATTCTTAAAATATCTATAATATATCTTACCTTCCAAATTAAAAGTGACCATATTACTTGCTCAAACTACCTTATAAGGCTTGCATTGATTATTTGAGTCTGACTGACTATGTAGGAGCATTGTGAAGTGAATTGATGTTTTAGGGTGCTCTTATCATAATGATGGTATCTTACTGCCCTTCATAATAATAACCTATTATCATATGGTATGCATATATAGGACTATTTTAGGTCTTCTCATCTTTCCTCAAGCCCTTTTGTGACTCCTAAACATATAATTGAAAGTAAAACTCAACCCTCTAACTTTCAATAGACCTTGATCTCTTTAACCATTCTCTATTACTTTGATAGCATCAACCATATTCTCCTTAAACCTTCAAATAGGGTTTCTTGACCTAAATTTGTCTTCACTTATAGTCAATCTATAGGTTGCATTTAAGCTCATAGGACTATGAGTATGTTCATTTGAAACAAACTATGTCTCATTATCCCCTTGGATGAATTCAGTGTATTAAAACCTCTCCACTATCCTCTACACAACTTTATCATGGTCCCAAGCATATAACCAACTATGTGTGATCAAGAAACAACTCTATATGGACTGAGTACCATTTGGAGCACCTATGAAGAGATGACCTTAAATGAGCATAAAGACCTCATATTTACCTTTTGGATTTTTACTTTCATCTTCAATTTGACTTTTCACCTATTTAGTCACCTCCATTTCAATCATAAGATTCTAAAATACTATCTATAGGTGATTATTGCCTTCAATGTTGTAGGTGTTCTTTTTCTACTTCAGTAGGGTATATGAATTACATGAATCCACCCTCCATGATCTTATGGATTTTAATCATTACAAGGTGTGTATAGTCCTATTTACATATTTCACTCTTGGATGGAAAGGTTGATGGGTGGATGACGATGACTGTGGAGCTATCTATGGGTTGAAGCATGAAAAATAGGGCTGATACAAAATGAAAAGGTAGTGAAAACAAGATGAAATAATAGAGGCATGGATATCACATGAATTGAAGCATGGAAACCATCCCAATGCAACCAACATGAAACTTGAGGACCCTAAATCATATACTTATGCAAACATACCAAATTAGAGGTATAAAAAGAGTACACATAGTCCAAAATGCAACCTAGGAATCTCCTAAAAACCCTAAATTTGGCTAAGAGACCTTAATCTTTACTAAATTGATGGGGTAAACTTTAGAGAAAAGAAGAGTGGTTTTTAGTACTTTTAAGGCTATCATGTAGGTTAATATACCTATTTATAGTGATGTAATGATGGCTTGTCAAATTTCCAACACTCCATTTCAAGTCCTTGACTATGTTTGAAGGATCTGAAGGTACCAATGAAAAATATATAGTGTTCACCACATAGTGAATGTCATATGCATATGATGCCTTAATTGAAGGAACCCTTTGAGATTATGAGAGGATATTTTAAACACCAATATTTAGAAAAGAGGCATGGGGGAGTTTAGATCACTCAACCAACCATTCAACACTATCAAATCCTTTTGAAGAATACACTCAACACTCTATTTGTTATCTAAATTTGCCTGTAGACTACATATTATGCTAGTTTGGAGGTTTTTTGGTTTCATAGTCTCACATGTGAGTCAAATACTAAAATTTCCATGAGGATTTCAAATAAGACGTGAGGAAACAAGTTCAACCATTGGTTTGACCAATCAGGCTAAAAACCCATCAAAATTGTCATGTTCTACTTGGCCTATGTAGATATGTGTGATGTTTAAAACCATTAAGTTATTAAGGAATGTTCATAAAGCTTAGGGGAACAATCCAAAAAAAAATCCCATGAATGAAATCATACTCCATCTACTTCCTCTATATAAGAGTTTGGGCCTCCATTCTCTCTCCTCCATACAATCTAAACATAAACCTGAAGGGGTGTCTTGGTCTGCAAAGAAGGTAGATAAAGTAATAGGATCAGTTTTGAGTTTATATTGCATACTTATACCTTGAAAATTGTTTGAGACAGCCCATAATCCTTTGACTTCCTATGTATGGATTAGTCTATACAAGTCTATACACCTGCAGAAAACACCTAAAAATCTCTATTTTTTTACATGTTCTTATTTCCAGCTAATAACCACCAGTTTAGGGTAAAATTAGAGGTATAATGAGTTAATAGACCCTTTTCAAACCATATATATGATGGGGGGAAGTGGAAGAGTCACAATTTGGCACATGGGGCCCATTTGACTAGGGGAAAGGTATGAATGGGTCTTAATATGAACGGGTCTTAAAATAGCTTTAAAGGATATGAAACGTATAATGGTACCAATATGATGTTAATAATACATTTTCAAAACCCTCTTTAATGTAATTTACATTAAAACACTTCTCCTTCTTCTAAGTCTTATAAAGTATGAAGTCATATATGAGGTGATTGATGGTTTAAGGAGTGTTTAAAGGTGTTAATTGAGCTTGAAAGAGTATATGATGGACAATGAACTTCAACACCCAAAAAAATATTCATATAATAATTTTAGAAAGGTTGAACATCCTTCATATTTCCTTGTAAATACCCTCTCACAAGAAAATGGCTTTAGAAGGTCTGATCTCATGAGAACTAATAACCCTAAACCTATCAAGTTACATTAACCTTACCAAAATATCCTTAAAATCCACAAACAGGGTTAAAACCACTCATACAGACTTTTCAAGACTTATTCACTCCCTCTCTCACTCTCATGATCACAATGACCATTGTTACTATTGATGCAGTGGATTGCACCCAGGGCGGGAGGTCGAGCTCCCGCCCTTCCACACGCAACAATGGAAACTCTCCTCTCACTTGTGGGACCAGCAAAACTAGAGGGGAGAGTCTCTAGATAAGGGCTAGCTCCCTCTGATGTATCCTTTAGGCCCTAGCTTCTCCTACTATTAACAAATAAAATTTAAAAAGGGGGGGATGAAAAAGGGAGAGAGAGAGATGTTGAAAACAGAACCTAAGCCTAAAAATGAAAAGGTGATACACCAGAAAATTTGACCCACCAAGCCTGAAAATACACTTTTCACCAAAAAGAAGCACCCATACACTTCATCTGAAGTGGGAAGCTCTTCTACAATAGTCAGCTAGGGCTCCATGGAAATACAGGGAGGAAGAAACTACTAGAGGCATCCTCAGACACACTTATGGCAGCCTATTCACAGGCACCTACACTCCCTTAGGAACACTTCTGACAGACCTACAGAAAAGAGAATTCAAAATGCACTAGACATGCTATAATCAATCTATGAGAAGCATGAAAGAAAATGACTTGACACAAAATAAGAACATAGACATATACTTTAAAGTGCAAGTCTAGTTAGAGGTAAGAATGCTAAGTCCTAATTTAAGGTAAAAACTGGCAGAGCTCTGCCTTACAAGCTCGAGAGATTTTTGCGTAGAGTTTTGCCTTAAGGCTAAGAGGGTGGATGCTTCTCAAATGAGAATTTTTACAATATATATAAAGAGGGGAAGAGACCTTGGTGCTACTTTGAGAAGCTGGCCCATGTGCACTGAAAACATTGAGAAGAGGAAGTCACTGTTGCTGATGTCATTCTTCTAGAAGAGGCCTGCTAGAACCATGATGTATAATCATTGAATTTGACTTTGGTGTTCAATAATTAATGTGAAAAACATGGGTTATGCCTCTTTTTTGCAAACAGATTGCTCCTTCTAGATATTTATGTGGTTTGTCCCCTTATAAATGTAAATAGGAGAAGACAGGTGCGCCATTTGGTGTTTGTGCCATTTGGTGACCGTCTGGCAATAGCCCACCTCCTCTTTGCCACTTAGACTACTTTTTCTCTTTTTGCACCTTGTTTTCTTCCTTGCTTTGTCTCCTTCTTCTCCTTTTATCCCTCGGGTGTGATCTTCTGGCGGGTCGCTGCATTCCTTGGGCTCTTTCCATAGTTGGCATGCAAGCATTTAAAAACCAATGGCTATTTCACTATCTTAAAATTGTCATCCATGCACTTTTCATCTCTTAAAAGACAATGTCTAATCCATCTTCTTGAAATTAATGGCTTTTGGGATGTCACCGTCCTTGGAAAATTCCTTTGGGCCTTTTCTGCGGGCTTTTTTCTTTTTTCACAAGCTTTTTCTACGGGTTTTTTGCTTCGAGCTTCTCCCACAAGATTTTTACAAATTTCTTCAAAATTTTTGTCCAAAGGAATTCCTTCAGACAAAAAGTCTGAAAGAATTTGTTTCAACGCTTAGGTCTTCTACGATATTTTGTCAGGTAGCCCTTCCGAATTCCTTCAGGCTTTTTGTCTGAAGGAATTCCTTTGGACAAAAAGTCTGAAGGAATTATGCCATTGCCTTAACAAAATTCCAAAAAAGTATTACCTTTACGGCTCTTTTCCTTTGAAGTGTTCCTTGCCCTCTACAAGGGCTCCTGAACTTGAAACTGCCCTCCGCAAGGGCACTTGTCTTCTGGATTTAGGATGCTCCCTTGAACCAAGCCATTAAACTGACCGATTGAACCAAAAATGGTTCAACGGTTCAACACTGTGCACCATTCATTCATTGAACCAAGCCCCTTTGAACCTTCCACGATGAACCAAGGCATTGAACCAAGTGATTGAACCATGCAATGAACTGAGGCATTGAACTGAAACCATTAAACTTAGCTATTGAACCAAGGCCAATGAACCAAATGATGAACCAAGGCTGATGAACTTGAGCTTTGAACCAAAGCATTGAACTTTGCATTGAACCAAGGCCGATGAACTTTGCATTGAACTTTGCCAATGAAACAAGGCATGAAACCAAGAGCATTGAACCAACGTATTGAACCAAGGCTTTGAACCAAGTGATGAACTTTGCCGATTGAACCAAGGCATTGAACTAGTTTAATGGTTCAATGGTTTGAAGCTGTTAACTCTTTTGAAAGATCATGTGCTGAACCATTTTAAGCTCACTTTCCTTATGAATTTCTTTGAAAAAGAGTCTGAAGAAGCTTTGTAAAACTTTTCACTCTTTGACTGGTTCTTCATCTGCTAAAAAACTACATCTACAGAGTTCGTAGAAAAATCTCTGTAAAGTCCATAAAAAACTTGTAGAGTCCATAGAAATGGACTTACAGATTCCATAGAAATGGACCTACAGAGTCCATAGAAATGGACCTATAGAGTCTATAGAAAACCTGTAGAGTCCGTAGAAATGGACAAATTCATGCAAAATCAAAAAATGAAATGGCCCAGAGCAGCAAGGGCAAAAGGGGACCAATTTTTTTGGCCTGTTAGACAAAAAATGGTAAACAAATTGGCGACTCCCAGGGGAAGCATGCCTGCTATGCTTAGAGACCAGTTGCCTTGAAGTCCATTGGGCACAGAGTCAGATGCAGCTTGAACAAAGTTAGAAATAGCCCCAGAGATCCAAGAATCAAACATGAAACTTTTTACCCTAGACATAAGGGAAAGCACACACAAGACTAAAAAACACAACCTGTGCAAACTAAACTTAGGAAAAGTAGGAAAGAAACTAAAAGCAAACTACTATATACAACTAACTAGGTACATTTTCCTCCCTCCTAGATCAAAGGGAAAAAATTTAAGTCTCCTCCCTGGCTAGGAAACTTATGGTGCCAGACAAGTGGTTGAATGAAATAGAGACTTGGTGACCTGCTCCTCTTACCTGCCACTTGGATTGGCTTGTATTCAAGTGGATCAAATTCAAACATGCTTCCAACATATATGTAATCTGTTTGTTCTTGGAAGCTTGCCTCTTGTTGGTTCTTCATGCTGGTGTATCTCATTAAGAAATCTGTGGCTACTAGCTCATCACCATAAGCCCTTTATAGTGCATGGTCCCTCTGCAATACATCATGGTTTGACTCATTTCCTTCTATTTCATTGAAAATCCTATCAAACTCATCCTCTGATTCCTCTTGGCCTTCTTGAAGAAAGGTGACTGTTGTGATGTCTGAGTAGGAATCATAAACTGATTGCTCATCCCATAGAACACTTATTTATTCAAAGCTCTCTTCTTCAAGGCTTTCCTCAAGGTAGACAGACCTCTCCTTTTCCTCCTCAAAGGTCCAGATCTCCAGATGTTTAAAAATATTCTCCTGATCCTCTTCCAACTCTAGCTCTATGGCATGGTCATCTTCCTCATTGAAGTAACAAGGAAGTTCATCAAACAAAGGGGGAGAGAGCTCACCATGCTTATGTTCCTCCTCATATTGCTGGAACATCTACATGTATGTGTGTCCTGTGTCTTCTCCATTGCTAATGAGGTCTTCACAAGGAGCATCAATGATGATTTCTTCTTTGTTATCACTCATGATAGCCTCTTGGAAAGTTGTAGATTAGATCTTTTGCTCCTCACTTGCCTCCTGCAGAACAAGTTCCTCTTTGAGAAGTGGTGAAGTGAAAAAACTCTATGGAAGGGGAGGCAGTCCTTGAGCTAGAATCAAATGATTTTCCTCCCAATTGACTAGCACTTCATCTATATTAGGTGTGGCCTGATATATCTCTTAGAGGTGTGTAGATGGGGTGTGTTCAGACATGGAATGTGTCGTTGGGTCTGAACCATCCATCACACCTTGGCTAAGGAATCTCTCTCTGGATTCCAACTCTGCAATTCTTATGGCCATATCCTCTTTGAAGAGCCATTCTTGGAGGTCACCAACATCATCATGAGTAGGAGAAGCCTCATCCTCTTCAAGGTTTTGAGCAAAACCTTTCTTCTCCTCCTTCCTGCCCCATGATTCTACTGTTTGCTCCCAGTTCAGGATCTCGAAATTGGAATTTTGCTCCTGTGAATAGGTAGCAACTTTGTTTTCTCCAAGGTCTTGGGGCTCCTCTACAAGGTTTGAGGGTTCCATCTCTCTTTCACGAAGTAGTCTCATCTTGGCCTCTAAATCTTCAATTTGCTTGGCTAGATTATCCTGAAAGAGTCTTTCTTAGAGGTCACCAGCATCATCATGATGAGTAGGAGCAATTTTAAGAGAGATGTGCTAGTTCATAATATTCCCCCCAAAGGAAGATTCACAATCTAAGGAATTTAAAAGGTTCATCTCCATGGGGGTTGTTATAGTTCCTTTTGATGCTGGAAGGCTAGGTGCATGGGGTCAAGAGCAGGGTTGATTGATGCATTAGATGAGTTGGAATGAGCAAGTGTTATCTAATAGAAAAGATTTGGTGCATAAGAGGGGGCTTTCTTTAGAATAGGAGGGGGGCACAAGGCTGACTACCTTGCATGAATGGATTCCTCCATTTTGTTACCTCCTCCTCCATGGATTGTAAGGCCTGAGCTTGCCTAAACAAACATGCCTCTTTATACCTCAGCTCCTATTGATATCCATACTACTCATCCAGTCTGTTGACCTCCATTACCTGCTTCTCAAACTCCAGTGCCACCTCCCTTATCGTTGAAGGGCAACTAGGAGAGCTGTTTGAGGTGATTCTCTGAATATCTTGAGTTTGATTGAAGTCATATGAAGGAAAACAAGGTCCATGATTTTGTGCAAAGGAAATATACATACAAAAAATAAGATTTACTTGATGGCACTAGGTTGCTTAACCAGCAGATTCAACTTAGAGTCACCATTGGAGTTGATGCAAAAGCCTTCAAAAGTTGGTTGGTTGAAGAACACACCAAAAATTATTCAACTCTTTGGACACAACCTGTCTTAGTTGATCCCATCGAGCATGCCAAAAACTATTGACACAGTGGATTGCACCTAGGGCAGGAGGCCAAGCTCCTGCCTTCCACACGCAACAATGGAAACTCCCCTCTTATCTGTGGGACCAACGAAGCTGGAAGGGAGAGTCTCTAGATAAGGGCTAGCTCCCTTTGATGTATCCTTTAGGCCCTAGCTTCTCCTAATGCTAACAAATAAAATGTAAATATGGGGGGATGAAAAACGGAGAGAGAGATGCTGAAAATAGAACCTAAGCCTAAAAAATGAAAAGGTGATACACCAAAAAACTTGACCCACCCAACCCAAAAATACACTTTTGACCAAAAAGAAGTGCCCATACACTTCATCTAAAGTGGGAAGCTCTTTTGTAACAGTTAGCTAGGGGTTTGTGGAAATACAGGGAGGAAGAAACTACCAGAGGCATCCTCAGACACACTTATGGCAGCCTATTCACAGGCACCTACGCTCCCTTAGGAACACTTCTGGTAGACCTACAGAAAAGAGACTTCACAATGCACTTGAAATGCTATAATTAATCTATGAGAAGCATGAAATACAATGACTTAACACAAAATAATAACATAGACATATACTTTAAAGTGCAAGTCCAGATAGAGGTAAGAATGCTAAGTCCTGATTTAATGTAAAAATTGGTAGAGCTCTGCCTTACAAGCCCAAGATATTTTTGGGTAGAGTTTTTCCTTAAGGCTAAGAGGGTGGATGCTTCCCAAATTAGAATTTTTACAATATATAGAAAGAGGGGAAGAGAACTTGGTGCTACTTTGACAAGCTAGCCCATGTGCGATGAAAACATCGAGAAGAGGAAGTCACTGTTGTTGATGTCATTCTTCTAGAAGAGGCCTACTAGAACCATGTTGTGTAATCACTAAATTTAACTTTGGCATTCAAGAATTAATGTGAAAAACACAGGCTATGCCTCTTTTCTACAAATAGACTGCTCCTTCCAGATATTTACATGGTTTGTCCCCTTCTAAATGCAAATAGGAGAAGATAGGTGCACTGTTTGGTGTTTGCCCCATTTGGTGATTGTCTAGCAATAACTCACCTCTTTTCCACTTGGACTACTTTGTCTCTTTCTACACCTTGTCTTCTTCCTTGCTTTGTCTCCTTCTACTCCTTTCAGCCCTCAGGGGCGATGTTTTGGTGGGTCGCTACATTCCTTGGGCTCTTTCCATGGTTGGCACGTAAGCATTTAAAAACCAATGGCTATTTCACTGTCTTAAAATTGACATCCGCACACCCATCATCACTTAAAAGACAATGGCTAATCCATCTTCTTGAAATTGATGGCTTTCAGGACGTCACCTTCCTTGGTAAATTCCTTTAGGCCTTTTTTGCAGGCTTTTTTCCCTTTTCACGGGCTTTATTTACAGGTTTTTTGCTTTAGGATTCTCCCACGGGATTTTTCTAAATTTCTTCAGAATTTTTGTCAGAACGAGCTTTATTTGCAAGTTTTTTGCTTTAGGATTCTCCCACGGGATTTTTCTAAATTTCTTCAGACTTTTTTTCTGAAGGAATTCCTTCAAACAAAAAGTTTGAAAGAATTCATTTCAACACTTAGGTCTTTTGCAAGATTTTGTCAGGCAGCCCTTCCGAATTCCTTCGAGATTTTTGTCTGAAGGAATTCCTTCAGACAAAAAGTTCAAAGGAATTATGCCATTGCCTTAACAAAATTCTAAAAAAATCTTACCTTTGCAGCACTTTTCCTTTGAAGTGCTCCCTTCCCTCCATAAGGGCTCTTGAACCCAGAGCTACCCTCCGTAAGGCCACTTGTCTTTCGGCTCTAGGACGCTCCCTTGAACCAAGCCATTTAACCGACCAATTGAACCAAAAATGGTTCACCAGTTCAATAGTTCAATGGTTCAACACTACGCACCATTCATTTGTTGAACCAAGCCAAGCCCCTTTGAACCTTCTGTGATGAACCAAGGCATTGAACCAACTGATTAAACCACGTGATGAATTGAGGTGTTGAACTGAAACCATTAAACTCGACTGTTGAACCAAGGCCAATGAACCAAGGTCGATGAACTTGAGCTTTGAACCAAAGCATTGAAATTTGCATTGAACCAAGGCTAATGAACTTTGCATTGAACTTTGCATTGAACTTTGCCGGTGAAACAAGGTGTTGAACCAAGAGCATTGAACCAATGTATTAAACCAAGGCTTTGAACCAAGCGATGAACTTTGCCGATTGAACCAAGGCATTGAATTGGTTCAATGGTTCAATAGTTCGAAGCTGTTAACTCTTTTGAAATATCATGCGCTAAACCATTTTAAGCTCACTTTCCTTATGAATTTCTTTGGATAAGATTCTGAAGAAGCTTTGTAAAACCTTGCACTCTTTGACTAGTTCTTCATCTGTCGAAAAACTACATCTACAGAGTTCATAGAAAAATCTCTATGAATTCCATTGAAAACTTGCAGAGTCCATAGAAATGGACCTGTAGAGCCCGTAGAAATGGACCTATAGAGTCTGTAGAAATGGACCTGTAGAGTCTATAGAAAACCTGCAGAGTCTATAGAAATGGACAGATTCATGCAAAATTAAAAAATGAAATGGCCCAGAACAGCAGGGGTAGAAGGGGACCAATTTTTTTTGGCATGTTGGGCAAAAAATGGTCAATAGTTACCTCACTAAAAGACTCAAGACATCCATGACACAATGGAATCAAGCATGCCTTTTGATAATCTTAATAAGGTTCAAAGACTCTCAATAGGACCAATGATTACATGGCCATGTTGAAGATCACCATGAACAAGCTAGGGTGGTTATCACCAAAAAAATTTAACATTAAGGGTTGATATTTGGCTTGTGAATCCAAAATGTCAACATTTTTGGTGACTCTTGGGGATGACTAGCCTCCTAGTCAAGAGAACCTAGTCACTCCTCATGACTTAAGGATGTCATGATCACTCAAACAAGGTTATATAACTTTGAGACCATTTGGACTATATAAAACAACAAGACACACAAAGTTAAAACACCTAAATCTAAGAAACACACCTAAAACCTAATAAATAAACCAAACAAGACACTAAAACAACAAGACAACTATCTACAAGCTTGTGTATAATACACTTATTGAACCATGACAAGAATACTATGAACAACTAACCTAAAATAAAATTATTTCCTTTAAGATCAAATGGATATATTCTTTGGTCACTATGGCACCATAAGGTCTGGTTACCATGTCTTGATTTGGGTCTAATCAAGTTTTGATCACTATATGATAATTTACATTAACATCTAGAAGCATTATCATTCTCATGGTCTCTTAGGAGATTGACTAAACCTTTTAGATCCATCCCTAAGTGCATGGGTTGACTATATGAGTCAATTACCCAGTCATACTCTTTTAATATCCTTTTATCTTGCATAATTAGTCTCATCTCTTCTTCAGTCATGAGCTGCACTTGATTATGTCTAATAGACTTAGAGTAGTCATCTACCATAGTGTTCTTTATAATATCTTCCTCGATATCCTCATGGGGTAGCTATGGAGTGTCTAAACTCAAGAAAAAATTTTCCAAATCTTCCCAAAAAGACATCTCATCATGATCAATAGAAAAAACATGGGGTTCACTTCCATCATTACCATCTTGTAAAACACCATGTTGATCACTCTCATGTTATAATACAACTTGACCATCTTTATCTTCAATGGAAAAAGGTAGATATTCAACCCCCTGAAGTTCCAATTCATCTTGATTTTTTACCTATGGACTTGCATTCCTTCTTTACTTGAAACATCAACCTATTATCCAATTCCACCATCCAAATTTTCCATATAGAGTTGTTCAATTTAATTCAAGAACTCATGATATAGTTTATACCAACAATATTCCAATCCATTTAATATGCTCTTGGCCTCAACAATGGGATCATATGAGTTGTCTCCATGACTATCTTCCATGAGAGAGAGATTTCTTGAGTTGTGTTTTTATTGACTTCATCACCATGGCATTATGACTACCCCATATGATCCAATTTCTCTTCATATTTAACTTCTAATCAACAAGGATGAATAGGGGTTCCAATCATAATTTACTCATCATAGACACTTGAGGTGTCCTCTTCAAGGTGTCTTTTAAACCCTGCTACAGCTCTCACATGGTCAAGTTCTTGAAGGACTGCCCCTTCATTAATCAACCTTGATAGATTATCTCCCATGTTTGGATGTTCAAATTTTGATCTCAATACATTTGATTCCTCTTAAAGAGAGGAGAAGGTGGTATGGAAATGAACTTCCTTAACCTTCTTTATAGCTACTAAGGTGTTTTTATAGCTTAGTACCTTAGGAGCATCAAGTTTGGAGACCACATTCTTGTTATTGAAACCTTCATTTATCTTGTCATATTTTGATATGGTTTGATGCTCATGAGTAATTAAAGCATGGAGAACTAATGAGGCACTTGGAGTACTTGAAGGACCTCTTGAAATAGACTTCTTACCTTTTCCTTCTTCTTTACTCTCTCTTTCAAGGGTAGGCATGACATAATTTGGGTCTTTGGCCCATGACGGATTTCAAGTTGGGTTTACTATAGGCTCCTGAGAAGGCATGTCATCTTTAAGGTATTCTTGAATAAAAGTATGTTGATTTGGATCAGGATGATGAAGACAATGATCACTTGAAATGGTTGGTGTGTATGGTTGGATATGAAACTTAGAGAGTGAGATAGACCTAATTTTAACCTCTACATAATACCCAAGTTTGCATACCATATAAGATAAGTCACTAGATAAGCACCCTCTAATATTTGCCATGAAATCACTAGACAAGTATAGGGGAAAATGAGGTAACAAGTCTATAACGATGATGTCTTAAGCAATTAAAAGTTTGGGGTAGGTATAAAGGGTGAGTTTAATGTTTTTGACAATGCCAAATGTCCTCATAAGATATCCATTCCAATGAAATTCAAGGTTAGAGGAAAATCATACACCAAATTCAAATTATCTACCACTAGCTTAGGGATGACTAAAATGTTAGTCTTGTTATCAAACAAGTAATTATGAACTAAAAATTTTCCAATGATCACAGAGGTGAGAAAAGGAGATGAATTTATTTCCCTAACAAAGTGTTCTTGGTTTTAAAGGGTGTGTATAAGGGCTTGGCATTCAATTCCCTTCTGTTGCCTTATGCATTCTTTCAACTTATCTCTCTCCTCTCTTAGCTTCTCAATCTCTAAGTTTGGATTTTCATTCTTTGATGCAGGCTAATTATAAGAGATAGCATATTTGTACAATGATTGGTCATGAGATATGAGGTTTTCCAAGGAGGTGGAGGAGGTTCAAAATAAGGTGGATAGTCTTGGCAGTAAGGAGTCCCATTGTGAGGCTGATAAGGTTTAGCATAAAGTAGAAACTTCCTTCTGAAACAATAATTTTATGATGTTTTTGAGCTTGAAATCTAATTGTAAATATGGTAATGCTGGTATTAAATGTATTTATCTCCCATATGTCTTCTAAGTTTTTCAGATAATATCTTAAGGTACTCGATATCTAGTCCCATCAAGAATGTTAGAACTGTTAACTACCCAAGTTGTACCCTCTTGAGAAAGATTGTTCAATCCCTCCTCAAACTTAGACTAACATGGGATTGACCTATAAGTTATGGGTCACCTATTATCTAGGCCAAACCTCTAGTTTTGTGGGGCTAGCTCCCCTAATTTGTCAACTTGACTTCTCTTCTAAGTCCTAAATCTATTGGTATGAAAAGGGTAAAGAGATTGCATAAAGGAGACCTACTCTAAAAGGGTGATGCACCAACATGATAGTTCATCCACTCAACTTTGGACTCTCAACAACACTAGTGGACAATGCATAGAGATAAAACACTAACTTCAATGGCTTCTAAGCAACAATGTTTCACCTAGAGTTTATTTTTAATGTCTTAATCATGAGGGTGGTGAGAAAAGGGTCTGGTTCAAGGCACTTACAATCATATTTCTACTCCAAGCTTAAGCCATCAACCTCATAACACACTAGATAACTTGCTAAGAAAAATTTTTAGTACCTAGGTGAGACTTGGACCTACAAAATGGAATGTTATACCACTATTTCATATCAAAACAATCATGGACACAAAAATTACTAATCATTAATAAGTTTTAATTTTCTATTCATTACTCCAATAGGCTTGTAAATACAAAACCTGATAGAGCTTTCTCATACTAGCATGAGGGATACAAATCAAGGCCTTCAAGCCTAAATAAATATCCAATGAGGAGATAAAAAGAGGCTAATGGTGTGGAGGAGAGAGATAAATTTCATAAATTACCATCATACATTCATTATAGTAGTTACAAAATAGTTAACTCAGTCCTTCATACACCCCTTATGTGGTGATCTCTTGACTAGCCTTTGAATGAGCCTTTAGGCATCAAAATGAGGTGGTGGAGGATATGGATGACATTTTTAACACTCTCTAAATGCATGATACACCCATTTTTACTCAAATAACTCCTCTCCATGGTAGTTACAACATGAATGAGGTGCAATCAAGTCATCATAAAGCATGAAATAGTCATACTCCTTTAAAATAAATTGACAAAGTCAAGAAACTACCTTATCCCTCCATTATAGACATGAAATGTGAATTTATTTCCCTTTATGGATCAACTACTAGGATTAACATCTTTTCATTAACTCATTTCATTATCCCTTCAATTCTATTTCCATTCTTTTAGACTGACCAAGTAGTATACTAGGCTATTTAAGCCTAGTAGACCAAATATTTGTGTTTGGAAGCCATGAAAGACTTGAATGAGAGATTTAGAACCTATATATGGATGATTTTTGGTATTAAAAAACTCATTACATCATAACATGGGCCCTTTTGATCAAGAAACATCTACAATTTTGCCACACCAATTAACTAGGTCACCATATTTTCCATTTTTGTAAACTCATTGATTAGAAGAAACCTATAGTCACTTATAGGAATGTTTTTGAGAGTATAATTTAGGCTTGATGAGATATAATAAGTTTTTAACCTTTCTTTCCAATGATTAAAATCTCTAAGAAAAACTCTTTAGCTCTCTTTCTATCATTTTTTTAAGAAAAGTATAATATTTTAACCCTTTCATATAGATTTTGTACAATCAGGTACCATGACCAAGTCATAATTTAAGTTTAATTGATGTTATAGTTGTTTTTTACACCATTATAGGGTGATAATATGCTAAAATATCAATATTTCCAAAATCAGGTTTGCCTAGGGTTTTAGAGAGGTTTTGGGTGTCCAATACTCTTAACAATGATTCATAGAATACAGATCCCTAAATAAAACACTATTGTTATGGATTTTAGATACCTTGACCTCTCCAAATTATCTAATAATCTCTATTTCCCATACAAAATATGCATCAAGATATGTATGTAAAGAAGTGGGTTTGTATTTTTTTTGTAGGTAGTTTAAACATGTTAACAGTCTTAACCTTTGTTCATAAAGGTGGGCCCCTAAAACAACCTAAATCCTTTATGTATTTAAGTACATATTGGTACCTAAAACCTCCTTATATCATTTAATCTAAATCCCTTGGTGATGAAATATATGATCATCCAAATAGAGGCCTCGAATGACTATCTAGGACTATGTGCTCTGAACTAGCCTTTAAGACTAAAAATTACCCTTCCCCTATTTTATTTTGTTTTAAAACACCTCATTAGGGATTTAAACATCCTCTTGAACCTTCTCATTAATTAATTTCTATTTATGATATTATGAGAATTATCTCATGGTGATATACGCCTTCTTGGCTTCAAGACTAGATTTAGGCTTGATAGGCCTTAATTGAGCTTCGAGGGTTTGAATAGCCTATTGATGATTGAGATACTCAACCTTAACATGAAACACTATTTATCACTTATTCTCACCTCTAAAAATGTTCCAATCACCAAATTTTGACCATGTTCCTCTTCCTTATATGATTCTTGTAGGTCACTGCTTAGACTTGCTAAGGACTATCAATGGTGTGGGGTCTGAGTGTGTCCTATTTTCCTTCTTCAATATAGAGAGGATATATTTTTAATTCATATTCATGACATCAGATTGGATAACACCCTCAAGCCTAGGTTCTCCTACAATTTTTTTCCCATACACTTCCATACAACCTCCTTAAGTTTTGTTTGTAGCCAAGCCTATGTAACCCTATGGATGGGCTTGGTGCCCTCATCTTATCTAAAATATATATTCATTAATTTAAATAATTGATACACATTTATCACTTAAATTTCATATATTCTCACTCTTATAACAATCATACAGTATGCATCATCCCCAAACTTGCATACGTAAGCTTGTTAGGACTAGTTTAGGCCATTTAAGCTCTTTGCCATTTGAACCTGGGTTTTATCAATTGAGACCCCTAAAATATCTTATTTAAAACCCCTATATATTATTGATACCCTTAAAAAATTCAAAATAACCTCATGTATCAGTCACAGGCCTATAGGTCACTACTTAGATCTCTAACTGAATTACTCCACTTGAAAAGTGACTTGATACCTCTATGTCATCTTGGGAAACATGGTCATATTGGTCTACTTATTTATCTCTATCCAAACCTTTTGAACTTGCATTATTTCCCTACTATGGGAGCATATTATTGTATATGCTCAAAATAGCCTTAACTATGCTCATGCTTCTTAGGGATGAGTTTGAGGTGTTCACCTTTGTCTAACTTTGTTTTATCCATCTCAATATTCCTTAAATGTCTCCATGGTTCTTAAAGGATATATAATATATCTTTCCATCCAAATCAATAGTGGCTATATTACTTGCTCAAACTACCTTGTAATGTTTGCATTGACTGTGTGATTGTGACTGACTATATGGGAGCATTGTGAAGTGAACTAATTTTTTAGGGTGCTCTTAGCATAATGATGGTATATTACTAACTTTAATAACAATAACCTATTGCTTTCTTCATATTCATTATATTTTATTCTTATACAGACCTATTTTAGGTCTTCTCATCTCTCCATAAGCCCTTTTATGACTATTAAACATATAGCCAAAAGTAAATCTCAACCCTCTAACTGTTAATAGACCTCTTTCTCTTTAAGAATTTTCTCTCACTTCTATATCATCAACCATCTTCTCCTTCAACCTCCATATAGTGTTTCTTGACCTAAATCTATCTTCACTTACACTCAGTCTGTAGGTTGCATTTAAACTTATAAGATTGTGAGTACGAGAATTTGAAAAAAACTATGTCTCATTGTCCCCTTAGATGAATTTAATGTATTAACACCTCTACATTGTCCTCTACACAACTTTATCATGGTCTCAAGTATATAACCAATTTTAAGTGATAATGAGACACCTTTGTATGGACTGAGTACCTTATGGAGCACTTGTGGAGAGATGACCTTGAATGATCATAGAGACCTCATAGTTTCCTTTTGGAGTTTTGTTTTCATCTTCAATTTGAATTTTCACCTATTTGGTCACCTCCATTTCAATCATATCATTCCAAAAAACTATCTATAGGTGATTGTTTCCTTCAATGTTTTAGGTGTTCTTTTGCTACTTCAATAGGGTATATGACTTACATGAATCCACCCTCCATGATCTAATGTATTTAAAGGGTTATAATGTGTTTATAGGCTTGTTTACATAGTTCAAGCTTGGAGGGAAAGGTGGATGGGTAGATGGGGATCACTTTAGAGCTATTTGGGGTTTGAAGCATGAAAATAGGGTTGAGACATGATGAAAAGGTAGTGAAAACAAGATAAAATAATAGAGGCATGGATATGGCATGAAATGAAGCATGAAAACCATCCCAAGGCATTTAAGATGAAATTTGACGACCTTAACACATATACTTATACAAACATACCACATTGGAGGTATAAAAAGAGCACACACAATCCAAAATATAACCTAGGAATCTCTCAAAAACCTTAAATTTGGCTAGGAGACCTTAATATTTGCTAAATTGATGGAGTGAGCTTTGGAGGCAAGAAGAGTGGTTTCTAGGCCTGATAAGGCTATCATGGAAGTTAAAATACCTTATCATAGGGATGCAATGATGGCTTGTTAAGGTTTCAACACTCCATTTCAATTTCTTAACTATGTTTGAAGGATCTAAAGGTACTAATGAATAATATACATTGTTCACCACATAGAGAACCTTAGATACATATGACCCCTTCATTGAAGGCATACTTTGAGATGATGAAAGGCTATTATGAACACCAATCTTGAGCAAAGAAGCATGGGGAAGTTTGGATCACTCAACCAACCCTTCAATATTGTTAACTCCTTCTAGAGAAAACACTCAACTCTATATTTTTATCCAAATTTGCCTACAAACTACATACTATGCTAGTTTGGAGGTTTTTTGGTTGTATAATCTCACACATGAGTCAAAAACTAAAAATTCAATGAGGATTTCAAATAATACCTTAGGAAATAAGATCAACCATTGGTTTGACTAATTAGGCTAAAAAACCACCAAAACTATCTTATTCTACTTGGCTTATGCAAACATGGGTGATGTTCAAATACCTTAAATTCTTAAGGAATGTTCATAAAGCTTAGGGGACTAATCTAAAAAAAATGCCCAAAATGAAAGTTGATTCAGTGTAATTATTTTGGCTAAGAGCTTGGACCTCCATTCTCTCTCCTCAATACAGTTTGAGCACAAACTTGAAGGGATGTCTTGGTCTACAAAGAAGGTAGATGAAGTAAAAGGATTGGTTTAAGTCTGTATTACATCCTTCTACCTTGAAATTTTTTTGAGACATTAGATATGAGCCACCCTATAATCCTCTACTTCTTTTATATGGATCAATCTATATAAGTTCGTACACCTGTAGAAAACACCTAAAAATATCTATTTTTTGCATTTTATTCTTATTTCTAGGTGGGAACTACTATTTAGGGTTAAATGAGAGGGATAATGAGCTAATAAACCCTTTTAAAACCATACATATGGCATGGAGAAGTGGAAGAGTCACAATTTGGCATGTGGTGCCCATTTGACTAATGGAAAGGTATGCATGGGTCTTACAATGGTTTTTAAGGCTATGAAACTTATAGTGGTGGCAATATGACATGAATAAGACCTTTTTAAGACCCTGTTTAATGTAATTTCCATTAAAAGACTTCCCATTATTCTAGGTCTTATAAAGTATGAAGGCATATATGAGGTGATTGATGGTTTAAGGGGTATTTAGAGGTGTCAACTAAGCTTGAAAGATTATATGATGGATAATGAAATTCAACACACCAATATATCTTCATATCATAATTGTATCAAGGTTAAACATCCTTCATATTACCTTGGAAAGACCCTCGCATAAGAAAATGGCTTGAAAAGGTCTGGTCTCATGAGAATTAATGATCAAGTTACCTTAACTTTATGATTTAACTATTTTAATAATAATGGAGTTTTATTCCTATTCTAGTTAAGGGTTTGGATTAATAATTCAATAAATAATATTACAATAATTACAGTCCTTATATATATATATATATATATATATATATATATATATATATATATATATATATATATATATATATTGTAGCTTTTTAAAAATAGTAATAAATAAGGATAAATATAACTTATCTCAAAATAGGTTAAAATTGTTGTTGCAAGGTCTGAAACTAGTTGTATAGGATTGGGACAGTGTCACAAATGAGAATTTGGCTTTCATTTTGTGAAAGGATAAGACCGTCAAAAATAGGATACTTTGGTGTTTGACATTGTTGTCCTCTTCTAGTGCTATTAGTTAAATTACTCATAGAGACCTAATTTTTATAGGTTCTTTTTATTGTTTCTATGTGATCCTACCTATAAAATCTTGAGTCTTGAATGGTGAAGAAACTCCTTATAGATCTGATTCAATATTAAAACCCTAGACCTTCAGTATTCTTAATAAAACTCAAGAAAGAGGGGGGGTTAGTGTGTGTAAGATGCACTAAACGTGTATCCACACCCCTTGTATGGGCACATTGCCTACATACCAATGCTCTAAAGAGGGATCAAGCCATATGTAGTTCTTCTAATTGATATACTTTGTGCAATAGTGTAATAAGGATGCAAAACTGCTAAATTAAGAGTCTTTAAGGTGTCTAGGGACTAGTGTGAGGGTTTAAATGTGTTTGAAATTATGTTGGCTGATTGTATGTAAAGAATAGGTAATTTTGCCTATATTCTTGCTTGTTTTGTAAGATTTGTCACCTCCCTTTGTAAATGACCTTTGGATGGAAATTTATAGGGAACTATTGATCATGGGCTAGATGTATTCATGCTAGGCTGACATGATGAAGGATATGAATCAGATGAAAATGATCATTTGGGCTCAAAATATAAGTAGATAAGATCAAAAATAATGTAACATCCTAGCGTCTGATGCTATATTCCAGGTATGGCACTCCTATCCTATAGGCTTGAGACCTAGGGGATAGAATTAGCATGGGTAATAGATCATGTCTAAGTTGGAATTATCATTTAGAAGTCTACAGATGATTGGTTATGAGAAAAAAAGGTGTCTAAAAGAGTCATGAGAGCATGCAAGAAGGTCCTATTGATAGGGTGTCACAAGCCACACTGAAACTACCAATTTGGATATTTTATATGACCACATTTTCCCCTCTTTTATTTTAGTGATGCAACAAAGCAAAATACTAGGATAAAAAAAAGTAGAAAGTGTACTTGAACTTACCTATAAGGGTGAAGTACATGAAGCTGTGTGATAATAAGTGTACATAGAGAGAAAATTATGAAATGTAAATTTGTAAGAGAAAAATAAATAGTAAATCAGTTCTTACTAATACTCTATATCTAAAATAATAATATACAAAATTTGGATAAGAGAGAGAGGAAGAGAAAGGAATGAATACACCTCACCAGGTACATAGACCAATATAAAACCTATTATGCTATTTAGTGATGCTAGATAATGTTGGTGTTAGATTATCCATTATCTTGGATCCTTACATAAAATATTGAGCAAATCTATGTATAAATCAATGAAATCATAGATAAATTTCAAAGAAGGAAGAATATTGTCTTCACATCGTAATATTGTAAAATATGGTTGCTTACATATAATCACATTAACCTATCTTCATTATCTAACCTTAGAAAAAGGAAAAGTGGGGTACATATAGGGAAAATTAGGGCAACTTGAGGAAGCCTCTAATTTTCCTAATTAGATAATTGTATTAAAATATAATTAGCCTATGTGACCCTTTTATAACTAACCTAAGGAAGCTTAATTAACATAGAATGGTCATAAGGCCATGTAGGCAAAACCCAATGGGAAAAATCACTACACTAACACTCCCCCTTAAGCATAGCTTAGTTGAGATGAGAATTAGGTCTTGGCATTGAAATCTTGATGAGGTACCCCTGTACATAGTGAAGAACCTCCATAGGATGAAGAAGACGGTGGAATAGCCCTAACCCCAATGAGAGCTCACAGATGAACAAATTTACTCTCTATGAAGGGCTTGGTCAGAATATCTATAATTTGCTCTGATGTTGGATAGTACTGAAGATCAATGAATTGCTCATTGATAAGCTCCCTGATGAAGTGTATGTGAATATTTATGTGCTTGTTCCTTTGATGGAGAACTAGATTCCTACAAATCTAGATAGTGTTTCAGTTGTCACAGTAGATAATTATTGGCTTATGAAACTAGATACCAAACTCAGTGAGAATCCCCTAAAGCTACATTTCCTTAGTGGTAGCATTGATATCCCCTCTATATTCTACCTCGGTAGATGATAAATCAATTACATGTTGCTTCTTGTTTGACTAACTTATTGGACCTAAACCAAGTGAGAAACTATAGTCTAAAGTGGACTTTTGAATCTAAATATCTCTAACCCAATCTAAATCTGTGTATCCAATCAAATCAACCTTTTTTCCTACTCTGTAGTGTATCCCATAGTTGTGTGAACCCTAAATATAGTGAAAAATCTGCTTAGCTAATTTATAAGGCAATTTATATGGCTCCTGCATAAACTAGGAGACCATGTCAACTGCATAGGATATGTTAGGTCTAGTGTGTGTGAGATAGATAAGATTACCCACAAGTTGTCGATATGTAGTTGCATCAAACAATGGTGTAGTATAATCAACCTTAATCTTCACACCAAACAAAAAGGGAGTAGGAGCGGGCTTACAATCAACCATGTTAAACCTTGCAAGAAAATCAAGAGAATACTTGGATTGTGATAAAGTTATCCCAGAGTCTAACTGAATAATTTTAATCCCAAGAAATTAATGCAACAATCCCATATCTATCATTAAAAATCTATTTAAAAGTGAATTTTTCACTATTAGGATGGATGATCGTGTACTCCATATAATCAACAATTCATCCACAGAGAGAACTAGGATCAATAGAGAATCATCTTGCCACAAGATGTAGACATTTTAATCTGAGTGGCATCTAGTGAACCTGAATATGAGGAGAAAGGAGTCCATCTTAGCATACCATGTTTAAGGGGCCTATTTGAGTCCATAGATAAATTTATTAAGTCTATAGACCAAGGAGGTATCTTCCATAAAGCCTTGTGGTTGCACCATGTAGATCTCTTCTTTAATGTCACCATGTAGAAAAACACTCTTGACATCCATTTGGTTAACATCTTATAGATGTGTGGTTATGATGGCTAGAGTGAGTTTGATAGATGTCATTTCAGCTTCAGGATCAAATGTCTCAATGTATTCTATGTTAGGTACCTAAGACAACCCCTTTGCAACCATATGAGCTTTGTACTTATCAACAGACCCATCTACACCATACTCAGTTTGATAAACTAATTTGCAATAAACCAATTTTCTTCCTTTAGGAAGAGGGACCAAGTCCCATGCTTTGTTCCTTATTAGGGAACTATACTCCTCATGCATATCAAAATCCCATTCTAGAATTCCAAATGCATCATGAAAGGTTTATGGATCTGAGGTAATGGCCAACTAAGCATGTGAAGTCCCCTGAAACTATGAACATATTTGCCTTGTATTCGATGGATTTTCAACCCATTTCTTAGCACTTTGAAGTGTCTATCTAGCCCAAATGGGATCAAAATTATATGAGATTGGAGAATCAAGAGATGAGTCATCATCATCTAAAGATTGAGTGTGAGATGGAGGAGGATAATCCTCATCACTTGAACTTGAATAATAAGAAAAGTCATCTTGATCATCAAGAGGATTTTGAGGTAGATCCAAGTCACTGTTTGAGGATGAATTAATGTCCAGTGAGACTTTTTAAGAGTTTGGAGTACCAATAGTGAGTTCAAATGGGACCTCATAAAAATTGACACTCCTTTCAATGAAAAACTCATGAGTTTTAGGATGGATAAGCATGTATCCCTTATACCCTTTGCATATCCAACAAAGATACAAGATTGACTCTGAGGGTCCATTGCCTTATGTTTCTTCTTGGGAATGTGAGCCATTGCTAGTGATCCAAACACTTGAAAGTGATCCACTACAGGCTTGTGACCATCCTAGGCTTCAAAGGGAGTGACTCCTTTCAAGGCTTTATGTGGAACATTGTTATGAATATAGCATGTATAGTTGATTATTTCAGCCCAAAATTGAGGAGAAAGAGACTTTAATTAAAACATTCAATTGGCCATTTCCTTCAAGGTATGGTTCTTACATTCAAACACACCATTTTATTGAGGACTATATGGAACTATGTGTTACATCTAAATCCCCTCTGATGTGTAAAACTACTCAAACCTATTGTTGACATACTCCCCACCATTATCAATCCTTAAGATTTTGATGGAATGGTCTGACTGCTTCTCCACAAGTGCCTTGAAATCTTTAAAGTGATCAAATACCTTTGACTTCTTTTTGATAAAAAACACCCAATATTACCTCAAAAATTCATTGATAAATGTGAGCATGTATCTAGTCCTATTGAATGAAGGTTTTGGAAATAGACCTACTATGTCACTGTGGATAATTTCTAGCTTCTAATTGATTCTCCTTACTTTAGCCTTGTCCTATTTCTCTTTTGTACGCTTGCCAAAAATATATCCATTACATAGGCCATCTGAGAATTTGAATTTAGGCAACCCTAAAACTATGTCCTAATGATTGATTTGCTCTAGGTAATGGTATTTTAAATAGCCAAATCATTCATGACATAGTTTACTCACACCATTTGTATGAGTAAGTAGTGCAGTTGAGGGTTGATCTAGGGAAAATTATGAGAAGGTATACAGCCTAGATTGATGATTGGCCTTCCCATAATCCACTATGATGTCATTTTGAAACTCTTTGATAACCACTAAATCAAGTGTGAATCAACTCACTTCTTTACACCTATGCGAGTGATTTGGTACACCGATAGAAGATTGGTGGATACTAAAGGAACACATAGATCATTAAATATCCCATCACTTACTTCAACCTATATTTTATGACTGACCTCTGCTAAACTATCATCACCTATGATAATTGAAGGCATAGAACATGGCTCTATTTTTGAAAACAAATCCTCTGAGGAGGCAGTGTGATAGGAAGCACTTGAGTCAATAACCCAAGTCAAAGGTTGAAAAGCTACTGTAACAAGTGCTTTGCCCTTGTTTTTACTCTTTTTGTTGTCTTTAGCATTTGAAAAATATTTTATAAACATGTTATGAGTTGAATACTCAGGAATACTGATGTTATTATTCTCAAGCATCTTAGTCAAGGTGTCAATCTTCTTTTTCATGCACTGGGATTCATCATGCCCAAGTTTCTTACAAAAGTTGCATTTGAGTTTCTCCTTCTTAAGTTTCCCACTTGAAGAGGACTCATTTGATGATGCCTTAGGCTTAGCATCTATTTTTTTATTCTTCTTATGCTCATGATCTGGTTTAGATTGTTTCTTCTCCTATTTGCCACTACTAGAAGGCTTCTTCTTGTCCTGATTGATAATCAAGGCATGTGATTCTAAAAACTTCAATACACCTATTTGAACCAACTTATCTTGCTCCTAAGTTATATCAGCAACAAATTCATCAAATGATGGCATTTTCTAAGTGGATCCAAGTACATGTTTGGTAGCATGAAATGTAGAGATGAAAACTGAATAGTCATGACCTAGTTTTGTAAGCACAGATAGAATCAACTAGTCA
Source organism: Torreya grandis (assembly GCA_037957365.1). Lineage (NCBI taxonomy): Eukaryota > Viridiplantae > Streptophyta > Pinopsida > Cupressales > Taxaceae > Torreya > Torreya grandis. Next base: position 1,989,750 of record JARHVA010002843.1, read on the forward strand.
TCTATTTTCTTAATTCCACATTATTTCAACTATAGTATCAATGATTTAAAATTTGTAAATAAGTCTTTTAGGGTGTCATAGTCACCTGGGCTCAATGTGATGAGCTCATTCTCTAGCACATGACCCCTCATTATGTCTTATACTCTAAAAATATTGTCTAGAATGGTCCAAACTTCATTAGGAGTTTTTGTAGAGTCAACATAAAACAGGAGGTTGGGAGACATTGACAAGCATAAGAACCCATAGGCATCGTCACATCTATTATACCATTTAACCTTTTTTTTCATTTATAGATGGCTTGATTTCCTCACCCATAGTGATCCGATAGAGTCCTTTACCTCCCAAGGTGAGCTGCATTTTAGACTTCCATTCGAGATCGTTAAATGGTGTGAGTGGATCAATGTTTAGATTCATTAGTGTAGATTAGATTGATACAATTTATAGAATTGAAATGAAAGTAAAAAATAGATTTTACATAGTACAAGTATCCCTTGAACTATCAATAAGACCCCCCCCTTAAGTTATAATACAAAACACACTCAATATTGAACATTGGACACTTCCAAAAATACGTCTATGAGCAATTAGTGTTAGAGAGTACTAGCAGGATGTTGGGCATAGCTGATAATGCATCCAAGAAGAAATGTACAAAAATTTTGAAGTGAATTTTAAGCCATTACACCATGAAGAAAATGGATTTTGAAAAATGTTTAAAACAATATCACCAATGCGTAGATCTTGAAAAAATAGCACCCAGAAAGGAGCTACAGATTGAAAGTTATGGCACTTACAAGTTCTTATTTTGCATATTCCTAGACCCTTTCCAAAAAAGGAAAGTTTTTTTTAGATTCCTCAAAAAAAATAGAAATGGAAAAAAAATCAAGTAATGCTACCCCGTAAACTTGAGCAGTAAAGACCCTTCGAAAGTCTGAGTCAGTCCATGAAGAGTAATTTGGGTTTTTTAAACTGCTTTACTTGAGAAGTAATCACCCTTTGAAGTAAAGACCATTTAAAAACTTGATTTGGTCTTTCCATTGTAATCCAAGTTTTCCAGACTACTTTACTTGAGAATTAATTAGCCTTCGAGAACGAGAACCCAAGTAGTGTTATTCTAGAACCCTGAATTGGTCTACAAAGAGTAATCTGGGTTTCTTAGACTACTTTACTTGACAAGTAATTTACCTTCACAAACCTAAGTAAAATACTTCCTCAAACTTGAGTTGGTCTACAGATAATTAATCTAAGTTTTTAGACCTTGATTACTTAACTTCTCATATTACAGGTAAATTAACTTCTAAAACCCAATTTGGTCTGCAGGTAAGTAATCAGACTTATCAAACAACTAAACTTAAAAAAAGTGAAGTTACTCATTGTTAGAAGTTTGAGTTAGTTTGCTAGCTAAGTAACAATCCTCTAAAAGTCTGAATTGGTTAGCAGACTCTCCAAAGCATGTAACTTGAAGTTGATAAATTGTTGAGCTAAAGTATTGACCTCCTATAGATCTGAGTAGCATAGATGTTTGACAACATGTAAACCAAGGCAAGCTAAAAATGTTCAAAATACTTCAGCGATGGAAAATATGAAAGAGACCCATTTGAGATTTTGACCCAAGGAAGAAAACCTAGAAGGCATTTTTATACAGTAACATAGGGAGTATATATTTTTGCTAAAAATAAAACATGGGGTCTTTAGATGGAAAAAAATCAAGTAATGCTACCCCACAAACTTGAGCAGTAAAGACCCTCTGAAAGTCTAAGTCAGCGCACGAAGAGTAATTTAGGTTTTTTGAACTGCTTTACTTGAGAATTAATCACCCTTTGAATTAACAACCCTTTAAAAACTCAATTTGGTCTTCCCAGTGTAATCTAGGTTTTCTAGACTACTTTACTTGAGAAGTAATTAGCCTTCGAGAATGAGAACCCGAGTAGTGTTGTTTTAGAACCCTGAATTGGTCTACGAAGAATAATTTGGGTTTCTTGGACTGCTTTACTCAACAAGTAATTTACCTTCAAAAACTTGAGTAAAGTACTTCCTCAAACTTGAGTTGGTCTATGGATAATTAATTTGGGTTTTTGTACCTTGATTACTTAACTTCTCATATTGCAAGTAAAGTAACTTCTAAAACCCAATTTGGTCTGTAGGTAAGTAATCAGACTTATCAAACAACTTAACTTTAAAAAAGTGAAGTTACTCATTGTTAGAAGTCTAAGTTGGTTTTCTAACTAAGTAACAGCCCTCTAAAAGTCTGGATTGGTTAGCAAAATCTCCAAAGCATGGAACTTGAAGTTGATCAACTGTTGAGTTGAAGTAATGACCTCCTATATATCTGAGTAGCACAGATGTTTGACAACACATAAACCAAGGCAAGCTACAAATGTTCAAAATACTTTAGCTATGAAAAATATGAAAGAGGCCCATTTGAGATTTCAACCCAAGGAAGAAAAAATAGAAGGCATTTTTGCACAATAACACAAGGAGTACATATTTTTTTTAAAAACAAAAAATGGGGTCTTTGGATGCCAAAAAGGAGGAAATTTTGATTGTTCCAGAACTAGGTCAAGTGTTTACAGTTGACCCTAAGGTTTTGACACCTTTTAAAACCAATGGCGTAGTCAGTTTTGAGATATGAAGCTCTAGTAGAAATATTTGAATGAATTCTCCAAAGAATCCAACCAAACTCTTATTTTTATTGGAATAGTGAATCTAGCAAGATTTCACCATAAAGATTGCTACAATACTAACAAAAATGGCTCTGATACCATGTTGAATTGGCCATGATCTTGGATCCTTACATAGAATATTGAAAAAATTTATGTATAAAGCAATGAAATCATAGATAAATTACAAAAGAGGAAGAATCTTGTCTTCACATGGAAATATTTCAAAATATGACTGCTTGCATATATTTGCATTAACCTATTTTCATTATCTAACCTTATAAAAAAGAAAAGTGGGATACATATAGGAAAAATTAGGGAAACATGAGGAAGCCTCTAATTTTCCTAATTTTATAATTACATTAAAATGTAGTTAGCCTATGTGACCCTTTTATAACTAACCTAAGGAAGCCTAATTAACATAGAATGGCCATAAGCCCATGTAGGCAAAATCCAATGGAAAAAAGTACTACACTAATAGTTGGGTATGTGTTGAACCAAAAGTAATATCATGAACAAATCTGAGTGCTCAATTCCCTAAAATTGGTTTAAGAATGTAAAGGCTGACCCTTTGGCTCCATCATTGCCTCTTAAGTGAAGATACATGATCATGTGTGTGTTAATTAATGTTTATATTGTGTATCCAATCCCTCTGAGTAGGTGGCTCAAGATTACAAAGGCTAACTAGTCCTTTGGCTCCATCATTACCCACTAAGTGAAACTATGAACTAATATTAGTATGAATATGTGTCATATGAGATGGCTCTTGAAGCCCATGAATGCTCTATAATCTGATAATGTGACATGGATAGGTGAATGTGTACTAGAAACTAGGTCAATCTTAGCCATTCTAAATGGTGGAGATTAGGCTTGTATGAAATCCACTCTAAAATTGGGAACTAGGCTTATATGGAAGCCACTCTGGAATGATGCCAACCACCTATAGATGGAATAAGGCATGTATCTAATGAAAATGCCTGGGTAATGTACTAAACTCAAAAAGAAAAAGAAACCAATGTGCCATGCATCTTTCCCCCAATCATTGGTCTTTGTAACATGGATTTTGATCTAGAAGTTATATCAACTGCCTTATCTAAAACTAGAAGTGAGAGCCATCATGTCACACATGATGCCCCCTATATATAGATTTTTTTAGTAAAACTATACTAAAATTGCTAAATCTAATTTGAACTAAAGGTGAAAAAATGTTAATTAAACTTACATTTCTGCATATTTTTGGAAAATTTGGGTTTTTTGCTATTTGGATAAGAGCATCAAAATTAAGACACCTTGGTGTCTGATGATGTTTTCCAGGTCTAATGATCTTGTCTTTTATTGATTTTGATCATTGTTCTATAATCATCACTATTTTTCTAGTCTGTTATACTTGGTTTGAACTCTGATTGTTGTTCTGAATGTCCTAAAAACTAATTTTTGATTGGTATGAGGCTATGATCTTTGTGACAAAACCCTTATTTATTGACCCCTCTTCTGAGGGTAGGAATAAAAAAATTTCAATGACTACCCTCAAAATAAAGATCCCTACAAGTGTGTTATGCTAAAAAATACATGATATAACAATGATAATTGAAAAGATGTCTCAAGATATAACATAGTTTGTATTAGAGATTGTTAGATCAATAGGAGTATGCCTAGATAGATGTAACAATGTAATAGCATGTGTAATATACTAAATTAAAACTAGAAATATTAGTTGTTAGTTGGTTGTCAAGGAAGGATGGAACATGATGTCCATCATGGCATCCAATAAATCAAGATAATGCATGATGCAGATCATGGCATTGCAAATAGTGAGAAGCAAACAAGTAATAAGCACACAAGGCAAGAAGCAAGAAACATATAAGAGTGGCCAAGGGGCCCAGCAAACAAAATACATGGGCACATGTCACTCAAACTAGAAAGCAAGCATATAGGGCATGTTTAAATGCCACATACACATATAATTGAAAATGAGCAAAGTTGAAATGAGGGCCACAAGCACATAAAAGAGTGCAGGCAAAGGACATTGGCAAATATCCTAAGGCAAACACAAGAATAGAAGCAAAGGACATTGGTAAATATCCTAAGGCACGTATAAGAGATAAAATAGGAACTAAAAAAGGTAATCACATATAGCTATGTAAAGCAAGAAAGGAAAGCACGTAAATGCTAGAAATACAATCGCATCTAACTAATCAAAGCAAGAAGTGAAAGTATGCAAGACATGGAGTACAAGACTAGGTATATGATAAGAAATACACAAGTGTTATATTCTAGTGAATGTTGATAGAGTAATTAGTATAATCTATTAATTAATGTACATCATGATAAATAGAGTGTGTGGTGTAGAAATGGCATAACCTGGATGGTGTAGTCATGTAGAAGATGCCCCCAGTGAGTAGATATATCAGTGTATGTCTTAAATGTAAAAGTAGGATGCCCCCTCAATGGGTAGAGTGAAGCAATCAAGGATTTGGGTGTCACTACACACACTCAAAGAAGATCAAGTGAAGCATGACAATGTAGCTAAATTAACAAACAATAACATAAAATAGTAAAATGTAAGTCTATCATGGTAGTATAAATGTAAAGCATAAATAATGCATACAATTGAAATATTTTTGATTTATTTGAATGTTTTTGTATGTTGATATTTTGTATTATTTTTTGCATTTTTTTCATATATTTGAATGTTTTTTGGATTTTAAAATGTCATATTATTTTTTTATTTTTGATATTTTGTATTGTTTTTGATATTTTTGAATATAAACTATGTATAATCAATCATAAGGAGACTATTTACAAGTAACTAAAAAGAATTTTATGTACAATAAAGACTGAGAATAAATGATACTAACTAATGAGTCTCTTAAGAGACTCTCTATCATGGTGTTATGTATCAAGGAGAGGGATCATGTGTGATCATGAAGCACAATAAAAAGGTTGAAACTCTGGCTATGAAATATGTATATGCTATAAATGCCTTGAAATGTTTGTAGTGGAAACTGACTATGGGATCCCCTTGTAACTCTGAGAAGTGGATGTAATTGTAGGGATCTTAGGGACCCATTTGGTGGTAGGATAAGCTCTCTGAACATGTTCTCTATGTGTAGAGTCATGAGACCTAAATGATACTACTTTAGGTGTGAATACTATAGCTAAAAATTGTTTAGAATCCTAAAACTTTGGTTACTCTAAAAGAGGCCTCTGTGGAAGTGCATGAACTCTCTGTGTTGGTGAGGAAGGCCTCAATTATGGTTGAATCTAAACTAAAAGAAGAATTTTAACTAGTGGAGGAGCTAAAATTGATGACTAAAAAGTATGAGATGGCTCTAAAGTGGGGAGTGGTAACTCATATGGAACTCCACTAATTGTAATAACCTAATTAGCATGAATGAATTTCATGCATCTGTGAACTGTAGAAGGTACTAATTGAAGTTTTTGAATCCATGACTTACCAAGTAACATATCAAAGACTCCTACACTGAGAATAATAGTAAATGGTGTGGCCACATGTGTTGGACCAACCTATAAAGGAAATATAATCTCACCCAATGAACTCTATATGTTCTCACTGAATCTACTAATAATTATGTTAGTCGGGATAATATCCTGCTCTAAATATCCCAAATGTTATAGTAATGTGATAGTGCACATGTTCACACTAGATCCATTGTCTATGAGAACACTATGAATAGGATGATGATTAATGTAGGCTCTAATAAAGATTGCATGGTAATCCAAATCATCCTTAACTATCTCTTGCTCTAAAAAGGAGATGGAAGGTATAGCTAGAACTCTAGAATTATATACACTGATCATGTTGCTCAAAGGATGTGTCTCAACTAAAGGTGCCTGATATGTAGCTAGTAGAGGATGGGTAAGATATTAATGGTGAAGCCCTTATGTATCCCCTATCTTATTTAGAATGTTTTGGGAAAGGACTCAAGAAAATTTGTAAAGCTCTATCCTATGTTTGCTTTGCCTGAGGAGGCTCAACTGGAGTGCCAATGTCAATAAGGTTACCATCTATCAAATCTCTTATCTTGTGTTTCAAACTGATGCATCTTTTTATTTTGTGGCCTGGTGCCCTATGAAAATTACAAAATGCATTCTAATCATATCCTCATGGAAGAGACTTTATAGGATTAACTTCCTAAATAAGAGTGAGAGATATGATGTTACATTCTAATAGTTGTTGTAAGACTCTAGCTAGATATACTTGTAGATTGGTAAAAGTTCACCAAGGAGGTGATGATAAAACCACTTGTTGAGGGGGATCTAAATCCACATTAACTGTAGTTTGATTTTGAATTTTTTCATCATTAACCTTTACTTTGTATGGGACTTTACTGTTACTCTTGTTTTTTTGTTTGTTTCTGATATACTTGTGTACTTGAGATTTCTCATTGAAATTAGTTTTACTTCCCTTTCCTTTAGTGTATAACATAACTCAGTGAAGGAAGAGAACCTTTTGAAGATTATTAACTCATGTAAATTTGGTAGAAGAATATGTTTAAAGAGATTCTATAATTTATTGATCAGCTATGGGGATGGTCATTTTATCCAAGATAGTCTTATAGCTAAGAACATAATTTATAAGATGCTCATTTGACCTTTGTTTCTATTGTACAACTTGGGCATAATAAACCTTGTCACCTATGTTAATGTTGAAATGATCTAGGAACATGTCAACTAAATGATTGAATGCATTGACTGACTAATTTCTTAGACTATAAAACTATTATAAAGCATAATCCTTTAAACTTCATGGAAAAATCTTGGTTAATAACTAGTCATTTGGCACATAGTCCAAGCATGCTATGTGAAATTATCTCAAGTGTGTCTCTTGATCACCTTTACCATCATATAGAGTGAGCTTGGGTTGAAAAAAACCTAGTGGCAAACGTGTAGAAGAATTATCACGTGCCAATGGTGTATGAAGTAGAGAAAAAGAATCCAAGGCCTATGTAGTTCTAGAGGCTCCTTACTCAAGCTGTAGTGCCTTAGATTGAAGATATTTTATCTCTTGCATAAGGTTAGCCATGTCAAGAGACAAAGATGTACTAGTCATAACTGGTGGTGCCTTATAATAAGGTTGGGTTGTTATAGGGGTTGTTGAGACATAGTTGCCCATGTAGTGTCATTTGCAACTAATTACTCTAAAGGAATGGAAGACTCAACTTGCTTATCCTTTTTAAGTTCCATGATAAATTTTAAGATAAGGGTATGATCTTGGGGTTCTTACTTGAGTCTTTCTTTAAAACTTTGTAGAATCAAATATTTATTGAGTTCAACTTCATTATCAATAATAGGTGGAAGTGGATCAAGAGTTTGATGTGGTGGGTCATGAACATCAGTATTTGTATCATCATTGTTATTCTCATATTGCTCATTATCAAAATTATCTTTATGGAAATTGGTGTAATGTGGATGTGTAGGATCTATAGCAGGAAGCTGAGTTGGTTTTTTATCCATGGTATATGGTTGAGTTAAAGGAATATGGGTGAATTTAGGAGGGTTTACACTAAGTCTTACACTTCATCTCAAATGAAGAGATGCAAGGAGCTTAGGCAACATAAGGAAAATAACTTGAATAATGAAAAAAATATTAAACAAATATAATCTAAACAATGAACTAAAAAATATATAAAAAGGATACGAAGCTCACAAACATGTAAGGTGATACCTCAAAAACCTAGTATATGCAACTAGGGTTTGAGATAAAAATGATTTTCAAAATTACTATGGTAAATTTTAAAAATTAAATGGGAAATTTTGATTTATGTGTAAAGTGATACCTCAAAAGCAATAGGTCCTAGTATATTAAAACTAGTGTTTGAAATAAAAATGATTTTCAAAATTACTATGGTAAATTTTAAAAATTAAATGAGAAAATTTGATTTATATGTAAGGTGATACCTCAAAATAAATAGGTCCTAGTATAGTGCAACTAGGATTTGAAATAAAAATGATTTTCAAAATACTATGGTAAATTTTAAAAATTAAATGAGAAATTTTGATTTATGTGTAAGGTGATACCTCAAAAGCAATAGATCCTAGTATAGTGCAACTACGGTTTGAATGAAATTATTATGGTGAATTTTTATAATTAAAATGTGAATTTTTTATTTAAATATGCAAGAAAAAAATTATAAAAATTCTAAAAGAATCAGCAAGGAATTTACCCTAAGGATTTTAGGGTTTTTATGCACAAATGAAGTAAGTCGAGTTCATCAAATGATTTAACTATTTTGGGAAAAATGGAGTTTTATTCCCATTTTAGTTAAGGGTCTAGATTAATAAATTAGTAAATAATATTCCAATAATTATAGTCCTAATTTATATATTTTATTTATCTTTTGTATCTTTCTAAAAATATTAATAAATTAGGAGAAATATAACTTAGCTTAAAATAGGTTAAAATGGCTATTGTAGGGTCTAAAACTGGTTGTGAAAGATTGAGACAGTGTCACAAATTAGTATCTAGATTTTATTTTGTGAAAGGATAGAATCATCAAAAATAAGACACCCTAGGGTCTAGTGTTGTTGTCCTCTTCCAATGTTATTGTCTAAATTGCTCATAAAGACCTCATTTTTTTGGGTTCTTTTCATTGTTCCTATTTGAGCCTACCTATAAAATATTGAGTCCTAAATGTCAATAAAACTCCTGATAGAGATGATTCAACCTTCAAACCCTAAACCTTCATTATGTTTAATACAACTTGAGAAAGAGGAAAGGTTAGTGTGTGTAAGATGTATTAAACGTGTATCCACACCCCTTATGTGGGCACATTGCCTACATACCAATACTCTGAAGAGGAATCAAGCCATATGCAATTCTCCCACTTGATGTGCTTTGTGTAATAATATAATGAAGATGAAAAAATGCCAAATTGAGAGTGCTTGAGGTGGCTAAGGACTGGTGTAGGGTTTGAATGTGTTTGTAGTTATGTTGGGTAACTATATGTAGAGAATGAAAGTTTGCCTTAGTAGTTTGCTTTTATTCTTGCTTACTTTGTAATATTTTCCACCTCCTTTTGTAAATGACCTTTGGATGGACTTTTATAGGGAACTATTGATCATGGGTTAGATGTATTCATGCTAGGACAACATGATGAAGGATAAGAATTAGATGAAAATGGTCATTTAGGCTAAAAAGGCAATTGGATAGGAGTGCTAAAAACATGACACCCTAGGGTCTGGTGATATATTCTAGGTATGGTAATCCTATCCTCCAAGCTCAAGACCTAAGGGGATAGAATTATCCTAGGGAATAGAGCCTGGTTGTGCTAAAATGATCGTTTAGAAGTCTATAGATGACTGGTTATGATAAAAAAGGTGTCTAGAAGGGTCATGAGAGCATGTAAGAATGTTTTATGGATAGGGTGTCACAAGCTAAAATAAAACTACCAATTTGTACATTTTATATGATTACACTTTACCAAGACTCTCAATAAGACCAATGATTACATGACCATGTTAGATATCACCAGAAGTAGGTTAGGGTGGTTGTCACCAAAAATTTTTGATGTTAGGGGTTGACATTTAGCTTGTGAAGCCAAAATGTCAACAAGTAAAAAACATAATTTAGGAATAAGTCTAATATAAGAGAATGATACCAATAATGGTTATATGAAAACAAAACATGGGAAGTTTTATTTGAGAGCTAATAATAATAGAAGTTTAATCTGATTAATAATATCCATTACTAACTTCATTCAACCATAATCATCAAATTTTTACATAAAATATCTATTCTTCAACTTCTTCCATCATGGGTTATAGCCTAACTATACCATTATAGATTTTATAGGTCAACACAGGCTATTGGTAGTTGTTACGAGTTTGATGTGGAAGTCTTCAAGCAGCTACAAGTTCATCACTTAGTTGTTACGGGTTTTGATTGCCCATATTTGATATGGGTTATAACTACCTAGAATTGTTTCATGTTAGTCATGTTTACTCACATTCTTTGAACACATAAATTATAAATAAACCAATCATAATAAAGATAATGATAATGCATCTTAATCACAAATCAAAAACTATTTTATTCATATAAATATAGGTAATATATGCATCATGTTTTCTTAGTTCTTTGGTGGGAAAATATACAAAATATGGATAAAACAATTTAGTAATGGGAGGCCTAAAAACAAGCTTTTATGGGTTCAAAGTACACCAATTACATGACTCAGTAGTCTTCCCATCAAGATATCATAGACCTCTAGAGGTATAATGTCATAAGTGATGGTGTCATCCACAAGGTTGACTTCATAATGGAAGGTGCATTACCACCAAACCTATACATCCTTCTCATACTAAAATGACCCTAGAGAGTATGTTTTGGGATGTGCAGTAGTGGAAATATCAAGGTATTGTGTTGTCACTTTCATGATAATGATATCTTGACTGAAACTATTGATGATGGCATGAAGAAGTTGACCCTTCACCTATACCTTGGTTTGGAATATATTTCCATGTTCTTTAGCATTTTTAATCATAGTGACATTAGTGTTTATAAAATTCACATATAGATCAATGTCATCCATCAGTGAGACTTGATGTCAACTAGGAAATTAAGGATTATTATGCACAATATTTAGATTTATCATGTGTGTGTGATCAATGATGATGGAACTACTTGTCATTGGATTTATTATTTCTTTTTTATAAATTAAAAGGAATAAGATCATTCAAGTGTTGTGTAGTCTTCTTAGGATGCTCTCCTTTTCTATAAGTGATCTATTTTTTATAGAAGGCTACAATGAAGAATTTTTTAGGGATGGCCTTTTATGAGGTGTTGCATTAATAGGTGATACTTTGATTCATCTTTACTTTAGCCTAAATATTGAACTGGATTTCCCTAGAGTTCCATAAGTCAATAATTCCATAATCTCACAGATATAAGGTGAGATTTTGCTAGTGTACTTTAGTACCTTATGTTGTTTTCTCAAGTTATCTTATAGGCATGCAGAGTAGTCATGGAAGGTGTTGGTGTAGTATTCCACTGACTAATCCTTACACTAACACAATTATTTGAGCTTGATACATTCATCCTCAAAGTAATGGATACAATATTAATCCTCCTTTAGAGAGTCAACAAAGGTCTTCCAAGACTCAATGGGAACACATTATTAATCACACTGTGTTGAATGTCTCCCACCAGTGAATGTCTATAATGGTCACCTTCAACATAATGAATGTAATATTTATAACATCAATGAAATTATTAACTAATAAGTATGCCTTGATCTATCAAAACTAGGAATCCAATGCTTTGGAATCGATTTCACCTTCGAATAAAAGAATGTTAACATTGAATTTCACTTTGAAGGGGGTTTATTGTTAAAACTATTGTTGAGTAAAATGTGGAGGAGGATTCAAAGGCATTGGGTTGAGTTGCATCATCAACTAATGAAATTGGTCAAAAAATTCAGTGTGTTGTGCTTATAGTGTAATGGTGATAGGCCTTTCAAATTTTTGGGATACCATAGGTTGTTTTTGGGTGTCAAGCATATTTATTTTTCTACCACATTCTTTCAGGTGTTTTAAAACAAAACCAACTAAGATACCTTTTCTCTCTAGTTTTTTAGAACCAAAAAAGAGAATGAAATGATATATTAACTAACACAAAAAATAATACAATGGAAGCCTATTATATAGGCATAAAATGAGCACACAAAAAACAAGGAGGTGGGTGAAACCAAAAACATCAAGTAGCATAAAATAGCTAGGCCTATGAAACCTACCTACCTAAGTGGTTAAAACCACTATAAACATAATCATAGGTAATATACCTTATCAAATATCCTAAGGTAATACAATAATATGCTAATACCCTCCATTAAGGATAAAACTAGAAACAAGACCAAGATTGTCCCTAAATTTTATGAACTTATTTGAACCAAGTGGTTTGGTCATTATATTAGTTGTATACTCTATAGTGGGGCAGTAGAAGAGACTGGTGTCTTAATTCATGACTAACTATTGGATGTAATGATGGTGAACCTCAATTTGTTTAGTCTTATCATGGAATACTAGATTCTTCACCATCTTCAGAACACTATTTGTCATAGAAAATTAGAGTAGGTTTTGATGACTCAAACTGAATATCCTCCAAGATTTTCTTTATCCACATAGTTTCATAACCTATACTAACCATGGATTTATACTCTACTTATATTGAAGATATTTCCACAATAGTTTTTAGTTTGCTCTACCATGAGAAAAATCAGAGTGAATACATATCCTATTATATATTTTGTTGAATCTACTGATCCTACCTAATCAAAGTCAGAATATCTTGAAAGCTCAAAATCTATAGACTTATTATACAATGTGCTAAAGTTAAGAGTACCTTTGACACATATTAATACTTGGTTTATAGCTAACCAATGTGCTTATTATGTTTTAGACATGAAGCGAGATAGAAAACTCATTACAAAATAAATATCCAGTCTTGTGGTAGTGAGTTAATTGAGACTACCCACTAGCTACTGATACACTATTTCATTGACCAGAGGTGAAGCAGTGTCAGTTGAAATTTTAGATAAAACTTCCATAGGTGTGTGATTTGGATTATAATCCATCATTCTAAACCTTTATAGTAATGATTTGGCATACTTATTATGTGACATGAATACAAGACAATCACCTTGACAAAACTCAACACCTAAACAATATTTCAATAGTCCTAAGTCTATCATGTCAAAATTAAAACAAATATTAGACTTAATTTGTTGAATGAGAATATCACTAATCCTAGTGATGGATATATCATCAACATATACAATGAGAATCAAGATATCATCACCAAACACCTATACATAGAGAGTTGGTTCAGAATTACACCTTTTGACACTAGACTCCTTAAGATATGAATCTATTTTCATATACCAGGCTCAAGGAGCCTACTTAAGCCCATAAAAGGACTTTATCAACCTAAAAATAATATGTTCCTTGCTAAGAACCTAAAAACCTTGTGGCTAAACCATGTAGACTGCCTCTTCCAGATCTCCATTCACTAAAGCATTCTTGACATCCATTTGGTGCACCTAGCATCCAAACTGAGTAGCAATAACAACAATCAAATGAAAAATTACCATCTTTGTAGTAGGAGAAATTATCTTCATAATCAACCCCTTCCTCTTGTGCATAACCTTTTTCAACAAGTTTGGCTTTATGTTTATCCAAAGAACCATCTGCTTTGTATTTTACCTTGTAAATCCATTTATAACTAATGGATTTCTTTCTTGGTGGTAGTTCCATGGATTCCCAAGTCTTGTTTTTCATCAAGGAATAATATTATAATTTCATGGAAGATTCCCACTCATGCTTCCCTTTGGTCTCTAAAATGAATTAGGCTCAAATTCCTATGAAATAATAGTTATTAGAGCAAAATTGTCATGTTCACCTCTATTACCAAACTACATTCTTGATATCAATCTTCTTCCTTCCACATCTTGTGGCATATCTCACTCCTTTAGTGTTTCCATTATGTTATAATATCACTTTGGATTCTTTGGTTGTTCTATTGGAACCTCACAATGACATGTAATAATTCCATCTGTAGAATGTGATTCCACTAATGAACTAGAATCTTGCTCAACTTTCACATCACAACTTATAATAGAATCATTAGAAGAAAACAATGACTCAATATCTAAAACTATACCAATTGTTATGAAGTATGGCATCTATTCATTTACTATGACATCTCTATTTACTACAACTTTGTTAGTAGAAACATCAAGTAATTTGTAGGCCTTTGATTATTCATTGTATCCAACAAACATGTATGCTTTACTTTTTGCATCTAAGTTAATTATCTTTTGACTAGGAATAACTACAAAAGATACACAACCAAAAATTCTAAAAGAACTTACATCTAGAGTTTGACTTGACCAAGACTCCTCTAGAGTCATATTCTCTAATTATTTTATAGGACTTATGTTGAGGATGTACACCATTGTATTCATTGATTTTACCCAATATCTATATGGGACATTTATAATTTAGTCCATATAGTGAGCCATGTCCATCATCATCCTATTTCACCTTTCCACAAATCCATTTTACTATGGAGTGTAAGGCATAGTGTACTGTCTGTGTATGCCTTTAGTGAAACAAAACTTCTTCAAATGTTTTGAGATGAACTCACCCCCTTATCTATTATAAAATATTTCATTGACCATCCTACCTATTTTTCAACCATAGCTTTCCAAGTAAGGAAGTTAGAAAAATAATCATATTTCTTCATTAAAAAGTATACCCATTTTTTCCTATAGAAATCATCGACCAAAAAAAGAAAATAATGGGCTCCAAAAGGGGCAAGTGTCTGCATTAGACCATGTAAGTTTGCATGTACCAGATCCAATATTCCCTTGGCTCTGAAAGCTTTACCAACATCAAATGAATGTCTAAATTTCTTCCCCAACTAACATCCAATACATACATGATGACTATCCCAAATAGAAGGAATCCCCTTAACCATATTAGTATTTTTCAATGTATTCAAATACTAGAAATTCAAATATTGATACCTTTCATGTCATAGTGAACTTGTGATATCAACCACTAAAAGTGCACTTTCCTTTTGCTTATGTGGATCTACACGCTTATACCAGCCTTTCTCACTAATCCAAACATCAATAATCTTTTTATCTCTAGTAGTGACTAAACATTGTTGTCTTTGAAATTTTACAACGAAATCAGATTTTAAAGTGATCTCACTAATTAAAAGCATATTTTTGTTCATATTAGGCACATACCTAACATTCATAAATGTATACTAAATTGCACCATCAAAACTAATCTAAACAGTACCATATCCCTTAAAAAAATACTCCTACCATCTGTAAAAGATACATATTCATTACTACTATCATTTTTAACAAAATCCATATACCAATCCTTATGGCATGTATAGTGGTGATATGCCCCTAAATCAAAGTACCAAGTTCGATGCACCATGGAATTACCATTGGAAGCCATGAAAGCAAAATCAAGGGATGTTTCCTTGCTTTCACCTTTATCTACATTCGCATGATGATCTTTCTTTCTAGGGTTATCCATATACTGTTATCTTTTCTTGTAATATTTATTAATATGACCAAGTTACTTACAGTAAAAACATTTCCACTTATACCTCTTATTAGAACCACTTACTTATGAAGTTTCTATCAAAGAACTAGTAGTTTTACAAACAGCTTACCCTTTCCCTTAATGAAGAATGCACTCTCTATATAAGTAGATGTAGACATCACTATCTACTTCCACCATCTCTCTTTCTCCAACAACAATGTGGAATACTTTTCAAATTCCAAAATCTACATCTTATTAATCATGTGTAAGGACTCCACAAATGACTCAAATGAAGGTGGAAGATTTTGCATAACTAGAGCAATCAAATCTTGCTCATCAATAAGATTTTGCATAGCCTTCAACTAATCAATGATGTCCTTGATCTGCAACAAAACCTTAAAAATGAAGCTACGTTATTTCATCTTAGTGGAAAATGATAAATTCTTCAAACACAATTCCCTATCAGCTTTAGAAGCTTGATATTTAGAAGTAAGATTAGTCTAGAAAGTTGATACATTGGTCACATTTTTGACCTCTAAGATTGAATTATCTGCTACTGATAGTTTTAACAACATAAAAGTTTCATGATGACATTTATCATAGTCCTCAGTATCAATAGTAGGGCTTTTCTCTTTATCAAGCACTATTTTATCAAGATTTCAATATTCACATATCATCCAAACTTTATGACTCCACAAACTAAATTTTTTTCTTGTCAATTTTTATGAATCTAACAACAATAGGTGTTGTAAACTAGCCATTTTGACCTAGTTTTTCTAAAAAAATGTAAATGCTAGAAAAAATATAATGAATTTACAAAAATTCCTCCTACCCACTGATTTAAATCACAAACTAGTCAATACCTCCAGTTTTCATCAAAAAAATCAACACCGTTTGGGAGATTTTAAACTTTTCATCTTTAAAAACACTAAAAAATAGACAAAAAATGAAATCGAGAGATCTACAACTCTGATTTCAAAAGCTAATTCTCCATCAATATTCAAATATAAAACCTAGAAAATAGTGAAATTTTCAACTGATTTGGATTTATGATTATCTCCCAACATACTTAAATGTGTTCCTCCAAGCAAAACTTTAGGTAAAAATCAATTTCTAATTTAAAAAAAATGATTTTTCCAATTTAATTTAAAATAAAATATAGATAATTTATGATTGGTTGAATAAAACTTATCATAAAAAGATGCGTAAGAATTTCATCCAATCAAAAATGACTTGTGCAAATGGCCAACTTACAAATCTTTAGGCTTTGATTTCAGAGCCAATTCTCAGTAGAATTTGATTTCATCACATCATACTATCTTCTCCCAACCAAGAAAAAATTATAGATATGGGAATCACATAAAACATATGCCAAATGGATTTTTGGCCCCCTTCTAAGTGTTGTATGGCATTGTATGATGTATGACCTACATTGGGGAGGAGAGGAAAAAAATTGAGGCTTGAGAGCCTCTCATGCGGTCTCCTTTCTCTCTATCATAGTGTTCAATGACCTTATCTAATTTTTATCTACTTGTCTATCTTTCTAGCTAGTCACAAGGAAAAAATGAATTTTCTCCCTCTCACGGCACTTTATCAGGTGCTTCACGCTCCTCCATGATGAGTCCATCCTCTCTTGCTCCACAGGCTACTTCCCAAGCTTCCTAAATTACAAGATCTAAAATGATGTTATAACCAACAAAGATAATGAAATGATATGTTAACTAGCATGTAAAAAAATACAATAGAAGCCTATTATATAGGCACAAAAGGAACACCCAAAAAATAAAGAGGTGGATGAAACCAAAAACATCAGGTAGCATAAAATAGCTAGGCCCGTGAAACCTACCTACCTAAGTGGTTAAAACCACTATAACCATAAGCATAGGGAATATACCTTAGTAAATAGCCTAAGGTAATATAATAATATGCTAATATAATTTTGATTATTTGTTTATAGACATGTAAAGGTAGAGGCAAGCTTTGATACCAATGATCAGGGTCCCAAGACTAGGCACACAGAGGAAAAATATGCATTAGAGATAATGTGTATGGTTATGAAAAGTGAATATGTTCAAAATAACTTAAATAAATCAACACCCACACACATATTCAATTAAATTAGAAGTCTTATGATTGAAAAATTGCTACTTCTATTCAGTATTGAAGAATAGGGAATGGTAAAATGATTTATTGTGGGTGTATGATAGTGTAGACATGCATAGCATGATATCTATCATTATAATTTTCTATAAGTCATTGACCCTTGGCTAGATTCATATGTTACATATTTATATAATAATAATACAAGAGTAGTTACAATTGTTTTTGGTTATAAAAAAGATAATTACAAGTCATTTCACCTTCCTTGTTGGGTGATAATTGAGATTATAAGCACATGGAAATTGGATGAACAACAACATAATTGATGGATTCTAGGTATGAGGGTTCCAATTTTGAAACATGTGGTTGGGACTTGGTAACATGTGGATGTGTTGGAGTTAAAACAAGTGTAAGCATGTGAGTCTGTAATTAGGTGCTAGTAAAGCACATAGGATTGCAAGTTGCTAGTGTATAGAGGAATGCATAGATTTGTGATTTATTATGATATGGGTGCATAATTCTATGATCAATTTAAAAACTAGTGTGTAGGAGTGAAAGAAATTTCAACATGGAAAAGTGCATAGGAATATTTAGAAAGAGTGAGTGTGTTGTAGGAAGGCAGAGGATAGATGCATGTTGTGCAGAAGATATACACATACCATTGGTAAGTACAGAAAACCAAAGGGATGGTTTTTTAGGAATAATTCCATCAAAATGGACATATCATATAGGTTATCTATGAGAGTGACCTCAAAAGACTCTAAAATGAAGAGGATCTTCATGATTTTGATCTAGATAAGGTTACAAAAAGGATTCCCCATAAGGGTTTTGATATTTTTGGTAAGCATCCTAAGGATCCTTACACATAAAATGATAATCAAAATTGGCATTCACTCATATAAAATTAAAAATATATGATATGTTGGGCCAAGACAATTTTATGAGAGATGGGATCCTAACTCTCGATGTGAATTAATTATATAATGTTTTATGGGGTGATCCTTGCACATTAGTGGAGAAACATGTATTATACAAGAATAATTAGAATTATATGAAACTTGAACATTAGTGTGTATTGGATTAGTCACTATAAACATTGTATCAATGGCTCCTATGACAAGACTCTATCTGACGATCATGAAAGAGTCAATGGAAATCCTCTATAATCACACATAATTATTCTACGTTTATCTCTACAATAGGACTCATTTTAAATTTAATGGAAGAGTGGGAGTGGTATTGAGTCACACAAACTCATCTCGCTCATAGGGATAAGGCCAAATGGCCAAAAAAGAGATTAAGGCTTCTTTTGATTGAATAAAACCTACTCCTTCACTCTAGTGAAATCAATGATATTAGTGTGCATATGGGATTAGTGTTACTGATAAATAATCTCATCTTGCACTTTAGAAACCCTCCATTGTTCTAAAGTATCTAACATTTGTTCTTGAGTCATTTCATGGGTTTACCCTAAAGTTCACGAGACAAATGTCATAGAGGATGGAGTGTGACATTACAACTAAGAGAAACAAACAAATGGGAAGGCATCAATGAAAACTTTCTATAAAGAGATATATATGTAGGGGTATATAGGTCCAAATTAGAGAATAAAAAATAGAGGAAGAGTCATATAATGGAGATAGTTAGCTATATATCTAAGGAACATGTATAAGGGCATCACAAATGGAAAACAATAGAAAATATGTGGATTAAAAATAATATCGTTATCAATATAGTAATGATAGCAACATGAAAAATCACAATGGGCACTATGAATGATATTATAAATGTGCTGTATAATTTACATGATTTACACTACATGATATAAACTCATCTATTTTGTACATGCATAATTGGGGGTAACACCTTCAAACCTCAACCGCAAACACCTATCATAGTATCACCCATTAAGTACCATATTCATGTTTAATAAAACACCTCTTAAGGTATATCCCTATCAATACCTTATAAATTCATGTTTCCTCAAACATCTCTCAAGGTGTAACCTAGGAGGTACCTTCTTAAAAAATTTAACAACTTCAAATAGGCATAAATTTCTCATCTAGGCTCTGTTTTGAGTGTTTCTTTTTTGAAAGTGTGTAATTTTTTATAAGAATCCAAATATGAAATCATATTTAAAATGAGAGGAAGTATAGCCCCAATGATACCCTATTGAATTAGGTAGCATGTTGTCTCTTTATTTTAAACCTTATGGATGTGTTTTGGGTAGTTTAAGCTCATGGTTTTAGTACATGTGGTATTGTAATACCACTATAACTATTTCTTATTAATGTTCCTACAAATAATCGCACATGCATTTGGTTAATTCAATAACTTGGAAGTAAGTTATTGTATTTTAAATGGTTTAATTTAAAAATTAAGGAATAAGTTTCTATGTTGGATTTTTTTCTTGAAATTATTTTCCCAAGTGGAAATCTTGTGTGTCTTAAGTGTGTTCCATTTATCCTTTTTATTATAGATTTAGATTTTGTTAAAATTTCAATTTTTTAAATTTAAGTTTATCAATTAATTTTATCTTTATTTTGTATCAAAGCTAGGGTTTATAATTGTTTGAATATCTAGTGTATTTCAGCCCTATGATTAACAAATTATTGAGTGGGGACTATGCACATAAGAATATTTGTGTGAAGGAAAATGGCAAGAAACATAAAGATAAATATTTTAAAAATAATGGCTAATATTTTGAGTTATGGAACCTCAAGATGGAAGATATGATTGTGGACAGAGACTAGTAGGATGTTCTCTTTTGAAGTGTAATTTAGAGGATGAAGGAATAAGATCAAGATAAGACAGATCATAAGGTGAAGAGTTCAATCATAATATGTTTTTTAGATTCAGTGTTATTGAATGCCTATGGAGATAAAACCACTAAGTTACTTTGGAATTGTTTATGGAATTTATATTAGAATATGTCTCTTGTGAACAAGTTTTTTCTTTGAAAGAAGTTTTGCTCCCTAAGGATGAATGATGATGACTCTATGACAAAGAATCTGAATGTATTTAATACTATGGAAATTCAATTTATTTTATTAGAGATTAAAATGGATGAATAAGATAAGTGTATTACTCTATCATGTTTTTTGAATAATTCATAGGATAACCTTGATATCGCAATTAGTAATACCTCAGCTACATTAAAGCTATAGGATGTAGTCACAAATCTATTATCATAGGAAATGAGACAAAAATGCAAGGAGGATTATCAAATGAAGGATGCATTTTTTTTGAGATTTAGTCCCCATGATAGAAATAAAAATAATTTAGGGGACCAAAAATCAAAGCCTAGAGGTAAATATAAGACTCTAGGAAAAATTCAAAGGAAATGTTGGAACTATGGTAAAATTGGACATTTTAATGACTACATATCTAAAAATTTTGAAAAGGGTAATTCATCAAGTCATTCCCATTCTGATGACTCTAATTTTTTGTAATTAAATACCTCTAATGAATACTCAATGGATTAATTATATTCACTTGGACTAAATATAAATCATAGAAGAGAATGGTACTGAATATATAACTGATCCACTTTGAGGGGGAAACATATACAATATTATAATAAGAATATAATTCATAATATGATATTTTGGGAGTTATGTTCATCCATATATATACCTAACTAGGTAGGTCACACCCCTTCATCCTCACCCCTTTATCCTAATTAATTCAAACTAAAGTAATAACTAACTAATGAATGAAATCTAAAAGAAGATTATGTCATAGGTTGGCCCATACATATCCCATTACACATTATAGGCTAAGGTCATAGCATGCATCCCATGTTTAAACAAGGTTTATCATCAATGTTGATGGTCATAGGATCATTTAGTATTAATTATTTATACTTCCATGTCATATTTAATCTCAACAGGTTATTCCACTTGATAAGAGATTCAATGAGCACCCTTAATTACATTCCCTTGAAGTGAGTCATGAAAATATCTACAAGTGCTAAGATGATTCTTCCTTATTAATTAATCTTTGGTAACTTTGTCTAGATGGGAATCATTTATCCAAACTAGGAAACATGAACTATTAGGTATATTTTTGTTGATTGAAGTAAAGGGTGTGCCTAGATTGCTCAAATTTGTAGTTGTACCTGTAAGGAAGATGTGATAGATGGAAACTAGGAATTAAAAAAGTCTGAAAAGGGAGACTTTTTAGAAGAAGTGTATCTTGTAGGTTGCCTTTATGTTGGCATATCTTTAATAATAATTGAATATTTTTCCAACATGTCTTAAAAATTGGTTTGTATTTTTAAATGTGTTTCTTTTTCTTCCACTAAAAACAATTGTGTTATAGGCCCTCTTGATCCATTTTTGATAATATTTTTAATTTGATAAAATCTTATCATCTACTATGACTTTGTGTACACCTATAAAATCAAACCTATTTCCATATAAATGAAAATGTGTGAAAAATGTTAGAATTTCATCTTGATCATGCCCAAAGTCATGAGTGATTGGATTCCTAAGACAATATCAAAACCTCCCACATGAATTGAAAACATATGTATTTGCACTATATTTCCCCATAGTGAGTTTAAAACAATGACATTTTCATGAATAATTAACAATACCCCCATCTACAACCTTTGCCTAAAATCATGGTGTTAGATAAACAAAATAGTTTAAATATAAAGCCAACTTAGCATTGATCAAATTAGGAGTACTTCTTGATTTAATAAACACAATCACCTTTTGTTTTTCCAAGAAACCTATTATCTTGAAATTTTATGGGTTTATAACACTTGGTAGTGCATGACAAGAGATAATTGGATGGAAAACTCTAGACTCTAGCTCATAAACAACCTTTACATATTTTTACTCATCCTCTTCTTCATCAGTGATGTCATTAATGTAGAACAATTTATTTCTGGCATAGGCATGTATTTGACTATATTTGTTTTCAAAATTAAAATATAAACCTTTTGCTCTTTTGTCTTCAATTTTTTAGGGCATTAATCATGTTGATGGATAAAATTATAGTCTCGATGTATTATTATCAATTTTAATAGTGACTACATGTCTAGTGTATCCAAGAATGTTTCATCTATAATGTGCACCATAATAATAGAATAAGAAACATTAAGTAGATTAAACATGTGCACCTAATGATGAAGGTGGTCCTTGAGACTACCAATAAATAGTTCATTTAGGTTCTGATCTATAATTAAATATGCATGCAAAGATACATTTTGGCATTAATAGAAATAATCTATAATCAAGTTTTTTTCCACAATTTTTACAATTATCTAAATTAATTCTATGTCACACTACTTCTATATTGTGTTTGTATCTCCTTTGTAAAAACTAACCAAGTGACACTTAGACCCTTCTTATTTTGAGCATAAAGTCATTGATATCAAATGAATTTATTTGGTTCCAAATATAAAGTTGTCATTACCACATTCTATCCACATGGGATCTAATGTACATCAAAAAATTCATCCATTTGGTTTATCTAGGTGACCAAATCCTTCCCACAAAACATAGGCATTTACAATTTTGGCCTCATGTTCTATGGCCCCAAATGGGAACTCATTGAAGTTAGTATTTGTGTTGTATTTGGGTTTGCATTGGGTTAGCCTAAATATCTACACTAGTTAGGCTAATAAATAATGACATGTGGCTCAATTTGTGGATTCATTGTAATTAAATAGTTTATTGAATATCTTCTTGATCTCCTCCAATCGATGATTTATTTTGGTTGTATCTGACTATATGTTATGCACACTATACTCAACTTGGCTCACTTTTTAATTTGTTGAAGAAAATCTTGGAACATTGGATCCACTAATTCATGTTTTTGAATCCATATCCTCTTTGTTAGGAGTTTTTACCATAGTTTCATATCCTTTACCTTGGCTCCTAGTGGTCAGTCCTGCCATACAAAGTCTAAGGCTTCACAATGCAGAATTTGATTTTCACCATTGATTGGATTATGGTTGACTTTGACCAAATAGATTAAAACTTAGTTCATCATCAATTTGAAATTTTCAAATAACAAATCCATAATAAATTTTTGAGATATTTTTAAAAATGTAAATAAATATGAAATTTTCCTAAAATTTTGGTCTATAAAATGATTTTATGAAAACCCATAAAATTGTAATAACTCACAACAGATCACATGAGGCTAAAATTTTTATTATAATTTTCATAAATGAATTTGAAACGTTTACTTAAAAACTATAAAAAAAATATCAATAGATTGTGAGAAATAGATAATTCTTGAGAATCAATATTTTCCCCTAAAAAAATTTCCCAATTTGAGGATCCAATACCACTTGTAATGAAATTAATTCAATATAAATGGAAGAAGTGACCAATAATGAATATATAATAGAGCCACTTTCAAGGGGGAAACCTCCACAATCTTATAATAAAAATATAATTCACAATAGTATTATTTTGGGAGATATATGCTCATTCATTTATATAGACTTAACTAGGTAGGTTCACACCCTTTCATCCACACCCCTTTATCCTAATTAAGTTGGCCTAAAACAATAAATAACGAATGAATGAAAAATAAAAGATGATTATGCCATAGGTTAGCCCACATATATCCCAATACACATTATAGGCTAAGGGCATAGCATAGTTTAACATGTAGATGACATATCTCATGTTCTTTATGCAATTGATGTTGGAAGCTTATTGTATGCAATTGTTTGCATTAAACTTGACATTGCCCATGCAATACTAGTTGTGTAAAAAATTATGTCAAACATTTAGAAGGAACATTAGACTGTTGTGAAAATTATTTTCATACATCTAATGTTCAAATGTTCAACATGTTAAATGATGTAAAAATGACATATTCAAGTGCCAATTTTGGCTAGGGTATCCCTAAATGGGGCAATGCAATTTATGGGCTAGCTAACTTTGATCAGTTCATTTTGAGTCAAAATGCCAAATTTGCACCTAGGTGCTCTGAATTCCTCTTCCCTATCAAATATTTTGTATGAAACATGTGCCTTTTTTATTTACTATTAGCAAAATTCTAAATGGGAATATGGTTCCAATGCATCTGATGTGGACTTCCAATTCCAATCCAGTCAAATTTAGGACTAATAATAAGGTATTCTGATCAAATTGAGTAATTTGTGCACAAAGTGCTTAATCATGCTTAAGAGATAATTAACCTAAATCAAGGCCTAATTAATAATTCCATGGAAACTTGTTGAATACTTATTTTTAGAAATGAATATTGAATATTTGCATCATCAAGTGACCTCATTTCTTGGGAAGACATCCCTAGGCCATAAATCCCACAAATATCAGGATTCATGCCCTCCATGCCTCATCAATGCCCTTCATGATGCCCTCCATGCCTCTTAATTTCCCCTTATTCTAATGTCATGATTATGATAATTACAAACTTAATTCCAAAAATTGAAGTAATCCTCAACCACATATCTCAATCTTGAGATGGTAGGTTCAGGTTGATTCTAGACATTTGCAAAAATCTATAAATAGGAAGCCTCACAACATCATTTCTAAGCTTAATTAGTTCAAAGTTATAATGAAGGATTGGTTACAAAATCTTTAAGAAACTAGTGTTATAATTCCAAATTGATTCCAAGCCAAGCCAAGCTACAAGCCAAAGGTGCCAAGGAGAGATGGAGGTATCCAAGCTTCCATTGCCAAGGACTTCATGAACACAAGCTGAGCAAGCCACTTGTTGACGTAGTGGATTGCACCCAGGGTAGGAGGCTAAGCTCTTGCCTTCCACAAGCAATAATGGAAACTCTCCTCTCACCTATAGGACTGGTGAAGCTGGAGGGGAGAGTCTCTAGATAAGGGCTAGCTCCCTCTGATTTATTTTTTAGGCCCTAGTTTCTCCTATCGCTAACAAATAAATGAAAAAAAGGGGGGGATGAAAAGGGAGAGAGAGATGCTAAAAATAGAACCTAAGCCTTAAAAAAAATGAAAAGGTGATACACCAAAAAAGTTGACCCACCCAGCCCAAATATACACTTTTCACCAAAAAGAAGCGCCCATACACTTCATCTGAAGTGGGAAGCTCTTCTGCAACAGTTAGCTAGGGGTCCATGGAAATATAAGGAGGAAGAAACTACCAGAGGCATCCTTAGACACACTTATGGTAGCCTATTCATAGGCACCTATGCTCCCTTAGGAACACTTCTGGCAGACCTGTAGAAAAGAGACTTCACAATGCATTGGACATGTTGTAATCAATCTGTGAGAAGCATGAAAGACAATGACTTAACACAAAAGAACACAGACATATACTTTAAAGTGCAAGTCCAGATAGAGGTAAAAATGTTAAGTCCTAATTCAAGGTAAAATCTGGTAGAGCTCTGCCTTACAAGCCTGAGATATTTTTGGGCAGAGTTTTGCCTTAAGGTTAAGAGGGTCGATGCTTCTCAAATGAGAAATTTTGCAATATATAGAAAGAGGGGAAGAGACCTTTGGCACCTCTTTTGAAAAGACTTTGGCACCCTTTTTTCAAGTGGCCCATGTGCCTTCTGAGCCTTGGGAAGAGGAAGTCACTATTACTGATGTCATTCTTCTAGAAGAGGCCTGCTGGAACCATGCTGTATAATCATCGAATTTGACTTTGGCATTCAAGCATTAATGTGAAAGCACGAGCTTCACCTCCTTTCTAAAAATAGACTATTCTTTCCAGATATTCATGCAGTTTGTCCCCTTATAAATGCAAACTAGAGAAGATAGGTCACGTCGTTTACTGTTTGAATCATTTAGTGACCATCTGGCAATAACTCACCTCCTCTTTGCCACTTGGACTGCTTTGTCTCTTTTTGCACCTTGTCTTCTTCCTTGCTTTGTCTCTTTATGCTCCTTCAGCCCTCAGGGGTGATCTTTTGGTGATTCACTACATTCCTTGGGCTCTTTCCATGGTTGGCACGCAAGCATTTTAAAAAACCAACAGCTATTTCACCACCTTAAATTTGATGTTCGCACACCCGTTGTCGCTTGGACTTTTCCTTCAGCTTTCTTGCTTCAGCCTTTATCTGCGGACTTCCTTTATCAATATTTCTCAAAGGGGAAGTGACCCTTCGACTTCTTGAGAAAATTCCTTTTCCTTAACGATATCCCTTCACAAGGGCACATACCCTTCAGGCAGGTTTCTTACTTTGGGCTTTTCCCGCAGGCTTTTTCTGTGGACAATTTTCCCACGAACAAAAAGTCTACGAGAATTGTCTCAATTGCCTTCATTTCTTTGGAATTTTCCTCAGTTCCCTTTCTTTGGAATTTTCTTGGCTTTTTTCTCTCTCGAAGCTCTTCTAAATTCCTTCAGACATTTTGTCTGAAGGAATTCCTTCAGATAAAATTTTTGAAGGATATCTTCCTTGCCTTTGCTGACTGCTTTAGAAAAGTTTCTGAAAGAAATCATCCTTTGTGGCCTTCTTGAAAATGACCTTTCTAAAGGGTGCCTTTGCACCTGACTACCTTCCAAAAGGGCACTTGTCCTTCAGCTTTGTGGACGCTCTTTTGAACCACCCGATTGAACTAACTACTTGAACCAAAAATGGTTCAACAGTTTAACGGTTCAATGGTTCAACACTACGTGCCATTTGTTTGAACTATGCCGCTTTAAAACAAGCCTTTGAACTTTTCCTGTTGAACCGCTCCTTTGAACCAACCGTTGAACTAATCCATTGAACCGGTTTAATGGTTTAAGCGTTTGTTGAATTGAGGCTTTGAATTGAGTGTTGAACTTTGCCGATTGAACCAAGCGATGAACTTTTCCAATTGAACCAAAGCTTTGAACCAAGTGATGAACTTTTGCCAAAGTGTCGAACCAACTGAATTAAACAAAGCCTTTAAACCAAAGCCATTGAACCAAGGCGTTGAACCAATGCATTGAACCAAGGCTTTGAACCAAGTGATGAACTTTGCCGATTGAACCAAGGCTTTAAACCAAGTGATGAATCAATGCATTGAACCAAAGCGATGAACCAAGGCATTGAATTGGTTCAATGGTTCAACGTTTCAAAGCTGTTAACTCTTTTGAAATATCATGCACTAAACCATTTTAAGCTCACTTTCCTTATGAATTTCTTCGAAAAAGATTCCGAAGAAGCTTTGTAAAACCTTACACTCTTTGACTGGTTCTTCATCTTCTAAAAGACCACACCTACAGATTTTGTAGAAGTCCCTGTGAATTCCATAGAAAACTTGCAGAGTCTATAGAAAACCTCACTGTTGAGTCTATAGAAATCCAAGCTCTGCAGAGTCTGTAGAAACCCAAGCCCTATAGAGTCCGTAGAAATAGACCTGTAGAGTCTGTGGAAATAGACCTGCAGAGTTCGTAGAAATTCTACAGATTCTGTAGAAATGGATAGAGTCATGCAAAATCAAAAAATGAAATGGCCCAGAACAGCAGGCACATAAGGGGACCAATTTTTGGCTTGTTGGGCAAAAATGGTCAACACCACCACAACAAGCATTTTGGAGCATCTAAGGAAGATAAAAGAGTTTTCTTTTGCATTTTAGTTGTGTGTTTCATTCATGATTATTAACTAAGCTCTCCCTAGTGTCTAAGCCTAGAGATGTTATGATATTAGTGTGTTTGTTTCATTTTGCTTTCATTTTGGAAAAAACACCATACTAACCATCCTCTCTTGAGTCAAATTCCTAAATCACATAATGGCACATCTGGTGGGACAAGATACATCCTACACCTAAAAGAGATCCTTTTGCAGCTTTAAAATATTCATTTGAGCCTTTAAAACTCTTACAAATTGATTTTCTAACTTTATTTTATTGTTTTTGGTTGCCAAAATTTTTACATAGTAACTGATGTTGGTAGGATTACCAACATCAGTTACCTGACCTAACTGACATTGGTCATTAAAACTAACATCAGTTAGATCTCAGTTGGCCATAACTGATGTCAGTGGTAATAACCAACATTGGTCATTGTGTTTTTCCAAAAATATAAACCCAAGAGCTACTTTTTCAAAGATTGTTGTTTCAAACTCAAAAAGGCTTCAAAACTAAAGGACATGCTAATAATTTTGATATAGGACCAAGTGGTATATTTGCTTAAAACATGTTTAAATCAAATTTACATGCTTTAAAATTGATTAGGAACCTTGTTTTGGATGTTTAACAAAGAATTTAGGTGTTTTTGGTGAATGTTTTTCAAATTTTACAACTAAGACCAAGGGGTCAAAGAACACCACCAAACATTTCATTTGGGTTTAAAATTGAACACACTTGTCAATTTTTGTTTGCAATAAGTTGTTTAATCAAATCTTGTTTGGAAAACAAAGGAATGTTGCATGTATACTCTTCCATTTGTCCCCTATAAGGAACCCTTGGAATTAAAAGTGTCATTCCTATTATAAATAGCCTAGTCTAAGGCTTAGAAATAAATTCATCTAAAGCATTCCC
This sequence comes from Torreya grandis, assembly GCA_037957365.1. Classification (NCBI taxonomy): domain Eukaryota; kingdom Viridiplantae; phylum Streptophyta; class Pinopsida; order Cupressales; family Taxaceae; genus Torreya; species Torreya grandis. The sequence continues at coordinate 2,019,010 of JARHVA010002843.1, forward strand.
CAAAAACTCATTAGAGTTTGGGTGATCTTGAAAATGATCCTAAAGTCTTTCTACTTTCATGCTTTATTTATTTTTATTCATCTTGGCTTACGAGGGGGACTTCATCACCTCCCACAAGTTCTTCAGGGAAGCTTTGACCTAAGGTTTCATCTCTTGGCATTGACTTCATTTGGCTCCTTTGGAGTTTCACATGAGACATAGTGGTACTTTAGATATCACACGACACTGAGGGAACAACAAGATCTAGTGGTTTCAAAAAGGACTAGACCTTTTTACAACAAGCCAAGTGATACGGATCTAAAATCTATGCTTTTTTTTTGCATTATTTGGCATGAAAGTCATTTTATAATTAATTCCTCTAGATCATTCAGAAACATGTTAGATCTTAGACAAATTCCCACTTGTCATGGAAGTATTGTTGGTGCAAGGTGTACCTCAATGTCCGTGTTATAGTACTATCATTTGAGAGAAGGGTGGTGTAAAAACCTTACTATATAATGCACATTTACTTTTGGATGAACACTTAAAATCCTCTCAAATGACGTATATTGACAGATTCCATTAATACCAAGCAACCTTGTCAGTTTAGGATCTAAGGCATATTAATTAGTTGGTCTTGTCCTAGATTAAAGTCTTGTTTAGACTCAAAACTTGGTGTAAATAAATAATCTAAAACCAAATACATAGTCTAAATTTTCCTTTGAATAAAGACGCATTATGTTGCCCACGTGAGATAATCAATTTGCCTTGTTTAAATTTCATCAAAAGCTTGAGAGTCATATCATCCACTTTAGTGTAGTTGTGTTGCCCATTTGAGTCTAGACCTTTACCAAAGTTGCTTAAGTCCTTCACTTATAATCTAAATTTAGAATTACACCTTTACAAGTTCATAGGGTTGATGTGTTAAGTGGGTTCACCATTTTCACTAAAATTGAGGGAACTTAGGTTTAATTTCAAATTTGGGTTGAATTTTGTTTAAGACTCATAATAATTATCATCACTTGATAGACTTAAGCCATTTTGTGATAAACACTTGCACTTTAAATCTATACACCACCGCATTTTGAGTTAAGAAAAGTAGTGTTATGTTATCATAATTGTGAGAAATTGTCTTTACCTTAGATAGCTTTGGAAATAAACTTATGGTCACACCTTTTGGGTAGTGTAGGATCATTATGCTACCCAAATATTTTTGAATATTTTTTCATATACCCTCTTGCATAGAGTTCTAAATTTGTTCCTACATTTTTAGACCAATTCAAGTGTACTTTTATGATCCTTTATCTAAAGTACAATTATACTATTCACCTTTGTCTAGCTTATTTTTCAAAAAAACCAAGTTTTATACCATTATTTATGAGAAAATAAACTATTGCTAAAGTGTCTTTTGTTTCATACCTTATACCTAGTTGATCAAGTTCATGTCCAAGAATCAAATGCTTAGTGTTTGTTAGAAGTGTTTCAAATCTGTTAGATTAAAACTTTCATCTATTTTCAAAGTCTAGATTTTGATGGCGTTTGGCCAAGAGTCCTAGCACATGCCTTTTTTAAGCCTAGCTTTTAATGTTGCATTTGGCCAAAAGACCTAGAAACTTTTAATTTCCTAGATTAGACTGATTTGAAACACTTTAACTTTAGAGTTTTGCATTTTGATTTTTCAGTCCATTTACTTGCTTACCTTTATGTGAACAATGAAACATTAGATAATTTATGTTAGCTTGTTTCCTCAAAAACCTTTGCATAAACCTTTTGATCCTTTTGACAAATCTAGGCCAAGTTGAAACATCATTTGTTTTAGATTCTATCCTTTTTTAGAGTTTGTAGAACTCATTGACCTTTTATCACAAAGCATTGACTATGGATCCTAACATGTATTCCTACACTTTTAGTGGACTCATGTACAATATAGGGATTAAATAATGTAGTTGCACAGGAAGAATGGTGTAAGACCCCTATGCAAATAACATTGCTTATGAGATGGTTTTTTATCCCTCTTATAATACTCAATCAGGGGCACAAAGCCAAGATCCATTGGTTAATTATATGGTTAATACACCACCTTATTTAGAATAGGACCAAGAGCAAACCATGCAATATCTAACTACAATACCCATATTGGATGAGCTAGTTCTTCAACAGTCATATTCTACTAATACAAATTCCATGTATGATCCATTTTTGTTTGAGCGACATTTATTAGAGAATAAAGATGAGATTTTGGTTAGAGCCATAGAGGTAGGGGCCAAGTTTCCAGCAGACTTCCCCCATGAAAATTTACCAAGTCTAGTAAGAATGCCCCACAATATCATTTATGATCAACAGGGTTCTTATATCAATCCTATGGCTCTAGTATAAACAACATATCAAGACCCCAATATATCCAATTGAGGCAAAAATATCATGGAAGATCACTTTAACCAAATGAAAATAGCATACCAAACCTACCTAAATTCAGCACATGATTTTAATCAGTTAAACATGATAAGTAAGCATCTCATTGACCTAGTACACTCAATAGGAGTGTTGTTAGACTTAACTAGATAAGAGAATCTAAGTTTTGACCCATTCATATAAACCACTCTGATAGATAACTTGATACATATGCTAGTTATTGAAGAAGTGTCTTCAACCTTTACATAGGATAATGAGCCAAACATAGTAGATAATGTGCAAATAACATCTAATCCTGATCAAAGTGGTACTTAACCAATTACTTCCTCAAGTGTACAACCTATAGGATTAGGTAATCAAACAACAACCAATGTCACATCTCAATGATAGAATGTGATGAACCCTACTCCTCCTCAACAAGTAGCAAGTAGTAATCCACAATAGCAGACATAGTCTAGTGTATTAGTGCAGTAGAGTACAAGTACATTACCACCTTAATCAAGGGAAACTAATGTACCACCTCACTAGGTAATGACAAACACCTCTTCAATCATATACTAAAATCCCAATTCAAAACCAAGTAATGACTAGTCAACAATGTGCAAATATTAGTCAGTGATAAATGCCAAATCTGCAACATGCTTTCACTTCCTCATAGGTATTCATGAAACAATAAGGTCCCCATGTTTCTCAAGTACCTACTAGACAATCATTGGTTCAAAATGTGCCACAAATTCAGAGACAGGGTCTTGGTCCACAAGTTCCCACTCAACAGCAAGGTTTGATTAGTTGGCAACATGTCCCTATTCAACCACAATAGACACATTATAGTTATATCCCCCCATCCCAACCACAAAATCCTCCAAGTCAAACCTTTATCACCAACCCAAACCAAAATATTATGCATCCAAATGAGCAATTTCATGTACATCCAAATCTATGTATACATATTCTTGGTCCATTCCCCAACCAAACTAATATACCCTAACATGTGTCTCCATCATACCCTAGTTAAAGTGTCCCACTTATGACCTCTCATCCATCTATCCAAACCCAAATTCTCCCTCAAACCAATATCCCTTCCAGTTTCCTATCCCAAGAATTATAACAGATGAAGGATATAATTGCTGCCATTTAGGCAGGGAAGCAGACTAAAAAGTTCATATTGGATGATGTGTGTTCTTATCCATTCAACATGGAGTATTTTTAAATACCATTTCCTCTAGGATATAAACCACCCAAACTTGACAAATATAAAGGGAAAGATGACCCTAAGGCCCATTTGACCGAATTCTTTATTGCATGTCAACCAATGGCATATAGCGACATATACTTTTTGTTGTTGTTTCTAAGGAGCTTGGTTGGACAAGCCTTGGAGTGGTTTTTTAAGTTTCCCAAGAATTTAGTAGTAGACTTTGATGATCTTTCTGATAAATTTGTGCAACACTTTTCCTATAATCTTGAACATGAGATTTCATTTATGGACGTGACACAAGCAAAGTAAAAAGTTGGTGATATTTTTGCAAGTTATTTATGATGATGGAGATCCCTTGCAAGCCATTTCGCCTATACTTTACCAGATAAACAATTAGCCATCATAGTGAGATAGCTTACCATCTAGAGTTACAATGTGCACATACATTCAAAGAGATCATTGATAAAGGTTTGTTGATCGAGTGGGTGCTCATCAATAAAGGAGTCATCAAGATTAACTCAAATAATAAAAATCAAGGTAACAATTAGGGAAATGACCAACATCCCATCCAAGTGCAAGCATCACAACCAACACAGGCCAATAACCAAAAAAGACTGAAGCAATTCAATCAAAATAAGAATGTTATGGGAAATGAAGTAACTGAATCTCGTCATTTCCAAACTATGTAGACATCACTTACACCATCTTTTTAGCTTAATCCTACCCAAAAACCTCTCCAACTGATACTACAAGCATAATAACCAGAATTTGCGCAACAAAAACAACAACCTTTACCATTGCAAACCCCTCCTCCTAAGAGAATCATGCCTGCACATCGTGTCTTTAGAGACTTAGGAAAGCCTATTGAATTTGTATTTCATAAGATTGTTGTTTCTAATTTGATTAGTTGCCTTATACCAAAGCATTATCTGTAAGGCATTCCTTACCTTTATTGGTACCATCAAAATGAATTTTGTGACTATCATCAGGTTAATGGGCATAATTTATGAAGATGTGTTCAAATCAAGCATTTAATTGAAAATATGTTGGAGAATAGGGAAATAACATTGGATAATGGTACTTCCACTTCCAATCAAACTATTGGGATCTATTAAACCCCTTTCCCTAACATAACAATAAATAGCAATAGAATAATCAGCAACAATAAGAATAGCTAGTGCAGTAGCAAAATTAACATTATCAAAATCAAAGGCCAAACTAGCAAAGTCGACAAAATCAATAGCAAAATCCACAATGTTAGAGCAATGGACAAAACTAAGGTCAGAATGGTAAAAACCAACAAACCTACCATGCAATTACACATGACTACAATAGGGTTGTAGGCCATATTTCAGGGGGTAGCGTTAATACCGTCTCCATTAATCTTATACCAAGTACTACTCAACCTAGACCATTGATAAATAATAATAATCATCCAAATTACATGGATAATCCTTCATTGACCTAGGAGTGCATACAGGCAAACCAAAAAACTAGGACTTCCACTTTTAGATCTTATAACAACAACTCATTCTTGTCACATGACCACATGCAAGTGTACCAACAACTAAGACTTGTCCTATCTAGTCCCACTTCATTTCTAACATCGATTATTAATAATGGTCCATTATTTAATCTAGATTGTGAAATCACAACTTGGAGGTCAAATATTAATATCCCAGACCCACAACCATCTGCCACTGTACCTATCATCCAATCAACTATTCAGCCTCAGAATAAACCATTCACTACTGACCAAGGCAAGAATTTTGATATTATGGAACAATTGCAGAAGATGCTAGCATAAATTTATATCTTAGATTTTTTGTGAACATCAATAATCCACAATAACATCTTGAATTATGTTTTGACCCAATCCACTATTTCTAGTGACATATCCCCTAATAAATTTCAAGCTTTGGTTTGACACCTAGCTCCAGCCCAGTAAGTCACATTCAACCAAAGTGATATGTCTTCCCTTGGCCTGCTCCATAACAATCCATTATACATAGAAGTTTGTATAATATGGCATAAAGTGAAATGTTTCCTTATAGACAATGAATTCGGCCTCAACATAGTGTCTCTCAAGCTCATCAAGCTTCTTGGATACACAATGACAGATCTCTAGCTAGAAACAATAACTATCAAAGCCTATGATAATTAAGAAAGAGAATCACAAGGCACCATTAGTTTGCTAGTTATCATTGGGCCTTCAACCCATGATACACTTTACCATGTGCTTGATCTAGAGTTATCATACAACATGTTTTTAGGCAAGCCATGGTTACATGAGATTTGTACAGATCCATCAACATTGCACCAATGTATTAAATTTTCTCACTCGGGGATGGAGGTGAATATTCTAGGAGATTTACACCCATATGAATACTACAAGCATCTTTAAGCCAAATTTTAAAGCTATAATTATCAATATGACATGAATCTAAGTTCTAAGAAGGAGAAAAGAAAGGCTATACTTATTGATCCTTCACTAGATAATTGCATAGATCCTAATACCTTGGATTCCCTTTCCTACATGTTACCCCCTAAAGCTTCCAATCATTTCACCATTTTAGATAATAGACCAGGAGAATATGTGACACATGATACATTTCATATTGTCAATATTCATCAGAATCCAAAAACCTTTAAGCGACCTAAAGTCACCCCACATAGGCATTGGCAATAAAAGAGTAAAGATATAAGACCTATCATATTTGTACCAACATCTAGCCTAGAACCTGACCCTCTTGAAGGAGATGAATCATGGTTATATAATACCAACTAGGCTGATTGTTATAAAAATACAAAGTATCCTATTCCCAATAGGATCATGGAGTGTCACAATTATGAAGGAAGAGGCCTCAGACTGAATCAGTAAGAAACTATCTAGCCAATTTCCATGACTAAGTATGAAAGACCTTATGGACTTGGATTTAAACCACCTGGGGGTGACTCCACATATCTTATTCAAACCCCATCACCAATGACTAGTGATGATGATGAAAAATAGTGAAGCAGAGTCCGATCATAGCCTCACTTTTGATAACCTAACTGAAACCCACCTATTTGATAACAATGCCATTTGTACCCTTACCTTAGCCATTCATCACAATCCATTACCATTATATTATCCCCAACTGATAGATTGGGACCAACAAGAATTCAATATATCCATTGATGAGTTCTAGAATGATGAGGCATTTTGTGATTTCTTAGGCCATAGAGGTGATGTTCCATTGGGAGATCACAAATCAAGATTCTCAATCACATTAGATCCTACAACCTATTTTGGAGAGTGATTAAACACCCTTAGCCAAAAAAAAATAAGTAAAACATTGAGGTCCCAAAGTGAAAACCTCTTTGAGGTGATTTTTAACCAAGGAAAAAGTAAAGATAAAGGCCAGTCTAGTGGTGAAAACTTGTCTCAGATGCCATTATATGGGTGTGTTCATTCTTCTTCAAATTTAGACCAGGAGACCACCAATGATGAACTTGCTTGTAGATCTGAATTCAATTTTGAGCAACAATAAGTATGTGATCAAATTCTTCAATAATTTATTATTATTTTTGTTACATGGTTAGATCTCCCATTAGGGGATTCAGATTCATCATGCCTAGGATAAGTTGAAGAGTAAGTTTTAACAGAGGACCTTGACATAATCTAATAGTTCAAGTCATTGCCTACTATCCTAGAAGATGGATCGACCCTTCTAGTCAAAGACACCACAAAGGTAAACATCGAGACTTCCTCAGACCTAAAATGGATTAAATTAGGTACATCCCTCACTAAAGAGGAGTGTGACATCTTTACAGCTTTGTTAAGAGAATTTGTAGATATCTTTGCATGGGCATACTCTAACATGCTAGGTTTAGACCCCACCTTGGTTCTGCACCACCATGTGGTTAATCCTAATGCCAAATCGATAAAACAAAAGCTAGATAAGATGCATCCTCACATTGTTGTATTGGTAAAGAAAGAGTTATAAAAACTCTTAGAAGTAGGATGTATCTAATTAATTGACTACTCATAATGGATCTCTAATGTAGTACCTATTAGTAAAAATCCTAAAAGAATTAGAATTTGTACTTATTTTTGAGACATCAACAAAGCTTGTCCTAAAGATGATTTTCCATTACCTAATATCAACATGATCATTGACTCCATGGTAGGTTATTAAATGATTTCACTCATGGAAAGCTTCTCAGGATATAATCAAATCAGAATTATGCTAGAAGATCAGCATAAAATAATGTTTACCACTCCGTGGGGAACATTTTGATACTAGGTAATGCCATTTGGCCTTAAGAATGTGGGAGCCACATATCAAAGGGCCATGACTATCATATTCCATGATATTATGCATGATATTATTTAAGACTATGTCGATGACATATTGGGAAAATCTAAAACTAGGGATGACCATCTAGCAATGTTGCGTAAGATATTTGAAAGACTACGAGAGTATAAATTCAGACTCAATCCAAAGAAATATGTGTTTGGTGTAACTTCAAGAAGATTACTTGGCTTCATCGTATCTTGTATAGGTATTGAATTTGATCCCACTAAAGTCCATGCTATAACTGAGATACTACCACCAACCAATTTGAAGCAACTCCATAGTTTGTAGGGTAAGATCCAGTCAATTAGATGCTTCATCTCTCAATTAGCAGACAAGTGCCATCCATTTACACACCTTTTAAAGAAAGGAGTTACATTTCACTAGGATGATCACTGCCAAACAACTTTTCAATAGCTCAAATACTATCTTATCAAACCACCTATTTTATTACCTCCTATGCCGGGAAAGCCATTTTTGTTATACCTATCAGCTACTGGTCATGTCGTGGGGGCACTCTTGGGTCAACATGATGACAATGAAAAAGAGCATGTTGTTTACTACTTAAGCTATACCTTGGTTACATATGAACATAACTATGCACCTTTTGAAAATGCTTGTCTAGCCATAGTTTTTGTAGCTTAGAAACTACATCATTACATGTTGAATAATAAAATCATGGTCATTTCAAAGGTAGATCCGCTCAAGTATCTACTAACCAAAATATTTTTACAAGGTAGAATGGCTAAATGGATCATGCTTCTCATTGAGTTTGACATAGAGTATGTCAATCAGAAAGCAATCAAGGGACAAATTCTTCCATATCAACTTGTTAAAGCACCTCCCATGGACACACAGCCACTCAAGTTTCAATTTCTTGATGAATCCATCATGACCATTATTGATACACCCCTTAAAGAGTAGCCCTAGAAGTTTTACTTTGATGGTTCATTCACTGCACATAGATCAGGGGTAGGCCTATTGTTTATTACACCACATGGGGATCTAATCCCTAAATCCTTCAGAATCAGCTTTCCTTCTACAAACAACATGGTTGAGTATGAAGCACTTGTTGTAAGAATTTGATAAGTAGTGTAGTGGAATATATCTCATCTAAAAGTTTATGTCAATTCTCAGTTAATCATCAATCAGGTTACAAATCATTTTTATACCAAAGATGACAAGTTGGTTCCATATAAAGACATGGTCAACACACTTAAATAGAAAATTGCCAACATTTAGTTTGAGTATATATCAAGGACAAGTAACAGAACTATAGATGCCATGACTAATATTGGTTCTCTAATTCAATAGATAGATAAATATAGAGAGTATCAGTTCTTAGTTGAGAATTCGTTAGCACCAGCTCATGAACCTTCAACCATTGCCATGATTTGTGATATTATTGCTCTTAATTTTATCTAGTACTCAAACCTTTATAACTACCTTCATGACCAAGTTATACCACCTAGCCTATCTCAAAAACAAACCAAAGCCTCCATTCATCATCTCACTCATTATACTCTACTTGGATCCACCCTTTACTATAGTAGTTTTGATGGAACTTTGCTTCATTTTTTAACTTTGCCAGAGTCTACATTAGCATTAATAGAATTTCATGAAGGATTATGTGGAGCCCATTCTAGTAGGGCAATCATATCCAAAAATCTCTTACATATTGGTTATTATTGGCCCACAATAGATGTAGATGCCACTGCATATGTAAAAAAGTGTGACAAATGTCAATGACATGCTAATCTGATTCATGCCCTAGCAAAAAATTTGAAACTGATGTTGACACCATGGCCATTTTCTACATGGGGCCTTGACCTCATTGGGAAGATCAACCCCACTTCATTTGAAGGCCATAAACGTATCGTTACCACCATCGAATATTTCACTAAGTGGGTTGAAGCTATACCCCACACTTACGTGACTGGAAAGCAAATTTCCAAATTCATCTTCAACCATCTCATCTATCGCTATAGTATTCTCTCTAACATTATATTGATAATAGAAGATCATTTAATAACAATGATGTAGACCAGATATCTACTGAATATAGCATCACACAACACTTCTCTATAGCATATTACCCTCAAGGTAATGGCCAGGCTGAGGCATCCAACAAAACACTTATCAATATTCTCAAAAATATTGTTAATAATGTCATTCATGATTGGCACCTCCAGATATCGCCCACCCTTTGAGCATACTATACCAATCATCCTATCCCCATAAGAGCCACTCCATACTCACTTGTTTATGGTACTGAAGCCATCCTTCTCATTGAGATTGAATTTCCTTCACTATGCATCTCTTTCAAGCATGTCCTAGATGATCATGACTATCGAGTAGCTCGCCTATAAGAGCTAGACCTACTAGATGAGAAATGCATGGCCATACTCAACAATCTTTAAGCATATTAGAATCAACTCAAAGGCCACTATAATCAGTGTGTTAAGTATAAAACATTTGAACTTGGTGATCTTGTTCTTAAAGAATACCATAGCCGAGAAGAAACATAAAGGGAAATTCAAACCCAATTGGATAGGGCCTTTCATGAGCATAAATGCTTGCCACACCAAATGGAGAGGAACTTTTAGATCCAATGAATATTATTCATCTCAAGTGGTACTATACTTAAGTGCTAAGGTGTATTTTCTATAAGGACCATTTTAGTTATGTCTTTTTGTCACTATTCTTCTTTGTACACATACCATTCTTTTAGGTCATCTTTGCTATATCCACTTTCTACTTCTGACCTATCAACCTCATGTGTTATAAAAACCTAGCCTATTTGGCCTTGGTTTTTTTCATTCATTATGTAGTTTCAGCATCGAGGTATCTAATCAATTCATCAGTTTGTCAATAACATAATGTGATAGAAGTTTCATATTTTTGGACAGTGTGATAGAAGTTTTGATAGTTGCATCCTTCATTTGTTATTCTTTGTTACCACCAGTCTTGCAGCTAATTATAACTACCTTTGGGAAAATTAGTACCTTTGATCTATGTCATTGTATCCTAGTTATAACCGCCTATGGGTAAACTAGGGGCAACATTAAACCTTGATGTACCAACTTGCCACTTCCTATGTCATGATGTGTTTTTTTTACCAACTGTGCCTATTTTGTTTGAGTTGACTGTTGCACTAATCAAATTATTCTATTGTAAGGGTGGAACTAGAGTGACTTGAGGTCCTACTTAGGGACTATATAAACAATACTCAATACTTGTTGAGGTTAGCTCAGTCACCTTTTTTCCCATGCTCTCACCATTTTATGAGCAACCTAAGTTTGAACACTCTCACCATTTTGTGAGCAATCTAAGCCACACTCTCACCATTTTTTGAGCAACCTAAGCCACGCTCTCACCATTTTGTGAGCTTGAGCCATTTAGTGTCTCCTCATTCTTGATTGAGTTGATACACTGCAAAACAATTCTACAAATATTTTAAAATTGTTAGAAAAGCATAAAAACATTGACCACTTCTTTGTCTTAAGGATTTTGTGAACCCTCACTAAGTTACAAGCAAATCACTTGCCATTTAGATTACCCATCCTTTTAGGCCTTTTTCTCTCATGCACTTGCCATTCTTCAAGACCATTCCTATTCTTCTATCACATCCATTCTATTTGTTTTCTTCAGTTATCACATTCTTCCCATTTCCATGGAGAACTACATTTGGCCCAAAGTTTTTTATTGGATATTACATCCATGAAACTATGTAGGTAGCATCCAATTGTCTAGTGCATGTGGAGATAGCTCAGGCACCCCCTTTCTTTTCTTTTATTCCCCCATTTAGTTCATTTGTTAAGTTGCCACCTATTTTCTAGGAGCAATGTTCGTAGGGTTTTTATTGCATTGTTTGTTTATTTATTTCTGCTTATTTTATTTATTTATCTACCTATTTTTTTTCTTTCAAAACTATTGCCTTGATTCAATTTATGTGTGTTCATTGGGTGATTCCTTGCCCACACTTACACTTGAATCCATCCCTATTCATATGTTTACATTGTCATCATGATTTATATCATTGATGCATTATTTTCAATTGAGTATTGGATTATGGGAGTTAGTCCTCATGCATATTTCATTTAAGTCCTCATGATGTTATACCATGATGCCTACCAACGTGTGCTACAACAAACCTCAGTTTTAAGAAGTCTATTCATCAATGGCAGCATCTCTTTAGCATCGACATCTCGATTCCATCATAATCATATCCCAAACAAAGTAATTAAACATGAAAAAAATTTAACCTTTATTAGTTCAAATGAGCATCTCCTTACTAGTAGGTTATTCCAATTCATCATTACCCTCTGTGTTAAGTTATCATCATCTTCAGCCAAGTTTATCATGTTTTCCATAATCATGGTCCAATGATTATAACTGCCTATGGGCAAATCATTGCACACTGTCCCACCTACATTTTTCAATCATTATAACCACCTTTGGAAAAATCATTGTGTTGTCATCATTTTACTATTTTTACCCTTTTAGGGGCATGTTATTATCTTGTTTGTCTGTCCTACCTGGGGCAACTCCATATTCTTAATGATTATAACCACCTTTGGGAAAATCATTGAGTTATTGTACCACGTTGCCATTATTGAGGTATAATGTTTATAACCGCCTTTGGGCAAACCATTGTACACCATCCCACTTGAATTCTCGATAATTTTGATTAATTTTTCAATATCATTGTGTTTTCACCCCATCATCTTTCCTTTTTTTGGTCCCCTCATTTTACTTCTTTCTTTTTGAGGGACTGTTTGTCGACCTACTTGTGACAATCATTCCCTTGAGGGGGCATCATACAATTAGTTCATCATCATTATAGTTTTAGGCATACATGACCTTTTCATTCTTTGAAAACATGTTACTATGATTATAACTTTCAATGCCTTCCCAAATAGGGGCAAACTGTAGACACCTAACTCTAAACACTGATAACCTTCAAATAGGTATTTGGCTAGTTTCCACCTAAAATGCACAATTTGGCCTAAAAACACTAAAACATGCTAAATGATGTAAAAATTACATATTCAAGTGCCAATTTTATCTAGGGTATCCCTAAATGGGGTAATGCCATTTATGAGCCAACTGACTTTGATCAATTTATTTCAAATCAAAAAGCCAAATTTGCACTTGGGTGCTCTGGATTGCTCTTTCCTATCAAATCTTTTGCATGAGACATGTGCCTTTGTTATTTGTTGTTGGAAACATTCTAAATGGGGATACGGTTCCAATGTATTTTATGTGGACTTATAATTCCAATCTAGACAAATTTAAGACCAATAACAAGGAATTCTGATCAAATTGAGTAATTTATGCATAAAGTGCTTAATCATGCTTAAGAGATAATTAACCCAAATCAAGGCCTAATTAATAATTATATGGAAACTTATTGAATACTTGTTTTTAGAAATGAATATTGAATATCTGCATCATCAAGTCACCTCATTTCTTGGGAAGACATCCCTAGGCCATAAATCTCACAAATATCAGGATTCATGCCCTCCATGCCTCATCAATGCCCTCCATGATGCCCTCCATGCCTCTTAATTTCCCCTTCTTTCAATGTCATGATGAGGATAATTAAAAACTTAATTCCAAAAATTAAATTAATCCTCAACCACACATCTCAATCTTGAGATGGACGGTTCAGGTTGATTCTAGACATTTACAAAAATTTATAAATAGGAGGCCTTACAACATCATTTCTAAGATTAATTAGTGCAAAGTTATAATGCATGATTAGTTCTAAAAGCTTCAAGAAACTAGTGCTATAATTCCAAATTGATTCCAAGCCAAGCCAAACCACAATCCAAAGGTACCAAGGAGAGATGGAGGTAGCCAAGCTTCCATTGCCAAGGACTTCATGAGCACAAGTCGAGCAAGCCACCACAACAAGCATTTTGGAGAATCTAAGGAAGGTAAAAGAGTTTTCTTTTGCATTTTAGTTGTGTGTTTCATTCATGATTGTTAATTAGGCTCTCCCTAGTGTCTAGGCCTAGAGATGTTATGTTATTAGTGTGTTTGTTTTATTTTGTTTTCATTTTGGAACTAATGCCATACTAACCATCATCTCTTGAGTCAAATTCTTAGATCACATAAACATCAAACCTTGGCCACAAACACCTCTCAAGGTATCACATAGAAGGTATTTTATTCATATTTACTCATATACCTCTCAATGAATTGCCTAGGAGGTATCGTCTTCATGTTTACTCAAACACCTCTCAAAATGTTGCCTAGGACATACATTCTTACAAATTAACATAACTTGCAATAAGCATAATTTTGTCATTGGACTTTGTTTTGAGTGCCTATTTTTTAAAATTATGTACTTTTTTACATGAATAAAAATATGTATTAAAATTTTAGAGGAGCCATCGCCCTAGTGATACCTAGTTGAAACAATATTTTATTTAGGACTTATGGGTGTCTTTTGGGTAGTTTAGCCCATGGTTTCAGTTACCATGGTATTGTAATACTACTTCGATAATTTACTATTGATGTTATACAAATATTTTTACATGCATTAGGTTAATGCAAGATATTAGAATTACTTTATTATATTGTAAATAATTTATTTAATATGATAAGGAAGAAGTTGATGTGTTAGGTTTCTTCTTGAGTGGGGTTTCTGAAATGAAAATCTTGTGTATCATGTGTGTGTGCCATTATCCTTTTTATTATAGTTTTATATTATGCTAGAATTTATTTTCTTGTATTAGTTTATCATTTCATTTTATCTTCAAATGAATGAGAAACATATTTGATAGCAAAGAGAAATGATTGAAGAAGAAAACCAGATGGAGGACAACAGGACACATCTAGGTAAGTGCAGTGCATATTTGGGCCAAAAGAGGTGTAAAAATATGTTGGAAACCTAAAAGGTATCTAAATACTCATAAATGGATATTTGTAACCATACTATAAATTTTTAGAGAAATAAGTGGCCAAACTATGAGTTTTCTCCAGAATCTATTACCTAATCGGAAAGGGTATTATTAAGGGATTCTCTCTTTAGGATTATCATTAGAAGAACTTGTCATCTAGAGATGCAATAGTATTCATAGGGAGACAAATTTTAATTATCTAGATTTAGAAATGAGAAATTGATCATTACATAGGGGCCATAGCTTTTTGGCTAATCAAGGTTATTCATGACACCGTGTAACCCCAATTTCATTTTTTCACAAAAAGATCCATGTCATTGATTTGGGTAAGATTATTTAACCTCATTGCACACTTTTAGGTAGAGATCATTATTTCAAGGATTGGACACTCCATCATGGAAATGATGTGCATTTCTTCTAAAACTCACAACAAAAATCATGTTGTGGATAATAAGATGTGTGTTCAAATGGATATGATTAAACCCTTACCTAAATGAGAATTGAGTTAAAATCCCTAGAAGGGAATATGTTTGATAAACTCTTGGACTATAAAACCTCCCCTTTCAATTTTTGATGTGCCATAACGATGGTCATATATTTATAGGTTTACCCTTAAATGTGATGGCTCAAAAAGAGGTTGAAAAAGAGGAATCTTGGGTAGTTGCAAAAAAAATGAAAAAGCTTGACTCTAAACCTGATTTCACAGGGAAGAACAAATTCCAATATGAGAATATTTCACCCTTTTGTGGTATTAGGAGCCAAAGTAGATTAAAAATGATCGAAGGCAATAAAAACCTCATATCACCTAGATGACCCTATTGACACCAAGACTCAATTCAATAATGATCTTGAAATTCCCTGAGAGACTTCAAATAAGGCATATGGTCCAACTAAGTTTATTTCTTATGTTATTCAATTATTTTTAATTAGAAATATTGTAAAATCAAGATACATATTCAAAATTTTATTTCTAATATTTGATTTCATATCGTAAATTCACACTTAGTAACCAAGCTTAATTGAAATATCAAAGAAAATACACTAGCAAAAGCTAAAGGAGATAGCTCTAATTATACACATGAGATAAAAATTAAATACACAATAAGAATATATATTAAAGTATTTGATTTTATATAATAATTTCATGTTTATTAAGTTTCATTGAAACATAATGACAAATTAATTCACAAATACATCATAAATTTATGTAGACAAGGTAAATTCACAGTGTTGTTGATTACAATCTATGTGTGAAATGATGTAAATAAATTTCATTTCATTTCATTCATGAACATAAGGGGAAGAAAGAGGTTTCATAACTGAATGAAAAGAATGTTGAAATTGCTGAACTTTAATAAGTATGAAGTAATTGATTGTGAATTAGTTACTATAAGGAGAAGATAAATATTAAATACTTCAATGATTGATACCTACATACATATATATCCTTGTCTTTGATCTTCTTCATTTTATTTTTCCTATTATGTATATTTATGTATTGACAAATATAACACGTAAATTTTTTTCCTCTTCTTTATAATTAGAGTTGTCTTCTAAATACTCTTTCTCTTAATATCCATGATTTATGAACTAAAAGTTATGCTCATACTCCTCATCAACTATCAGTAAGCAGGTTCGTAAAACACTTAAATAAAGATTAATTACAAAGGTATCTAAAATCAATGCAAACCCAAAAAACTAAGAAACCCCATTAACTTTTAAAAAATTACTATAAAATCCATATAAAAATTGTATATATACTAAGAAAACTAAATTAAAAAATCAAATCTACTAAAAAAAAAATTCTATAAAATAATAGAGAGGAGCAACAATGTTATTCAATTATAACGACCACCAATAGTATTGGATAATAAACTATCAATATTTGAACTCGAACAAACTCTAGGAGGGATTCATTTTACAAACCATAGCAAACCCTAGCTTCTAAAAATCCCTTACAAATATTTATTACCATTTCTTTTATAGCGCCTTTTCTATTGATGCCATTAATGTGAAAGAAAAACTAGCAAATAAATTTTATAAATTTGACACCCTTTAGTAAATCGAATTCGTAGAAAAAATGCAATGCATAAGAAAGTTTTTTTTTTAAATGAAAATAAAAAAAATCCAAAGTAGTGGCACAAAAATCGTAGAAATATAACATTCAAAATGCAAATGAATGAAATTCATTTGATGTCACATCATTGTGTTTTATAATGACATTTTGACATACGTTACTAGGCTTTGGCAATGTTATGTAGTAAGCGATTTGATGTGGCTAAAGTGACACAGTGGCGAATAAGTGGAGCAATTGACATGGCTCTCATGATGTAAGTAAAGCAAAATGTTGGATGCAACACATTAAAGCTCCCTAAACCAACATGTTAGAAAGGATTGTCAATGGCGAATAAGTGGAGCAATTGACATGGCTCTCATGATGTAAACAAAGCAAAATGTTGGATGCAACATGTTAAAGCTCCCTAAACCAACATGTTAGAAAGGATTGTCAAGGAAGATCTAAAAAAGTGAATATTTGTATCCCTTTAAACAATTTTATTTGTTTACAATGAGATTCTATTATTTATAATATTAATTATAAGACAAAAGTATTTATAAGTATTTAACATACTTTTAAGTGATATTATTATTGAAGAGATGTTAACATATAGTAGTTTTAGTAATATAGTTTTTAATGTATATAATACACAAAATACAAATGACTTGTTGTCATATGCATTTTCTGACCTTGACCATTAAAGAAAGAAATCGAAAAAATTTTGTGTGAATACATATATCTTATCTAATGATCAATAGATTTTTACATTGATTTGATTTAAGATAGTTGTCTATACTATCATTACAATGATGTGATTCATAATATACTTTGATATAATACATCCTTTCTTACATTTAAAACTATTAAACATTTTATGATCTTCTAAATTTAAAATACAAAATTTTAATTATTTTTTAAAAGACATAAATAAATATATATATATATATATAATAATAAAAATAAATTTTGATACCCAATATATATATATATGAATATATATATAATAAAAATAAATTTTGATACCCAATATATATGTATATATATATTTTATATTTTTGTAAGGAGAACAATGTCGCCTTTTTCCACTGTTATTATCATTAATAATTATCTATGATTATATTATAGAAACAAAAAAAGGTCGACGATCATAAACATTATGAGGAAATTCTATCAATTTTAAATAAAACAAAGTGCTGAATAAAATCCAAGAAAACCCCTAACAAAATCCACTTGCCAGTTGTACAAATCTGCTGTCCAGCTCGAGCCAAGGAATACGGAAATGTACAGCATATTCTTCCCACAACTGGATCCGTCCTTTTCAATAATGACACAAAGATCCTAAAATATGATTCACCCATCCCAAAAACGATTTGGTCAATATAATAAATATATACAAACTTCCAAGTTCGTTCATTATCTTGAGAAAAACTCTGACGACCCTCCGTGAAGTGAGCCTCACTTTCATGCTCGAGCTAGATTGCTTTAAAATTAGCCGAAGCGACATCATGTAATAATGAACGACTCCAGTGCATTTTTAAAAACCACTTTTAGTTAGCAAGGGTTAAATTTGACGGTTATCTTTACCCGTCAAGAATTTTTTTTGTGACGGTTTTCAAATTAATGTCACTTTGTATGTGACGTTCATTTTTTATTTTTGACTTTCATAATTTTATATGGAAATCAGTTAAAGTTTGTTTTTATTGCCTATATTGCAGAGAAAAAACATTCACTACGACTACACACATTACCTTGAGGATGCTCCATCATTGAAAGGGCTCGTGTTCCTATTTTCAATGTGAGATTGGTCTAATGGAGTTTTAATAATGTATAGGAATAAAATGAATCTTTTCTATTAAAATAGGAGGCTTAAAATTTCAATTCAACAAATATTTCCCTAAACTAGTGGGGGCTGAAAATTTCCTTCAATAATTTAAGACTCTTTTTCAATAATTTAAGAAAGTTTTTTATAGGTTAGTATGAATAAATTTTTTTTAAAGATTTTATAACTGGTAAAAATATAAATCATTTGTTTACATATAATTCTTAAAATATCTTTTAAAATTTCTCAACATAAAAAATAAATAAAAATCCGTGAAATTTCTATGCTAAAAAAGCTACTAAATTTCTTAACAACACGAGGTGAAAAACATAGAGCATTAAATTAAACTTACTCCACCCATAACAAAATAATCTATTGAGTTTAGTATAGAGTACCTGAATTTTGACTGGAGAAATCATTATTAAAAAAGTAATCTTAACAACAAAACCTCCAAATCTCTAAGTCTGAATACCAGAAAAACTATAGTTATTTTCTGCACTTGTGCCAAGCATCAATTAAATAAGGGGTTTTAGTTAATTCGTGGCTCCTCTGGGTATAAACATATATTTTCTGGGATTTGTTTATAGCTATAAATTAAAACAAATAATGGCTTTTTAGCTACTTACCTCCTACAATCTTGGTTATAGTAAAGAAGAGCGATTTCCATCTTTTCTTGATCTTTACCTCTCCTCTAACGTCTCTCTTTCCTCCTCCTGCGACGTCTTAAACTTCCCAGTAATCTGCCTAACTCTTCTCCTTAACGCCCAGTTCAATCTCTTTTCTTATGCATCTTCATATAGTCATCTTCTTCTACCTTGCCATCAACCTCTATTTCCTTGGCTCCTCCTTCCTTCCAACTATCTTGTTCCCCATCTCCCTTACTTCATCCACCTTCCCTGTAGTAGCACGCAGGGTTTTCCTTCATCGATTCCTGCTACAATTACCATCTTCTACCCATCGTTAACTACAATGACCTACTCCCTAACCGTCGACCTCTCCTTTAGTTTCTTCCCCTTCATACCACCGCCACATTCTTTCCTTTTTGCGTCTACCTCCTTCTCCAACAACATTTCTTCTCTTCTCCCTGATCTCCTACGTCGACCATCTCCTCCAATGTCTCCTTCACCAATTTTCCTCACTCCCTCTATACGTCTCCCACATGCTTCTCTCTTATTCCAGCATGCCTATCTTCTCCTTCTGTCCTTACTTCTCTCTCCCTGGGTCGCGATACAACTCCAAAAACAACGCATTACAAATTACAATTTACAAGCTAACAACGGCTCCTGCACCACACGGCAATGCAATTATGCGTATGTTTCCACTTTCCCCTTCTCCGCGTGCCAGCGTGGGTTTGAAATCATATGATAATTTTGTCTTCAGGGTTCAGGGAGCACTTGCAACGAATTTCTTTCTCAATGATTCCCGAATCCCATTCCCAATTTCCCACCGTCCAAGACTCCTGCAAAGAAATAAATGTTGATAAATTTATAGCGTGTGGACTGGGTGAAGGCAAAAGGAGATTAGGTGAATTTAGATGGCGATTCAGTGAAGATTTAAAAACTTTGGCATGCTACGGTGCTCTTCTAATAAATCTACAAGATTTAATGTTATGGGGAGTCGGGAGTAGAGTGGTAAGACTGTTGTAAATTTGAATTGATCCTTGGCAACTTCGTTGATTTAATGTCTGTTGTGCTGGCAGCCTAATTGCCAATTGATAGCTGGGGAAAAAAAATTAAATGTCAGATGGTTGACCACTGGTCCATCATTCAACCTCAAGGGCATATAGGCAGCCTTTAATAAAAACATAAAACGGGTGCTTTCTTTTTCTGAACGTCAATATGACAGGGCTTTAAAAAATTTGCCGGTTCTATGTTATGTCTAAAAAAAAAATTACCAGTATTTTACGTTTAAAAATGTAAAAAATGTTTAAACAGGGGTCAAATTTAACCCCTGGTAGTTAGTGTTGTCGATAATGTGAATGGCAAAAACCAGCTTTCCCCAAGGTGCCTAATTTTGTCCACATACGAAGCAAAAGAGGAACAACTCAAGCAAGAGGAAGAATGAGAAGCTCTACAAGGGGAACACTAGGATTTGCCCTTTCCCTGCTCCTCCTCCTTTTCATGGTCAAGGGGAGGCTTCTTGAAGACATCTAGTTTTTTATTAGGTATCGTAAGGGGAAAGTCTTTGAAAGGATAGTTTTTATGCGGATCATTAGACTTCTGAGTAAAACAATCCTTTTCATAACGACCTTTCACCCTATGACACTTTTATTAATTTGAAGCATCGTAGGTATTTTCAAATTTCTCCACACCTTTACCCTTTTCAAAATCCTTTTTACTCATGGCACTGTTGCCAAGGGAGAATTTGTGACACCATAATCAGTTACATTACAATTACGATTATGATGGGAGGATGCTTTCTAACTAGGAAGAGGTTGTAGACCAACCCAAACTAAAAGACTTAGATCTTCGGACACTCGGTAACAACTTTAAGAGGTAGGCTCACGTTTGATAACTTCAAGGTGAACCTTGTACCCCAATGTTTGGGTAAACATATTGAAGAGTTGGTCATCATTAAACCTTGACAAGTAAGAACAGATGATAGAATGCCATCGACGGACAATGTCAAAGTTCAACTCACCTTTAGCTTGTGTCATGGAGGTGTGCGACTAGACGGCAAGATTGAAAAATTTAGAGATACTGAAGAATTGGATGGAATCATCTAGGAAAAGTTGAAAACTAAAGAGAGAATATTACAATAGATTCTAGAACCAAACAAGGGTCTCAACTTGAAGGTTGCTAGCAAAGATTTTGATTATCACCTCATTACCATATTCCTAATCCATACACACCATAATGAAAGTAGTGATATGCTTTGAAGGATTAATGCCTTGGGTATTGCTGAACTTAGGGAGTTTAGGCAAAGGAGTGGGAAGGGGAATTACTCACACATGTAGAGCCAAAGTGTTCCTATGAAAGTATTCATAAGAGCACCTAATGGTAGAAGGTGGTGACCACTAGCATGAGTATCATGACCTCGACTCTCCCTAGTAGAGTTCTCAAAATACCTATAATATTACAGATATGTAGTCTAATTGGTTAGTAGAGGAAACCTAAGAGGTGGGTCTCTAGGAAGAAGTCCATCAAAATAGACTTCCTATAAAGGATGGCTAAGAGAGTGACCTCAATAGAATCTATGACAAAGAAGATCTTTGGAGTATTGGTCCATCAAAACTAGTCTAGAAGGAAAAAAGGAAATGGTGTTGATATTCATGGTCAACATCCTAAGGATCCTTGTGCTTCAAATGACAGTTAAAATCAAAACTGATTGCATAAAATTGATTAAAATAGGTAAGAAGGCTCATGACAACTAGACAAGAGGTAAAATCCTAGCTCAAGTGTTGGTGATCTACCAAAGGATCTGAATGTGAAATCCTTCTAGATGAGATTGTGAGGGAAGCTCCCTACACTACAATGGAGAAATATGTCTTCTAGAGAATCATGTCAAGTACAGGCACTTTGAACATGAGTGGTGTTGGCTAAATCACTATAAACAAGGTGTCAACGATTCATATGAGAAGACTCTCACTCAAGGTCATGTAAGATATTATGCCAATCATCCATGATCAAGTGTAATTATGATGCATTCCTCTCTATGAGAGGTCACCCATTCGAGTGAATGTGAGATGGGGAGTGGTCTTGAGTTGCACATGTTCATTTATCTCAAAAGGGGAAAGGTTAAATGGTTGAAAAGGAGAATGAGGCCTCACTTGATTAAGCAAATATTTGTATTAACCCCTCATGAAAGAGATCATATTAGTTTGCATATTATCTCTCACTCTAGCAACCCTCCCCTATTATACAACAATCAACATCTATTCTTGAGTGATTTCTAGGGGTTGACCCTAAATTTTACAAGATGAACTTCATAGAGGAAGGAGCTGAGACATTGCAATAGAGAAAAACAAATAAGTGGGAAGGAATCATGTAAAATTGTCTATAGAAAGACCTGCAGACAAGGGCAAAAAGGACCAAGATAAAATAAAAAGCCAAAAACTAAAGCTCAAAACATGATAGGAAATAAGATTTGTATCCCCACCATAAGTTTGTAGGGAAAGTTGTGTCCTATAAACAAAGGAAGTCACAATCCAAGGGAAAATAAAGAGAAAAAGTATAAAGTTATAAAACACATGGGTAGAAAAATGGAACCCATAGGTCCCCTAGAATATGCCAGAATGTAAATGCAATAATACAAATATGCACTAGAGGTTTGGCAAAGAGATGAAAATGTAGACACTCTAACATCTATAGGGCTCACACCATGTCTATAACAATTATCCGCTTTATTGGACTGCATTTAAGTAAAGGAAGAATATAAGAAACTACACTTGAAAGGTAAAAGAAACTAATATACTCAACATTTTATAAAGGAAACAATTTATAGAAAAAATAGCTTAGTATTATAGCAACAATAACCTGAGATCACAATACTAAAAGGAAGTAAAATTTATATTTAGGAAAATGTAATAAATATATAAAGCATCTAACCTAGTAGCATCAAAAATGAAATGATTCTTCACTTTACAATCAAAGTGTCCTCATATCAAGCTCTAGTAGAAATATGCATAGTTTTGACCAACCTAATTCCAAGTACTCCTAGCTGAGAAAGCAAAGGTGAAGGATTCACAATTTGAAATAGATGCCTATTATTTTTCTTTAGATAACCTTTTGATTCAACTTGTAATATGACCAAGAAAGAAAGAGAAATAGTAGCACAATGGAGATAGATGGTTATTGATCTAAGGAACATGTCTAAGGGCATCACAAAGGGCAATAAAAAAGGATATGAGGGTCGATAAGAAGAGAAAGATTGATGTGATAATCAGAACACATGATAAAACATAATAGGCACATAAAATTTGCCTCATATCAAGCTCTAATATAAATATGTAGAGGTTTTACCATCCCGATTATAAGTACTCCTAGATAAGAAGGGGAAGGTGAAGGATCCATGATATGAAACATAAATGATAGTTCATTGAGATAACCTTATAATTTATCTTGTATGATGATCGAGAAAGATAGAGAAAGAGAAGCACAATTGATATAGATGGTTGTAGATCTAAGGAACATGTCTAAATCCATCACAAAGGACACAAACATAGGATATGTGGATTTATAAGAAGATAATAATTGATTTGGTAATCACAACACATGCCAAAGCACAATAGGCACATTGAATGATTGAGCAAAAAATTGATAGCAAACAAAAATGATTGAAGAATAAAATCATATGGAGGCCAAAAATACACATATATGGGTAAATGTGGGACATGTTCTAGTAAAAAATAGTTGTAAAGAATCATTTGAAACCCTATCGGTAATAAATGGGAATTTTTTGCCAACCTGTATCTTTTTATGAAAATGGATAGGTACACTGTGGTTTTTTTTTCAAAAATGTATAAGAATATTTTGAGGGGGTTTTCTCTCCAAATTCATTCTTAGGCATACTTGTGATTTAAGGATGTAGTAGTCTCGGAGGGAGGCAAATTGTGACCATTGAAATTTGGAAATGAGGAAATGAGCATTTGGCAGGGGCCTTGATTTTTTGGAAAATGATGGCTATTTATGATGTCATGGAACCCCAATTTATACTTCTCACAAATTGAACCAAAGGTATAACTAGTTTGGGTAATATTATTTAACTTTCCTACACACTTTGGGACAAAGACCATTCTCTCAAGGATTGAAGACTCCCTTGGGGAAATTATGTATATCTAATCCAAAACTTATAGAAAGAGTCATATTTCTTATGCAAATACTTATGTTTAAATAGATGTGAGTAAACCCTTACCTCAAAGAGTATGGTTAAAATCCAAAAAAATGGGATATGTAGGAGAAACCCTTTTACTATGAAAACCTCCTCTTTTGGTATTTGATGTGCCACAACGATGGTCATCTAGTTGGAGACTGCCCATTTAATGTGATGCTTGAAAATGAGGTTGAAAAATAAGAATTTTAAGTAGTTGGAAAGAAGGGAAATTACTTGACTCTAAACGTGGTTCTAAATGGAAGGATAAATTCCAACTTGGGATAAGCTCTAACCCTTTTTATGGTCTTAGGAACCAAAATAGATGATGAAGGACATGTAGTAATAATAGTCTCATATGACCTGAATGAGCCTATGGCCACCAAGACTCAAGTCAATAATGACCTGACTCTCCCTAAGTGACTTCAAAATGGGTAAATGGTCCAAAAAAGTCTATTGATTGTGTTATTTGGTTGTTTCCAAGAGGCAATCTTGAGAAGCCGAGATAATTTCATTTCTCACAAAAATAAATTAATTTTTTTTAGGGAATTTATAGAATTATAATGATCTTTATGTGGAGATAAAAACATTAAGATTCCACCAGAAAATGAGATAATCACGAGAGTTTATTTTAAACAATAATAATAAATGTGTAGTGCAAAGAAAGAATTTCAAAATATCATCTATGAGAATATAGATTGGGGTAAACCTACTCTTAATTCTTTGGGTGGGGTTTGGTGTTATGCTAAGCTCAAAATTTATTCTCTTTGCTTTAAATCTTGTTTTTACGGTCCCTTAAAAATGGGGTTTTATGACACAAGAACATCCAGGTTCACTTGTAATCCTACATCAATAAAAAACATTGTAGTTTAGATAATAAGTGAAATTATTTTATGCACAAATCTTGTTGTGTCTAATTTCTTTTTGTAGTTTTTCACTAGCTTTGTGCATGAACAAATCCCTTGTAGTGTTGTTTATCTAGCCTTTATGTGCACATGTTTTTATTTTGTGTAAACATATGTGCACATGGGAATTAGGGGTAAATTGAATGGATACCTCACTCCCTAGTGGTAGTTCTCTCTCACTTTCAATATCTCAAGGACATAAGACCCAAGATAGAGACACACATTTTCTTTATTTATGTTTGAGACAAAATTACCATCACAATCATGGACTCGGATCACAATGTTTCACCCAATAATGGAATGCCTCTATCTCTACCTTG
The DNA here is from genome assembly GCA_037957365.1 of Torreya grandis. Classification (NCBI taxonomy): domain Eukaryota; kingdom Viridiplantae; phylum Streptophyta; class Pinopsida; order Cupressales; family Taxaceae; genus Torreya; species Torreya grandis. Next base: position 2,044,755 of record JARHVA010002843.1, read on the forward strand.
TTTTCTCCCTTTTTATCCTTGACCTCTCCTTTGTTGAAGAGGATCAAATTTTCCCCTTTTTGGCTTCTGCCTCTCCAACATCCATGTAACTATACATAGTAACATCTATCTTGGAGATAGTTTTTGTACCACATAAGTGGTCACTTTTACCATGGCAAATACCAATTGAAAGCCTCCATCAATATATTTCCACAAAGTCCTGTAACACCCAATTTGGGGCTTTCATGTGAAAAATATGGCCATTGGTAATCCATTGGGTCACTTGTATAACGATCTGAGATCTTCGTGAAGTATTGCCACTATGAATTAACAGGATTGTGATACTCGTTGTGATCTTTCTACCTCTATGCAATGGACTTTATATCACTTATGAGGACTCCCTACACTATCTAACCCATGTAATTATTAAGTCCAATTGATAATCATGCATGTTCATATTCTTAACTATGGAATCCATTTACTCCATATACCCATGGATTATTTAAGTCTACTTAAATATTTTCCACATGTTTTCACAAAGCTATGGCCCCCACCATGACTTGAAATTTTTATGTGAATAACACATGATCATGACACTTATCACAATCCTAGTCTCTCAGAGTCACTTGACCTATGTTAAACATTGTATCCACCATGAACTTTGTTAGACTCATATGAGGTTGCATATCCATTGGAATTTCAATTCCAATTAAAGATATAGCCAAGTGCACTATGTTTAGTTTTCCATTAAGACTAAGTTGTGAATGAGGATCTAAATCCTTTATGTCCTTCCTTAATGCTATGAACACTTAGTAATTTTTTTGAGGCCATAGTTAAACTACAAATTGAAGTTGAAAATAGTAATATGATTTGAGAAATTGATCTCCATGATCTTCTTAGCCACTACGAACTTTGTGAACCCAAAACCTATCTTGAGAACTTTACCCAAAATTTTTATTGTGTTTCTAGTGTAGGTAGGAATTAGGGGGCCAAATGAATGGTTGGATCACTCCCCAATGATAGTTATCTCTCACTCTTAATCTCTTAAGGACACAAGACCCAAGACAGAGACAAACACTTATTTTATTGATGTTTGAGATAAAATCATAATCATATGCACACTCAAAGTCATGGACTTAGATCACAATATTTCACCCAAGACTAGCAAGCCTCTATCTCATCCTTCTTTTATTTCCTTTCCCCTTGTCCTACATTTGTTGAAGAGGATTTAATTTTCACCCTTCTAGCCTCTACCTCTCGAACATCCTCATAACTATTCACCGTGATGTTGATCTTGGAGATAGTTTTCACCCAAGACTGTTAAACCTATAGCTTAGCCTTATTTTATTCCCTCTTCCACTTGTCCTACCTTTGTTAAATAGGATTGAATTTTTCCCCTTCTATCCTATACCTCTCCAACTTCCTCATAACTATTCACTGTTATGTTGATTTTGGAGATAGTTGTTACACCACATAAGTGGTTGTCTGCCCTATTGCCACCAACAATCAAAATCCTCCATCGATATCTTTCCACATCGAGCAATACCACCCAATTTGGAGATATTACATGAAATATACGGCTAATAATAATACACTATGTTGCTTGAACTACTTCCACTTTGAATGGACATGATTTTGACACTTGTCACAATCCCATTGCCTTTGTGCAATGAGTTTTCCATCTCTTTTATGACTTTCCTGCACTTCATGGATTTATTTAGTCTAATTGATAGTCATGCACACCCATCTTCTTAATTGTGGCCTCCCTATACTTCATGTTAAGTTGTGGAGCTAAAAGCTTCACTGATATGCAAATGTGGAGGTTGTTGGGTTACACAGTAACCGATGTCGATTAGAACCTGCCAACATCGGTCAGGCAGGAACCAGAATCTGCCGACATCGGTTATGTATTGGTCGACATCGGTCATCTCCAGACAGACAGAGACCGGCATTGGTCATCTGTGCATTCCAGAACTGTTCTAATTTTAGACGAATAGTTAGTTTGCATGTAAAGACTAATTTTGGTCTTGAGTCTATGTTTCTAATTATTGTTTGGTTTGGGATCTATTTAAGAGACCCATGGGGCTGTTTGTAAAGTAAGCAAGGTCAATTAGATCTGCAAGGTGCAAGATCAAGAAGATCTGCTGAAGTAAGCAAGGTCAATTAGATCTGTAAGGTGCAAGATCAAGAAGATCTGCTGCAAGGAGGCAACAACGGTTGAGTTGATTGTCACTTGGAAATAGTAGGCAACAACAACCATTGGGTTGATTGTCACTGGAGGGAACAACTCAGTGTTGAGTTGGTTGTAATTGATTGAGAGAGAGAGAGAACTCTTGAGGGAGAATTACTGTACACCCAAGAGGTGTGGGAAGAGTGAGATTTCTTCATTGTATTTCCTTCTGGAAGAGTTGAATATAGATTGTATTGTTTCTCGTATCTCCTATTCTTTGTTGTTTCTAATTTTTAGTTACTTATTACTTCTGGTTTAATTCTGTGTTTAGTTACTTATACAATAGTAATCAATTGAGCTGTAAGGTACTAACAATTGGTATCAGAGTGAGCTATAGGATCCTAACACTTCATAGACCCATGGAATTATTAATTACACTTAAATATTTTTCACAAGTGTGCACAAATTTATGGACTCCATCATGACTTGTGACCTTTATGTTAATAGATAGTGATCAAAACACTTGTTAAAATCATGATCTCTCAAATGCACGTGATCTGTGTTGGAATTATGGCCATCGTGAAATCCATTAGACTCTTATGAGGACATGGATATGTTGGAGTATAAATTCCAATGAACATTTAGAAAATTTTGTGTGGCCACTGATAAAATGTAACTTGAAGATAAAATAGTAATATGATCCAAGAAAGTGATATCCATGATATATGTGGTTCTTTCAAACTATGTAAACCCAAGCCTTATCCCAAGAACTCTAACAAACATTACTACTATGTTTTTGGTGATGCAAGATTTCTCATTTGCCTTGGATGATCCTACATCAGACACCTAGGCTAATTGAATTTGTCCATGAGATCTTTTTCATGAACCCACTATGAGCTCCTCAATTGGTTTTTTGTGTTTAGTAACTTCAAATGCATTCAACTAAGTTGTGTGTTTAGTTGTTTGATCTTTCCATGTCACCAAGTACTCTTAGTAATCACCACTTCTTGTCTTCTTGCCAATCCATATGTCCAATATAGATTCCATCTCCTCCTTTAATTTAATTGGAAATTTCTCCTACCACAAATGGGTAAATATAATATACATTGAAGATGGGTGAAATCCTTATTCCATCGAATAATTTGATCTTGTAAGCATTGGCTAAGAACCTTCTTAGAATTTTGGAAGGTCTGGTTTTCTTCCATTTGAGCTTGTTATACAAACCTTTGAGAAATCTCTCCTCATACAAATGCACCAATACCAAGTTCCCCAATTCAAAATTTTGATCTCTTCTCTTCTAGTCAACATATTTTTGGTACTTCTTACCACTTTCCTTGGTTCTCCTTTTTACCTCCACATGTACATCGAGCATAGCTTGTGCATATTCTTCACCTTCAACACTTCTTATATTTATCTCACTTGTTCTTCTCAACTCATACACTCCTCTAGGGATGTTCCTATACAAAATTTGGAAAGGACACATTCTTGTTCTTCTATTGACTTAATCATTGTAGGTAAATTTAGCTTGTGCTAACACAAAATACCACTACTTGGGATTATTACCAACCAAACATCTTATTAAATTATAAAGAATGTGACTTAAAACCTCTATTTTCCCATCCATTGAGGATGATAGGTTGAACTGAATTCCAATATCATCCCAAAATTTCACCATAGTTTCCAACAAAATTAGTATCCCTATTTGATATAATACTTTTTGGTAACCCGTGCAATCTCACAACTTATTTAAATAAAAATTTAGCAAAATTGATGGCATCACTCGTATTCTTGCATACTACAAAGTGTTTCATCTTAGAAAATATATCCAAAATAATAAAAATAGATTTATTACCTCATTGAGTTCTTGGCATCACAAGAACAAAATCTATTCTCAATGTGTCTTGTGATCTATCCTTAATAGGTAGTGGTTGATATAGTCCTGTGTTCTAAAAAATTACATTAACATGTTGGAAAAATCTACACCTTCTCATGAAATTATTCATGCCTATGCTCATTCTTGGCCAAAAATAACTATCACTCAGTTGTGCTAAAGTTTATCATGCCCAAGTGACCAAATAGACCTCCATTGTGTTTTTCCTTCAAGAGGTTCTCTCTCATAAAACCTTGAGGTATGCATAACTTCTTTCATTTGAACAACAATCTATCTTGAACTATATACTCCAGCCATGGAGTTCTATCCATATTCAATGAATTCATGCATTCTACCCATGCATCCTGAAAATCTAAATCCTCCTCACAAAAATATTTCATTGAGTCAAATCGAATGACCTCTACCACAAACTCATTCACAACAAGAGGTCGCCTACTGAAGGCATCTGCATACTTATTGGATTTCCCACTTCTATGTTTTAAAACAAAAGAGTAACCTTGAATAAAATATACCCATTTCATGTTTTTTTATTAAGCTTACCTTGGATATTTATGAATTGTAAAGCTTAATGATCTGTGTACAAAACAAACTCTTTTGGAAAGAAGTACTACTTCCACTTCTTAAGAGATTGCACCATTGCATAAAATTATTGGTCATAGACATAATAATTTCTCTTAACTTCATTTAAATTCACACTAAAGCACTTAATGGGCTTACCTTCTTAGCTCAGTACTACTCCTATGGTTGTTCCTCTTGCATCAAAGTCCACTTGAAACACTTTCCCAAAATCCGATAAAACTAATACTAGTTGTTTCATTAGATTTTCCTTCAAAAAATGAAAGCTACTGTAGTTTAGCTGTCCACTAAAACTTTTTTAATCTCATTTCATAGTCTTTGTAATAGGTGCACATATGCCACTAAAGTTTTTAATAAAATTCCAATAAAAACTTTCCAACCTATGAAAATGCTTTGCCTCAAACATACATTTTGGTGAAGGAAACTCCATAGTAGTTCTCATCTTCTTGGGGTTCATCTTTAACCCATATTTTGAGATAAAAAAATCCCAAATATATTAGTTCATCTTGCATGAAGCTACATTTATTTACACTGACCAAATTATCTTCCTTCAACTTGTCTAAAACCAACTCAAATGCTTCAAATGCTCCTCTCTAGAATGACTAAAAATCTAAGTATAATCCAAATCAAAAATCAAAAAATTATTCATAAATGACTTAAATACTTCATGCATGAGTCTCATGAATGTGCTTAGGGCATTTTACAAATTGAATGGCATAATAAGCCACTTATAAATTCATCATATGTATTGCATGCAATTTTACACTCATCACCTTTGCTTATTTGAATTTGGTGATATCCACTTTTCATATCTAGATAAGTGAACTACTTGGCTCCACTCAAATAGTCAATCAAGCCATCCATTATTGGAAATGGAAACATGTACTTAATATCTTGTTTATCATTCTTGAATCCATACACATTCTCTAATCCCCACCCTTCTTGGGTGATCTTGTTTATCATTCTCAAACTCTCACAGATCAAACCCTTTTCCAGCAGCTCATGTACTTTCCCCTTTACCTCCTTATTCTCCATTGGATTTAATATAAAAGCTTTCTTGTTTGGAAAAGTTACTCTCAACACTAGATCTATATGATGACTAATTTTCTTCATAAGTGATAGTTTATCTAATGAATCACTTGAAACAATATCAACATATTCTCCCCACAAATTTAGAATTTTAATAAAAAGATGACTCGCCTTAGTGACTGTCACAACTTGTATAGTCTTTGAAATTAAAGTAAAACACACATCTTCCATCTTTTCCATATTTAAAAACTTTTTACTAGAAACCAACATTACCTTAGTACTGATGCCCACCTCTTCTTCTTATCCTTCAATGGGCTCAATGTGAACCTATTCCCATCCTTCACAATAGTGTAGGTGTTCACTCTACCATCATGCACAACTTTTCTATCAAACTACCATGGCCTTTCCCATCTCACATTACATACATCCATAGGCATAATATCACACAAAAATCATCCTTATATGAGCCAATTTGAAAACTCACCATACATTTCTCATTCACCAACACTTTATGACCCTTAAGAAACCACGAAACCTTGTATGACATTGGATGCATTAACCTTTTTAGCATAAGTTTTTTCACCATTTATTTAGACACCAAATTATTTGTTCTACCACTTTCAACAATTACTTTGTAACACTTACCTTTTGCTTTTAAAATAGTTTGGAATAGAATCTTTCTTTTCATCAGTTCATTTATCTCCTTCGCTCGATTTAGCAGCAGTATTTTCATCATAGGAGCTTCTCCTCATTCCAGATCCTTTGTATGTGTTGGAGACCCAACACTCTTTTAATCTTCATGAGTAATATGGTTTATTGATTCAACCCTCTTATTCATGTTATATTTTTTTTTTCTAGCCACTTAAAAGTTCTATATCCAGCATACTGAGTGCAATCAAAGGACTTACCCATGAAGCCTCTACCTCTTCCTCTTATGAAGGATCCCCTTCCTCTAAAATAAAAGCTTATTCCTCTTGCATTTTGATTCTGATTTTAAAGATGCTTGCTTCTCCTTGATGAGTATGTTGTCCTCTTCATCTTGAGAACCTCCCTTCAGAGTTAATTTGTTGTCTTCTAGATAAAAGTTCTTACACCTTTAATGTACACTGATAAGCTTCCTCCACTATTCTTTGTTTGAACAAACTAAGTTCATCATGAATAAAAACATGCAACCCATCCACATATCTTAATACCTTCTCTGGATCATCTTCCATATGTCTAGCTCTTATGGAGAGTTTATAAAACTCCTCAGTATACTCTTTAATACTCATCTCTTTTTGTGTCATATTCTACAATTTCTTGAACTCATCTAGTAATCAAAAGGTAAGAACTTGGACTTCAACTTTGTCACCATCCTATCCCAAAAATTGATTTTCTCTTTACTTTTTCTTTGCCTCTCTATTTGCATGAGATCCCACCATAAATATGCATGCACTTTCAATGTTTTGCAAGCAAACTTTACGTTCTTGGATTCCTCCATTGAGTCACATTCAAAGTATTTCTTTGTCTATATTATCCAATCTATAAGCTCCTCAAGGCTTTAAGCTTCCATTGATTCAAGATTACTCATTTGCCTTGGATGCTTTTGCATCAATATGTTTGTGTTGTTTTGTGCGAGTTTATTGTTGTGTGCAGTATCGGTGCTAGTTTGTAGTGTCTTGTATAGCTTTGCACAAGTATGTTTTAAAGATCCTTGTTTGGGTCACTATTATTTTAGATGATCCACATAGAGAATTGAGTATTGAAGTCTTATGAATTCCAGTGCACAAGCTTGCAATGTGTTATTCAAGATGATGATGTGTAGCAGTACATATGAATAAATCATTGCGACTTATATTAGCAAGGTTGCGATCTCCATGTAACATGTCTTGTGTGTGGCTTGTTATGAACACATTTCATCTTATGATCTATTATGGGTGTAATACATATGAATAAATAATTGCGACTTATACTAGCAAGGTTGCGATCTCTATGTAACATGTCTTGTGTGTGGCTTGTTATGAACACATTTGGTCTTATGATGTGTTATGGGTGAAGAGTCATTACAATTCCAAACCATTTACATTTAATTTTCTTAAATCATGGAATGTTTTTATAATTTTGTTTATTTTTACTTCATGATGATCTTTGTCGTGATGCATTCAGCTACAATGTGTTAAGGTATAGTAGAATTATAATGAACATTTATTATTTGCAGTACACGGTGACGTGTTATAAATATTTAATGCTTGTAATAAGTTGTTAAAAACATTATTGTAGGTAGGCGAGATATGCACCTATATAACCATGTCCCTATGCTTGAGCCAACTAATTAACAAGCTTACAGATATAGATCATAGTGAATATTCCGAAAAATATATATACTTCAAATCTGATATTGTAAGGCATCTCATATGAAATTCCATGGTAGTGAGTTGGGTGTGCAAGCTGTAATTTCTCGTCGTTGAAATCTGATAAAAGAACTAAATTTGTTGTTGTTGCATTGATTTGCTAGTGTCAATGTTGTCAAAGTTCCAATAAAAACGCTCGTGGGTGCATGTATCAAAATCCACTTGCCAATTGTATCAGTTTCACTTGTCTAACTCTAATCCACTTGTTACTTGTATCAATTTCTCTAGTCCAACTCGAGTAGAGGAATACAGAAATGTACAACATATTCTTCCCACAACTTGATCATCGTTATCAAAACCGTCCTTTTCAATAATGACAGGAAGAGCGTTTTATATCACTCACTCATTCCAAATTTCCGTTTGCTCAATGCATTAAATATCTGAGAAGGTACAAACATATTTCCAAATTAGGTCCATAACTTGGAAAATAACTGTCTCTATGTTGTCGCCCACCTTTACTTAACACATGAGATTAGATTACTATTCTTTACTTTCTGTTGGCTACAAGTATGGAGGATAAACTCAGCTTAGCTGTTTACACCATCTGTTATGTTCTGTGGGTCACAACTGACAACCACAAATCAGGATGCTTACAACCACAAATGAAAGAAAACCACTTCCCAAAATCTTCGGTTTATATAAAGCCAATCCACATCATGAGAAGACAGAACTGGTCTGTATGGAATCTGCAATTTTATTCAAAATGACATGACATAACTGCTTATGGTCACGTGTCGTTATGTGGGAAGATTACAATTCTGCAGAGAAACTAACTTTAATGATACCCAGTAAGGAAAACAAAAGATTTCAGAAAAATAGACTTTGCAGTTGAATTCAGTGGCAAAATCTGAATTCTCTGACAGGGTGGACAGTTGGGTAGAAAAACATCTATAATGCCTGTTATGGTTTAGTCATGATACCTGTTGTGGACATTTACACTTGCATATCTTTTCAAATATTTTTTAATCCATTTTATTTCTACATCCTGATTGTTTGTAAATGAGATGAGACTACCTATTGCAAGTCCATTTTAATGGTTTCATGCTGTGTACGGATTGAAATAAAAATTTAAGAGGTTTTTCCTTACATTATTTATAATTTTTAGAATTTGAAATAAAATTATTATTAATTACAAAAAGAAAAATTAATTCAATTAACATATAATTATTATTTATTAAAAAAAATTTGGAAGTTGTTTAGTTCATAAAAAGTCTATGAGAAATCAATTTTTATTGTTAGTAAAATTTGACATGAGAAAAGGAACGAGGTTGAGATGGATGATTTTATCAAATGGATAATAAAATATGGTCAACCAATATATAATTTTAATACATATATTATAAATTTTCAACGCCCAATACTTAAATAGAATAATACTTACCATTTTAAATAAATTTAAGAAAATATTCTATTGTTTATAATTTTACAATATAAAAAGTTACATAGAACTATTTAAAATACAAGAATATGAGCAATTCTCTATATAAAAAATTTAATAAAATAGATATTTTTATATAATAAAATTTAAACTCGAAATTACCTTTCAAAACTTGTATAAAAAATCTATCAATTAAAAATAAAATAATTAATTAAATATTTTTAAAATTAAAATGTTATATATATGGAAAAAAAATATAATACATCTAATTATATTAAGAAAAATCTTTTTGAAAATATAAAGGAATTACAATTTTTGTTTAAAAAGGAAGTAAAAAAAAAATATTATTATTATTATTTTAAAACCTTCAAACTAAAAAAACAAATAAAATAAAATTTGAATTTTACACTTAAAATCTGTTATTTAATATTCATTTTATTTTTATTAATAAAATATAACATTTGATTAATAAAATAAAATTTTAAATTTTTTTGTTCTGTAAAATTTGTTCTTTAATACTCCTTTTATTCTTATTAAAAAAATATAAAATATGATTAATAAAATCAAAATTTAAAATCTTTTATTATATAATATATTATCAAATTATTATTTATATAATTTAAATTTTTGAAACAATTATATTATAATTATATGTAATATTTTATTTAAAAAAAAGTGTGGCTTTTTCTACTTAATATACTATTATTTATTTTTTTACAAATAAAAATAGATTTTTCAATCAATAAATATATTTTTATATTAAAAAAGGAAATATAATACACCTTTAAAAAGGAGATATTATTTCTAACGTCCTTCCTCTTCAAACGCTCAATGTTGTAAAAAGGAAACCCACCATGTTACAAAAAGGAAACCCATCTTCCTTGTTGGGTGTATGATAAATGTAAATAAATTATTAAAAAGATGAAAGAGAATTTTATTTGTGAGATTGAAAAAGATTATTTGTGTATTATTTTTTTATTTATTTAATTTAATCAGAAACATTTCAATTAGGATTTCGAGTATGAATAATTGGTCTTTTTCATTTTAATAATTAGAATTATGGATATTTATTTAAAAAAGTTTATCACTTTTAATTTGATAATTTATATTTTTTAAAATTTGTTTTATTTTGAATTGTGTTCTTTATGTTAATTATAGAGCCTCTCGTCTCCCACCTCCAATATTTAGATATTATCAGAGTCGATTTTGCAGTCGTAGTGAGTCCTCCCTCCTCCATTAAACATTATTATTATTTTGTGGAAAATTTGATGTAACAGGGTTTTTTGGGACTATGGTGCAACATCTTGATGGATGAGACATTTATGTTTCTTTGGCTCCTTTAGACTCCATAAATGGTTGGGTGGCTCCAGATCTTCCCTTCACAGAGCCTTCTTCTTAAACAACTCTGCGATTCAAAGACGATCCTCCCTTGACAAAGCCGCCTTCTCTTTATAATACAACCACGTCCCTAAATTTCTTATTTATACATGAAATATTTGTAACAATATGTTGTTACTGTAAATTATCTTACATTATTATTTAACCTTATATATTTTGTTGCTATATTTTGAACCGATTATTCCTTTATTTAAAAATCTAAACTGTGCATACCAACTACCTACTTTAATATATAACTTTTTATATATTATTATTTTATCAATGATAATCGTACCAAATCATTCCAATAATAATTTTATTTAATTGAAAGAGAATATGATCATTGTAAATTTTCTATAATTAACAACACAAAATGGGTATTTACCTAAATAGAGAAAAAGAAAGTTTTCCATACTGTTTATGGACTAAATGCCTGCAGGAGTGAAGTTTTACAAATTGTAAAGATTTGTTAAGTTATAGTTATTCGAATTTGTCTAATGCCACATACTATAAAGCCAGTTATATTTATCATTGTAATGACTGCTGATTAATAATTCTTGAATGTAACTGTCAAGAGCCATGCAAATGAGTTTTTGCAGGACATTAATGTCCATTCAAAGCTATTGCAAGCTGTCAATCCATATATAGGGAAAATCAAATTTCAATTTACAGCATATCTCAGCCATTTGCTCCATGTTCTCCTCATTTCGTCTTATATGTTACATTCATATTGATTATGCCTGTAATTAAATTTCTTCCCATGCATATTGTTTCTGCTGTGCCTCATAAAATTTAACAATTTTTTTTGAAATGCAATCTCAGAAACGATTTCCTACCAAAATACCCACAACTTTTCTATTTTGAAATAAGTCAATCCCCTTAAGGGTACAGAAAGCTGTTACACAGCATTTCAGACAATGGGTGGCCTGAGAATAATGCTACCTCCTCACTAATCCACCCTCAAAGGGTTTTACAAAATCAAATTATTATTACATCACAGTTTGTATCAAAACTATGTCATATCTAATATAACTGACCGCATGCTTCAATGGAATGGAAGTGGGTAAACAGAGAAAAGGCTCTTCAGCAAGCATAAAAATCCACCAGCTCTTCCAGAGAATCCGTCTGTGAGAGGAGAGGATCCTCATTTTTCAGCATCCACAGCAGATGATCAAAAAGGACAACCTCACATGCAACTCTGTATCCATCAATATAATCATGATCCTCTTCTGATCTGTTAATGAGAATACTCAATAGAGGATGATTTAGATTCTGTGATGAGATTATATAGCGCCTCTTGGTCTTTCCAACATAGACAGGAACAAAATCCTTGGGTACTGAAACCTCCTGTGTAACTTCCTTTAAATTTTCTCTGTCAACAACATGAGGAGCAGCAACATGATGAGTGTCTAAAGTGCCCTTAGAGCAAGCAGTCATTCCAACCTTGGCAAACCTTTGCCATTTTTTGACAATGGCTCTGATTTTTTCCATTGTCTTGGATGAAACCATCATGTTGACCTTCACAGCAAGAACAGAAAAATCTCAGAGCCAAGCCTTCTCAGAATTCAACGAATTAAAATAAAAGAAGGCAAATCCATACCCAATAAAGATTGGAGTGAAGCCCCAGTCTTAAAAGACGTGTGAGAATATGAAAAGACAAAAAAGGCAGGGTAGCTAGCATCCAAGGGCCCCAGCAGCCAGCTAAGGCTTTCTCTAACCTAAATACAGATATAAACATACTATTTTCTAAATGGCTGAGAGTTAAAAGCTGATATTCAGTGGATCCTATGGAAAATACAGCTAATGCTGATCTCAAGCCTTTTCACAGGTCTGAAATGGTTTTATTGGTAAGGATAAACAAGAACCAAGGTGCATGATATGACTGATTATCATTCATAATATAGATCTTATGGGGTTCTTTTAACAACAACTCAAGCATAGAATATGAAAGCCATCATTAGAAACCTCCTTGGATTCATTTCATAACTATGGGCTGCTTCTCCAGTAAAAAGTTTTGTTGCATCACTCTTTTTGTCTAGAGTTATAATTCGCCTTTTAGTTTCAAATCAAGGTTATTATTGTTATTTTATAATTGTACATTTTTAACTTGAAAAATAGGTAAGTACTATTTTTTTAAAATAAAAAAATTGATGTGATTTTAATGGATTTTTTAAAAGATGGATTTAGAAAAGGTTCAATTTTTTTTGAGTTGAGAGAAGATAAAATATGTTTTTTTTTTTTTTTTTTTTGAAATAAGATAAAATATGACAATAAAAACTTGAAGAGAAGATAGAACATGACAATAAAATAATAAAAAGTAGATAAGAAATAGATCATACAAAAGTCGTAAAGGTTAAATTATAGTAGGATATTCGACAAAGTTATCAAGAACTTAAATAAAAGTAGAAGAGAAAGTTAGTGGCCAATAAGGTCTTAAAACTCTCTGTTACCTCCCAATTTTCTTTTAACATTTGGAAGAAACATGCTACACAAAAGTCACAAAGACCAAATTATAATAGGATATCATCAAAAAGCCCTTTTCTAGTTAACGAAATGTCGACAAAGTTATCAAGAATTTAAATAGAAGTAAAAAAGAGAACTAGTGACCAATAAAGTCAACAAGACTCTTTGCTATCTCCCAATCTTCTTTTAACGTTTGGTGTTGGTTTTCAAAAGATACCTTCTCAAATATTTCTATTTCCTCAAATAAAAAATTATTGAAAATTAAAATTAATTTTAAAAAAAATATATTAAACCTCTTAAAAAAAATCATGGGAAAGACGACGTATAACACAATTTTGTTTTAGAAAATAACATGATAAAGTCTCTTGTAAGTCAATATTTACCACATATAAACATGGTGTAATAATGGAGAGCTTATAATTCTATCATAGGAATGAACTCCTGAAACTTGAACTTAAATATTGTTTTGATAATAATTAATTAAGTTGAGATGATTAATATTTATAGTATTTTTTTACGTTAGATATAATTAATCTATTATATTATAAGGTTTTCTCAAATTAAATTATAAGAGATTTAAGAAGGGTTTCTTTATATAAATTAATAAAAAGAAACTACATAAATTTATTATTGAACTGTTTCACATATTTTTAAGAAAACTTTTTTAATTTTAACATATGAATTATCGATCATCACCCACATGAATTGAGACAACATTCTTTAAGAAAACCTCTGACGTATATAAAAAATAAGAATTAGAATCTAAGTATCAAAAACTCATGGCTTTTTTTACAATTCAATCAAAACACTTATCCTTTTTTAAAAGAAATAGAATATTAGAAAAGAATTTCATAGTCTTTATGGAAAAGAGGTGTTTTACCTATGGTGAAAATCCATAGAAAAATGACTTTAGGATGTGTACAAGAATACCAAGTTTTTCCACCATACAATTTTTGGTTAGAGATATTTTTTATTTAAAATTAGATTTAAGTTATCTAAATTAAAAAAAATTATATAATATTTATATCACATAAGCTATAATAGTTTATATATAAACATGAATGTAATTAGTAGAGTATTATTGATTTATTAACATTTATAGAAATGATTTAGAAGATAAGATATTTAGTTTGTTTAGATTATGTTCTAGTTTTTGATAGGTTACAATCATCAACAAAGGTTTGAAATGATTTTGTGGTCGTTTATATTCAGAAATAGAGTACTTGTGCTTGCTAGGATGATTTCGATAATCCCTGGACACTTATGGTAAGGTAGAACAATATGTTGAGGATTGAAACCATATAAGAGATTTGCACAAGTTTGTGACAATTTAGATTAGTGCACCTGTGCCTACAAATGACTCATGTGCATTTATATACCTTTGATCCAAGGTAGATAGTCATGTTTTCCTTTTCCTTACTTAAAAACCCTTTTCTCCACATTCAACACTAGGTTAACATGTAAAAAGAGGTTAGTGGGATGGGTTAAGCTAACTCCAATCACTCACCATTGAGTGGCTAAGTGTTGCCTATGTTCCAATATTTTGAAAATAGCTCAAATTGCATATAATTTTCTCAATTAGTTGAGTGTGTGCAATCAGTGTAATATTAACATGCAATACAATCATGAGTATGGATTTTGACACATGACAACCTATGATTTCAAAATTGTAATGGTATTCAGACTTGGCTTAGAGCCTGATCCTTTGAGGGGTTTCATATTTGAAAGTTTTAGGGTAGTCCCTCTTAGTGTGCAAATGTATTCCTAAGTGTAATAGTGATTTTACAAACAAGTGCTAGACAAATATTGGATCAAGTTTGATTGTATAAATAGATGAATCTTTGGGTAATTTTTCTTTGCACTGACATACGAAAAATATAGGTTGACCCATATCAAGTATTTGAATTCGGGGAAATATTCCTTAAATGACACACATATAGATACGATCTAGGTGGACAGATTTGGCAGACCGAAGTTATCTAAGGAAGGTCATAAATGTTTTAAAAAAGGAAATACTTATATGAGATCACAATACTATCTAAATATGATAATACACTATTTAGGCTAAGAGTAGGGAAATCACATGTAAAAGAAATGATAATTTGGGAAGGTTGAGCCCATATATAAGAGAATGGTTAAGAGAGAGTGTAAGCAAGAGTCAATTATGTACACATAAGTCAAGTATAATAAGGCTTAGAAAAATTTACATTATCAAGTATCTGATACCAAAAATGAGTGTCTACGTTTGCCTCTATTTTACTCTAATAATGGAATTGTTGGAGTAAAAGGATATTAGATGATACTTGAGTGTAATTGCATTGGGTGTGTTCAGGTACATGTTGAGTGTTGAGCCTTGCTCCATGAAAAACATGCAATGAAACATGTAGAAATCAATTTTCATTTATTGAATGTATTTGAAATTGAAATAATAAGGAACGAAAACACCTATATGTATGTGAACCATGTTTCTTTTTGGAGACACTGGAGAATGGAAGGACTATGCATGTTGTAGATGTTAGTGTTAAAACCATGGGTTGAGCTAAATATGCCCCAACCGTCATTGGAGATAGATAAGTGCTTAGAAGTTAATTCATGTAGAACCTAAACCACACTACTCAATATAGTTTGTAAGAATGGGACCCACCATGGATTCCAACTAAATTTAATTATTTGAGAGTTTTAGAAACTGAATCTAAGTAATTTTTCTAAATCATCCTTTATATCTACATTATATGATTCAATATGAGTATTTGATTATAGCTAAGTAAGTTTCAGTAGGTTTTTTCTATATTATGTGTCAAATATGCTTTGCATATGCCCCTAATCCAATAACTTATGTAATCTGAGTAATATAATATATTCTAAGATATTATAATATCTTATAATTGTTTGTATATGTTGTGTATATATCTCTAATCAGTTAACTTATGTAAACTAAATACTGTAGTCTATACCTAACATAATGATATCAAAATATATATAAAATTATTCACTCATAATATTGTAAAATACTTGACATATGCCCTATATATACCCCATTATGTGTCAAATCTATCATGATCTATGTAAATTTATAATAATTTGAAGTAATTTGTTTTAAAATCTATTTTTGCACAAACTCTAAATATATATGTGTAAAGGACTTAATATTTAAGACCAACCATTGTGTATGCACCCCATTTTAGGTGAGTAACGTAGCCTACAAATTAACCATTTCAAAAGAAAGGAATTATTATTTTTGGATGAAACCATCATGTTGACCTTCATAGAAAGAACATAAAAATATCACAAGTCAAGCCTTCAAAGAATTTAATGAATTAAAATAAAAGAAGGCAAATCAATACCCAATAAAGATTGTAGTGAAGCCCCACTCTTAAAAAATGTATGATAATATGGAAAGATAAAAAATTAGGGTATCCAACCTACCAAGGGTCCCAACAACCAACTAAGGCTTTCTTGAACCAAAATATAGATATAAGCATATTATTTTCTACCTGGTTGAGAGTTACAATCTGATTTTCAGTTGATCCTATGGAAAATATAGCTAATGCTAATCTTAGGCCTTTCAATAGGTCTAAAGTGTTTTTTTAAGGATAAACAAGAACTAAAGGTGCATGATATGGCTGATTATAATTCATAATATAGATATGTATGAGGTTTAACAACACCTCAAGCATATAATATGAAAGCCATTATGAGAAATCTCCTTGGATTTTTTTTCATGACTATGGGTTGTTTCTCCAATAAAAAGTTTTCTTGCATCATTCCTTTTGTCTTGAGTTATAATTCACCTTTTAGATTCAAAAGGTTATTGTTGTTATTTTTTAATTGTACAATAGAAAACATAATTTATTATAAAATAAATGTTAAAAGTGTACATTCTAGGTTATGGAATAAATAAGTACAATGTATATTTTTTTTCAAAGTTGACATGACTCGAATGAAAATTTATTGAAAATTAAGTTGGAAAAACCTTTAATATGTCAAACCTCTAAAAGAAGCATGGGAAGGACGGTGTGTGATACATAGTTTTACATAGAAAGTTAATGTTACAATCATAAAAAACACGGTGAGATCTCTTATTAGTCAATATTTACCATGTATGAAAATGGTAAAATAATAGAGAGTTATAATTGATTCTATCTTAGGAATGAACTCCCTAAATGTTGGACCAGTTCTTTGGATTACTTTGATAATTGGTTATTAAGTTAGGATTATTTATATTTTTAATATGTTGTATGGGTATGTTATAATTAATCTATCATGTCATAGTGTTTTCTTAAATTAGATTATATTGAGATATCTAAGAATGGTTGTCTCTCATGGTCTAATAAAAGAAAAGAACATGACATTATTGTTGAGCATCTTCACATATTTTTCATTACTCTTGGGTTAATACAAGAGGGATATTTGCTGGAAAATAATATTATTTACAAGTTCTATGGCCATTATATTGATCATATTGAGCTAATTTGAAAAACTACATATGAATTTTTATTTAATATGATATTTAGAGTGTTATACTCTATGGACAATATACTTTTCTATGTGTGATGATGACATGGATTGATTGTGTAGACCATATTTTTAAATTCTACTACTGATGATTGTTAAATATTATGATACTTGATTTTGTATTACATTGTTTGATTATTTCTATGTGTGAAGTTGTGTGTTAAATTGCATGTTCCATGAGTTACTATTGTTGACTGTTACATTAGGTGACTATTCATGTATGTGGCACTGAGTGTTATCTTGTGTGATTATATGAGTTCATTGATTATGTGTTTCATGTCATGCATAAATTATGTCAATGATCCTCTAGTATTTATCATGGACATGTTTTATAGATGTTAATTTAGATTCATGTCATGTCTTGAGTGCTTGTGTGCATCATGATCATGACATTGTGTGCATGGGTTTGTGCATATATAAATAATTATTAAGTCTTTGGTGTTGTGATATCTATCAGGCAGTCTTCTAATTATGTGTGATGACTTGATTGCTATCATGCATCTTATATGTGTTTTTATTAATAAGTGACTACATTTTTAATGATTATTATTATGTGCATGATTTATAAATCTACTTTAATTGACACTTATGTTCCTTCTGATACATGCTTCATAAGTGTATGGATAATCAAATATTTCTATGATGACATAATATAATCATGTTAACACAAATGACTTAAATTGTTACATATTTTCTATATAGCATGATGCATATAAATATTTTATTTAGGGATGGGTTATTTGTAAACTTAATCCTTCATCTCAAAATGGGGCATACTTATGGGATTGTCATAGAGATTCAAACTTTTATAGACAAAGAATTTATATTTTGGGATATACTTTTATTTGGATGGACACATTATGATTTAGATGAGATATCTTAAGACATGATAGGATAGACTATAATACAAAATGAGATACATTTATAAATTTACACACATGCAGGGTATATGTGGGGAATTATATAGGAATAGGTGACAAATTATATGACATAATGAGATAATTTACATGGATCATGAAACATGAAAAGATTAGAGCTGTAAATAAAAACTTAAAAAATAATCTAGAATTCCTAATCTAGTCTATATACCCTCTGATAGAGCTTGAAATAAAACAAACAAGAGTTTCACCTCACTTACCAAGTGAAACCTTTTCTTTCATTGAGTTGATGTGTTCTTGATTGCTTGATATATGGTTTTTCAAATGAAGTTGATATGTAATAAATTTTAGAAGTGTGATGATAGATTGATTGGTTGATATTGATGATCATCTAAGAGTATGATTATGATGCTCAAACATAAGTTTATGATAATTTTGATGGTCCCCAATATGGAGGAAGGATTGCCAATTTATATATTTTTGGAGGGAAGAATGGATTATCAGATTTTATCCAGATTTATTTAATATTTCAAATTTGGATGGTGGATATTTTTTCTATGGGTCAAATGCATTCAATAGATTGGTTGATAATGTATGAATTACTAAGAGGAAGTGGTCAAATGATTAACACGTTTGTTAATTGGACATTTAATGGGTTGAATGTATTACATATTTTGTTAGGAAGTTGAATGTTTTAAATGAGGTTGTTTGAATGTGCTTGAATGTCTTAAAGAGGTTTGATTAAGTTTGTTGATGGTTAATGAGGAGGTTAGAAGGTGTAAATGAGGTTAGTTGAGTGGGATGATGAGTTGGTTTGGATAATATTATTATTATTTTTATTTCTTTATTTGGAATTTTGTGTGCATGTTTAATTAGTTATTAATTAAATTAACTAATATGATTAATTAGTTAATTAATCAAAGGAGTATTGTGGAATAAGATAGGGGTAAATATTTAATTAGGATAAATCCAAAATTTTAATTGTGGATGGGTTGATGAATGATAAATATCAATAATTAGTAGATTAATTATGACACTAATGGTGGTGGAATTTAGGTGTCTACATTTGCCATGCTTTAAAAGGGAATTGTGACAAGAAGAAACAACATAGTTTCAAATAAAAAAGAAAAGTAGAAATGATACGGGTGCAAAAAGATGCACTGATTGATTTAATTGGTTAATTGGATAGATATCTTCCCCTTTTAGAGGATGTGTGAGGAGAAGAGATGTGGATGGGTTCTTGAAATGAGTGGAATGGGGGGAATGATGAAGGGAAGGTGTTAGGGGGAAATTTGGGGAGGTGGGATGAATAAATAGGAGATAGGGTTGAATTTCAAATCATTTTCACTCTTTTCACCTAGTATTTTGGAGCTCTAAGCCTACAAGAGACCTTGAGCTAAGATGGATCATATGATAGCTGACAACCACCGTAGCGAGTATATGAGGGAGCATCAATGACCAGAGGGGAGTGGGACACCTATAATTATTCATTTTAGTTTAATTTTTTTTGATGTAATAATTGTGGTTAAAGGTAGGGAAAAATAAAATCACTATAAAGGAAATTTTATTTTGGTGATTTCACTCATGCAAATAGAAAATATGCACTTGTAAATGATGATTTAATCTTGCCAAAGATAATTATGAAATAACTATGATAGATTAATAAGTCATATCCATTTTTCTAATGCCTTGTCATTTTTATCTAATGAAGGATAATTTTGCACTTGTAGTTAAGAAATTTATGATATGGTTGAGTTAGTGATTTTTTGGATTTTTGTGGAAATTTGGACTAAGTATGCATCTTGTTTAGATATTTTTAAGAGAGACTATCAGTCATCATTTCAAATGAGAGTAAATTTACATTGATATGATTAATCAATGCCTTTATAGAGGATGATTATGGATTACTAGAGGCTATGTGTTATCCTATTTAGCTGAGATGTAAGAGGTTTGTGCATACATGGCTCTTTTGATATCATTGGTAGAGCATTGGCACTCAAATATGATTACCTTTCATTTATCGATAGGGGAGATGGTGGTAATGATAAATAATGATAGAATATTATTCATATCTTGATATGAGGTATTATGGTCTACTGAAGAGAGACGATGTAAGCTACATCACTAGGGAGATCATTCAAGAAGGATATAATCTTGATGATGGGTTTAGGGGTGGATTTAGACATGATTTTGGTAGGATGGGAGATGTACCCATTAATTTTTATTCTTATGGATCTTATCAGTGGCATATTACTACTTAAAAAGAGTGGTAGATTATGTCTAGTTGGACTAACAGATGTGGTGGGGGATATGTTAGAGTTTACGATAGGTTTTCATAGGGGCCATGTGTGTTATCATATTTGTATAAGGATCTACATGTAATAACATATAATTATGGGAAGAGTCTTGGGCCTTCAACACTTTTAGAATTATGGTCATGGGAACACATAGCTATAGAGAGGCTAGTATGATAATAGTGAGTGATGACATATGATAACCCTTTGCCTATGGATGTTATGTTATAATGAGCATCCAATAATGACATATAGTATATTTTTGGTATTATAGGAGGTTGGTTGATGATTTGAGAACAAAAGATATAACATAGATGCCCTATATGTATATTTGGACTATGTAACTACTACAAGTTATATTTTTAGGTGGAGGGAGTATATCATTGAGAAGTATAGGCTAGAAAGAGTGTTGAGATAATTTATTGTATGATAGGATATTACAATAATGCCACATATATTTTCTTGGTCATATAAGGATTAGGGAGAGTGGATGATGATAATGGACTTAGGGACAACTAGTAGTTGTTTAAATTCTCTACATTATGAATCATTTCATAGGTGATGGGATGATATTGATGTAGGTGTCATTGATGAGTATAGAGTATGGTGGGAGAAAAATTGACTAGTTAGGCTGAATATTCCATAATATAGGCCAAAGACTCTAAGGAAGTAGATACTAAGGTTATTGAGGGCATAACCCCAGAGGGTATAGTGGCAAAGGATGAGTGGAGGAGATGATGGAGAATTACCTATAATAGATATAGATAAAAATAGAGGGAGATATGGCAAAGGAGATAATGGAGATGGATCAAACCTACCAAGACCAAAAATGATTATAGTTATAAGGGGAGATGGCCATCAATATAGCTGATCCAAGTGGAAGATTTGAAGTTGATAAAAACATTACTGTGATAGATTGTAGTTAGAGATGCAGAGATATCCAACATGAAGAGTGATGGAGGGTAGTGGGATGGTGTTCATCAGACATAGTTACGAGGCACATAGGGATAACTTAATTATAAGCTAAGATAGATCGATTGACAATAGAATTGGAATGGAGAAATAGTACCTTAGCTTCTAGATATGTGGAGTTATATAAAATGTGAGGTGAGAGGGATAAAACATAGGGAGAGGCTCAAAGGTTACACATAGATAAAGACACAACATGAGTAGTTTTAAATGCACCTAACCTTACAAAGTCCATTTCATATGTGATGAGTTTTATGCATTGGGTTACCTATTAAAAATCTTTATATGAGAGTGTCATGCTAGAAGATCAAAGGGAACTTGTATTCTAGTTATAGATTAGGGGTTTATTCAACTAAGATAGTGGTGTGGAAAGAATCAATTAGGTAGATATCATAACATTCAATGGGTGCCATGGGTCCACCTTAGATCACACCTCTTAAGAGTACCACATAGAGATCACTTCTGAAGATTCCACCTATAAAGGGTCAAAGTGAGAGATGACCATAGATTTTTAACTTGGGTTTTGATGTATAGATGATAGATGGATGTGATACTTATACATGGACATTCATTTGTATTGAGATATATAGTGATTCATTTTTTTATATTTTGGATGCATATCATGTTGTTATTGTGGTGATATTCTATGATGTTTATAAAAATGTTTATACATGTTACATAGATGTTATGAATGTTATATGATGTGATGATTAGCTAGCTCTTACTATTTTTATTTGACACACACTTAGTAATTGTGATTATGAGTAGTTGGAATGAATGTTAATTTAGATAGTTAGCATTAAAAGATTTGGGAATGGTTTTATTTATGGATATATGTGTGATGAATGAATGATTGTAGGTAATATGAAGATGCATGTGTATGAATGAATTATTTCTAATCTTGCATATATTTCTAAATGTTTTGAGCAACCTTATTTTTGATATTATGTATGATAGGATGCATCATGATAAGGCAGGTCATGCTGAGACTATTGTAACATGCTTATGGACTAAATCAATAAGTAATAAAATATAAAACACTTTAAAAAATAACAAGTAATAAAAAAAGAGCAAGTAATATCAAACAAGTAACAAAACACACAAAAACAAATTTAAAAAATTGATTTTGTTTATGTCTTTTAATCAAGCTAAAAACCCTAGGTGTTAGGATGTGATGATAATGATACTGATAGCCTTGTTTTCCCCCAAGAAATGATATATGCAATGGGGGTAGATAGGGAATGATATATCCTATTGAGGCTGTAATGATCTATGCACGGTGGGATAATGATTATCTAATAAAACTAAGGATAGGAACAAACTTGTATTTGCTTCAATATTTTTGGATTTTCTTATTTTTTGGCCCTTTTTAGGTTTTCTATTTTTTTAGATTTTTACATATTTTTAGACTGACAACTTAGATATGAACAAAGTAAAAATAGTTGTATCACTAGGAATGGATATGGTATTATATAGAATGATGGGAGATGGAATGATGGAATGTGTGAGGGATAAAAGATGAATCTATAAGGATTGCACTGAGTAAGAGTCATATACCCTATCTTTTCTATCCATGATAATATGCATTGTGATGTGATTCTAAAAGAATGTGGGTTTACCCAGATTTTTACAAAACATGTTTCAAGACCTGTTTCATGTTCTTTTCAAGGTCAAAATAAGATGAAGGATGGGTGTATTAACAAGGATGGATGGATTAGTAAAAAGGGTGGTTGGGATGAGTTAGGTTTGTATGGATGTGGACATTTTAAGGTGGGATAGAGTGAGAATGCCCCCAATAAAAGGTACTTATAAATAATAGATATAACGCATGGCACCATAAACTAGTTTTCACCATGGTTCTTACCTAGAGTGCCATAAGAATGGTTTTCAATTTTGGATTATTTATTTCTCTTTCTCTTTTGATGTGTGTGTAAATTTTATAACTTTTTATGATAGTAAAATTATATCCTTCAAGCATGGAAACATTTAAAATGCATGATGTTCATAGATTATTCAAGCTCCTTTTCATCTTCAATGGCCAATTTATAGGCCCCTAATCCATATTTTAAAATAACAATGTAAGCACCTAGCTAATTAGGTTCAAAATTTCCTTTATTTTCTCAATATACATTAGTGTTATTTTGATTCTCTTTCAAGACAAGGTCTATGATCTCATATTCTCTGGCCTTAATTTTACTATTGTAGTTATGTCATAACTTCTTCTGATATGCTTCCAAATGATCAAGTAAATAGAGTCATTTATCATCCAAAATCTCCTACTCATGTCATCATACAACTTGGTATTCCACATCATCAATTACATCTGTAAAGAGATACATAAAGAAGGTATCTTGATCTTAAATGGAAATATGTGTTTCAATTAATTTATTTCTTATTATGGAAACGAGAAACTAAGTACAGGTATGGTTGAAAAACTTGGTTAATAGTGCACATGTTGAATCAGAAGATTATGAAGAGCTCCTCTTTGGCTTGGAAGGATGATCTGCAGATAAGAAAGCACTAAAGCAAACTTGTTTGTTAGATAAATAGTTGGGTAGATTGGCTAGTGATAACTAGATATTAGAAGTGAGAGCTTCCTTAATGGATGACAATCCACATGCTTTAAATAGTTAAGTTTATAAATAGAAAAGAGAGGTACTTGCATCAATAAATTAAGAGGTAATGAAACTGAATACAAGAAAGCTTGCTAGGAAATGTGCTAGAAATGATTACATTAGAAATAAACTAATTAATACTAGTGCTAGAGGGTTGGGGTATGCTTCAAAAAGTATGAAAGGGGTTTGTGAATAGGTAGGAACACAAAAAATTAGGTTTGATTGGGTGTAGGTGGGTGAAATCAGCTTGCTAATTTTTGATGCCATAAAGACTATCGATAGTTGGGATGACCATTGATAGTTAAGGTGGCTGTCAGTGGTCAAGCTGACTATTGGCAATTGGACAGACCATCAATGGTTGACATAACCATCAGTGGTTACTGTGTGAGGATCTAGGTTGATAAATTGCTAATTGACAAGATCTAAAAGATGGATTTTGAAAGGTGGGTAAGGCTTGGGTTGGTTGCAAAATGGAAATAAAGTAAATGAATGTTGAGAATCAAATATTTATCTTAACAAAAGTTGATTGAGTGGATGGTTGAGGTAGTTAGCCTGTTGGTAGAATCTATCTTGATTTTGACAAAGTAACGGTACCTAAAAGCTTGATGGAGAGGCAATGGTAAATTGACTCTCTGATATGATTACTAGAATGATAGATTATTGATAATGATTAACCTATAATAAAGAAAATCCTAGATGCGCAAGCTCTTGATGATAATTATAGATCCATTTCACCTCCTAGCTGCTCTCTTCTTATAGGCACAAGCAAGAGGGTTACAACAACATGTGAACTGGGCCTTCCAAAATTAACTCATCCATGTAATGGTTTGTAACTAGAATTATACGGGCTATAATTAGAAAATTAAGGTGGGTAGCTTGCATGATAAAGGTTAAGGAGGTGCACCCTGACAATTGACGATTAGGGTGACTATCGATGGTTACCCTGACCATCAATGATCGAGTGTCAAGGGGTAAAAAGGGATAAAAGGAAAGGTTGAGTTAGTTAAGTTAAGTTGACTATGGATGAGCTCAGTTTAGGGTTTAGATTGGCCTTGAGAGGGTCCTATGGTGATCAAACACTAAAGTGAACTTACACCAACC
This sequence comes from Torreya grandis, assembly GCA_037957365.1. NCBI lineage: Eukaryota > Viridiplantae > Streptophyta > Pinopsida > Cupressales > Taxaceae > Torreya > Torreya grandis. The sequence continues at coordinate 2,070,380 of JARHVA010002843.1, forward strand.
AAAATCAACCTATTATAGAGGTGGCCTATTTCATTAATATTTTCATTATGGTGCTCACCTTTGGATTATATTCTCTATTCTCCCATATATTATTTTTAATTAAATTATCTCATCCGTTTTATCATAAAAATTAACAATAAAGAACCATAAGCATAAGCATAACCATCCACATTACCATGCCATACATGATAATCACATCTATATGCAATAAATTCAACATTAACATGTCTAAACATAATGACATTTAACATACTCATTAAAAATTAGCATGTCATAAACATAGGCATAAATAAAAGCCATCTCATGCCTACCTAGGTGAGTTTATATCCATGTCTAGTATTCATAACATAAGCATAATCCATAAAGAAATGTGCACATCACATCATAAGCACTAAACACCAAATGCAAATCATACACCATGAGCATGGGTAATAAATAAAGATCGCACATATAGCTCTAATAACATCATAACATGAACATAAATGACCATAATCATAAACCACATCATGAAACATAAAATCATCATATACATCATGTCCATAAAAGTGAATAATATATGTAATAAATGTATAAAATATCTCTCTCATATACATCTCACATCATTAGCATGCAATCTAGTATAAAAAAATCAAAACATGTATATATATCATGTCATATATCATGCCCCTAGAGCACTGCTACCGCTGGCCCCTCCTACTTTGCTACAACTACCACTAGAGATGAGTTTCTTTCTTTTAGGTCAATTTCCATAAGTAATCCAACAATCCAAAAATTATATCAGAGATTCAATTTTCCACTACCTCTCCACCAAGCCTTCAAGTACCATTACTCTATTAGAATCAAGCTAGATTCCACCAATAGACTAACTGCCTTAATCATTCATTCAATCAACTTTTGGTAAGATAAGTATTTGATTATTAGCATTCATTTACTTTATTTACATTTCACAACCAACCTAGGCCTTACCCACCTCTTGAAATCCATAGTTTAGATCTCGTCAATTAGTAATTTATCAACCCACATCCTCACACAGTAATCATCGATGGTTGTGTCAACCATTAATTATCTACCCAATCACTGATGGTTAGCCAACATAAAGTAATTGCATGTTGAGAATAAAATACTTGTCTTACCATAATTTGATTGAGTGGATGGTTGAGGTAGTTATCATGTTGGTAGAATCTAGCTTGATTTCAATAGAGTAATGGTACCTAAAAGCTTGATAGAGAGGCAATGACAAATTGACTCTATGATATGATTTTTAGGATACTAGATTGCTAATGGAGATTGAATTGAAAGAAAGAAACTCCTAGATGTACAAGCTCATGATGATAATTATATATCTATTTCACTTCCTAGCTCCTCTTTTCTTATAGGCACAACCAAGAGGGTTGCAACAAGACATGAATTAGGCCTTCTAAAATTAACTCATCCATGCAATGGCTTGCAACTAGAATTATATGGGCTATAATTAGAAAAGTAAGGTGGGTAGGCTTATATGTTAAAGGTTAAGGAGGTACACCCTAAATATTGATGGTCAGGGTGACCATCGATGGTTACCCTGACCATTGGTGGTCAAATGCTGAGGGCTAAAAAGAAAGGTTAAGTCAGTTAAGTTAAAATGACTATAGGTGAGCTTAGTTTAGGGTTTATATTAGTCCTAAGAGGGTCTCAAGGAAGTTGAGGGATACTTAAACATTCATAATTATGGTGTGCATATTTTTAATGTCTGCATTTTGACCCTTTTTATTGTGTGGCTTAGAATCAACTAGCTACAAAACAAAAATCAATATTGGTTAAAGGTCTATTGATTGCCCTAAGTATGGGAGGAGGTGTTCCCCCTCAAAATAGGAGGTGATGAGGTAAAATAGAATCAAGTGCAGTTTTGACAAGATTGGTGATGGTGATGATGAAGGTAGAGCATCATTAAAATGGGTGATAGGTTGGGAACTAGAGTGCAAACAAACATGCAAAGTGCAACAAAAGGTGCAATAGCCAGGATGATGCAATGATAAGGGTGCCATGGTTGATAACAATAAATGTTGATCAAAGGCATAAGTGATCAGTGTATCATGTGATCATATATAGGTGAGGTGTTTGGGTATACCTGTTAGTCTCCTAGACAAGGTCAGTGTTTCTGGTGGGTATCTAAGGTAGGAAGTGCTCTCGTGGAAAACACAAATAACTAATGTGTCATAGGTATCTGAGGTAGGAAGTGATCCTAAAAGACATATGAGTTTGGTAAGTGTGGGGTGGCATAAATTCAAAAGGTGGTCAATATGGCAATGTCGTCATTATGATCAAGGGACCATACACAAAATGTCACAAAAAGCATTTTAGTTGGGCCAATATGGACCAATGACGAGGTGATAAAGTGGTCAGGGAAGGTTGTCTCCAAGAGTTGTAAATTTTGGCTTAGTTTAGTTAAAAAGGGGGTATGTCAAGGTCAATACGGGAAATTAAGCATCTTAACCATTAATGATCAAGGTGATTAAGGGTGATTATCGATGGTCACCCTAGCCATCGATGGTCAAGGTACAAACCCTAAAAATCCATGGGGTAAAAATTGAAAAGTGAATCACTTTTACTCATTTGTTATTTTATATCATCAACTTTGAGCTCTGAGTGATTTGGGTATTGAGCGGTGAAGGTGCTAGCTAAGCATTTTGTTGAGTTGGTAGTTTGTGATCGGTTAGAGGGTGTGCTGGAGGTAATATTTTGGGAATGAGATACAGGGAACATGTGGACATAGTTAAGCAGTTACACATGGGCTCTGACCATGATAGAGATCAATAAATGAGGTAGGTAGTGTCTTGAATTTAATAGGATAGTCTAATTTCATATAGTTGGTTGGTAGCTACATGGAACTCTAGGAGGATTGACATTCAGTGGTAGTGGCAATGGAACAAGAGGGGTCAATGGTAGTGGTGCCCTAGGGGCATGATACATGACATGATATATGTACATGTTTTGATTTTTTTTATACCAACCTACATGTCGATGATGTGAGATCTATATGAGAGATAGATTTTATACATTTATTACATGTATTATTCACTTTGATGGATATGGTGTATATGATGATTTTATGTTTCATGATGTGGTTTATTATTATGGTCATTTATGTTCATGTTATGATGTTATTGGATCTATATATGAGATCTTTGTTTATTTCCCATGCTTATGGTGTATGATTTGCATTTGGTGTTTAGTGCTTATGATGTGATGTGCACATTACTTTATGGATTATGCTTATGTTATGGATACAAGACATGGATGTAGACTCACCTAGATAGGCATGAGATGGATTTTATTTATGGTTATGTTAATGACATGCTAATTTTTAATGAGTATGTTGAATGTCATTATGTTTAGACATGTTAAAGTTGACTTTATTGCATATGGATGTGATTATCATGTATGGCAAAGTAATGCAGATGGTTATGGTTATGCTTATGGTTCTTTGTTGTTAATGTTTATGATAAAACACATGAGATAGTTTAATTAACAACACTAGATGGGAGAATAGAGAATATAATCCAGAGGAAAGTGCCATAATGAAAATATCAACTAGTCATGATAGGGTAAGAGGAGGGCATGATGCTTCTTCATTGACAAGGACTAAAACAAAAACCAAAGTTAGATTGACTTAATGAACATAAGCCCTTCAAATGCTTCACATGAGCATCTGTTAGTTGGCTAAAAAGGTGTCAACCACATAATGTCAAGTAAGCTCAAAAATACCTTGTATATAGAGGTGATGCGTGAAAATTGAACCTTCTTGTGAGACTAGCATGCCTCCTCTATAAGTGTCTAGAGATTCAATATAAATAAGACTATGCCAAGCTATGTAGATTGATCAATGCATGAAGTCTACTTGTGGAAGCCGATTATGACTTCCACCTTATTGTGATGTTTGAGAGCCGATTACAGCTTCCAAGATTATTTTTCTTTTGATTTGATTGTGATAATGGGTCCTTTGCTAATTGATGTATATGGGAATTTGATCGATGTAGAAAACTTTCAAGAAATTGCTATACTTTTGACAAATACCTACCCAACCATCCTTTGAGGGAGTGGTCTAAGTGTATGTGCTTTATTTAAATGATTTTGATAGCTGTCCTTTGAGAGATCAGTCCACCTTATATTTTGGACTGCTCTCTCAAAAGATAGCTATCAAAATCATTTAAATAAAGCACATACACTTAAACCACTCCCTCAAAGGATGGCTATGTAGGTATTTCAAAGAGGTTTTCAATAGTTTTCCTTTAAGGGAGTAATCTGTGAATGCTAGGAATGACCCATGATTGTTAGTGATAAGAATTTTGTCATTTTGCTTTGATTGTGCTTGACATAGACTTGCTTAGAATAACTTAACAGGTCACTTTCATGGAGGTGAAACTAGGAGTACAAGAGGGTCAGTTAGGTGTAAAGAGGTTTGGGTGACAATGATCATGGGGATCTATCTTGAAAAGGGGTGGATAGTACCATGAAAACTATATCATGGGTAGATTAATAGTACATATTGTTCAAGATTAGGCTATGATTGTGATGGATAATCACATGATTTATGTTTAATAGATTGCCCCTAAAATAGGGAGATGAATATGGGTAGATAATAAGGGATGAGCTTAAATTAAATAAAAGGTGGACTTGATATTTTTTAACAAAAGAATGGGCATAGATGCGAAGTGTTGAGGGATCAAGTTATAGGTGGTCTTTGAGTAAAGATAACTGATAAGTTCTTGATCCATACTTATGGGTTATGATATAAGGTCCAAGCTAATTAAAAGCAAACTTTCCCCGCTTGCTTTTTTCCATATTAGTGACATGTTGATTTTCCTTTAGGACGAGGTCTCCAATATTGAATTCTCACACTTTAAGGTGATTTTTATACACATGTTTGATATGCTCTTGGTAGACATGGAGGTGGGTTAGGGCTTCTAGGTAAGGTTCATTGAGTAGCTCCAGTTGGGCTAAATGATGTTGACTATAATTGCTCTCTAAAATGAGATCTTGAAAAGATATGTGAAGAGAGGGTATTTGGATTTCAAGAGGTAAGACAACCTCTACTCTGAATATAATAAAAAATGGGGTGGCACTCGTATGGGTTCTAATGTTGGTATGATATGCCCATAAAGCAAATGGGATGTGCAAATGCCAATCTTGATCTGATTCATTGACCATTTTAGTTAGAATGTTATTAAGAGTTTGTTAAAGGCTTCTGCCTATCCATTAGCTTGAGGGCAATAAGGTGAGGAGAAGCTTAACTTGATGCTAAATGCATCTCATAGACCCTAGACTTACTTATTTTTAATTTATTTACCATTGTCAGTGATAATCTTATGAGGAACATTAAAGCAGTAGATGATGTGATGGTTGATAAAGTCAACAATGTTCTTTGCTTTGATTGAGACTAAAGGGATAGCCTCTACCCACTTGGTAAAGTACTCAATGTCAGTGATGATAGAATGGTGCCACTATGAGGAATGGGGACTGATTTTTACCAATAAGGTCTATACCCCATTTTTAAAAGGGTCAGAAATTGATGGAAACGTGAAGGTTATGGATGGGTACATGATGTAAACTAGAGTGTTGTTGACATTTAACACACTTTTTAATGTAATCATAGTAATCTTGGTTAAGTGTAGGCTAGTAATAACCAAGATAAAGGATGCACTTAGCTAAAATGAGGCCACTAAAATGGCCCCCATAGATACCATTATGCATTTCCTTGATAGCATGAGAGGCTTCATGACTACACAGGCAATAGAAGATGAGGCCATCGAAGCCATGTTTATAAATAATTCCACCCATAATGGTATAGAGTGAGGTACTCTGAATAAATGATCTTTTATAATTATTAGAGAGGCTATAAGGAATTATGCCAAGGTTAGGATAGTCAAAGGTTTACTGATACTAAAGGCCAGGTTGAGTTTATTCCACGTTAAACATGGTGGGGGAATCTGGTTTGACATAGGATGATTAGATAAGCCTATGAATAATGATAGACAATTTAGAGTCTAAAGGTTTAGAGGGTATTTTTGAGGCAAGGGAGGCCATGGTGTTGATGAAATTATTGATATATTGTAGGGTTGATTGGATGCAATAGTGCTCAAATGATGCTAGGAGTTTGCCAACTAGTAATTTGTACTACTACAGAACATCATTCTTACACTAGTAAGAGCCATTGATTTTATTGACCATAAGTTGGGAGTCACTAAAGATATTGATTTTTTTGACTCCTAGGGCTAAGGCAGTTTGAAGGCTTATCACTAGGGCTTCATACTCAGCCATATTATTGGTACATTCAAAATCAATCTTAAAGGATAAAAGAAGAGGTTCACCATCAAAGGGGATAAGAATGATACCTGATCTCCCACCATGTTGACATTTTAATCTATAAAATAACATGGTGACTCGATAGGTGAAATCCATTTGAGATAGGGCCATGATGGACTCATCTGAGAACTCAAGAGGAGGAGGTTGATTGTCTGCTAATGGTGCTTTAGATAATTAGTTGGAAATGACTTGCCCCTTGATTAACTTCTACTAGAGGAATTCAAGGTCAAATTATGCTAGAAGCATGAGCCACTTGGCCATACACTAGTTTTGGTATGGCTTGGATTATATGTACTTAAGTGGGTCAGTATTGGTTATGACATAGGCTGTAGTGGCAAAGTTTGATGGCCATAAAGACTAAAGCTAAGTAGAGTTTCTTAATATGAGTGTACTGAGTCTTGTAATCTATAAGTGTGTGAATAATGTAGTACATGGATTAATCTCTATGTTTTTCATCTTGATGAGCCAACATTGCCCCTAGGGAATGATTGATGGTAGAGATATAAAGGTAAAAAGGTTGGTCATCCTTTGGAGGGGTAAGGACAGGTGGTGATAAGAGGTACTTTTTGATTGAATAAAAGATATTTGGACAATCGCTATTCCACTTAAAATATACATCCTTATTCAAAAGGTGGTGGAAAGGCTGGCACCATTCTAAAATCTAGGAAATGAAATGATGAATAGACTAAAGCTTCCCTTGTAAGCTTCAAAGTTGCTTAAGGTTGGTAAAAGGGAGCATGTCTAAGATTGCTTTGATTTTGGTGAGATCAACTTAGATTTTGTAAAGGGAGCTAATAAAACCTAGAAAATTTCCTCACAAGATCCCAACAATGCACTTCTTGGGGTTGAAATGAACATGATAGTGGATAAAGTGCTCAAAGATGAACTTAAGAATGATTAGTGATCCTTTTAGAGTTTATATTTTCCAAGAAGGTCATCCACATAGTCCTCTACAATCTTATGGATAAGACCATGGGAGATATAGGTCATGGCATGTTGGTAGGTTTCACAAACATTATTTAACCTAAAAGGCATGATTCTATAGTAGAAGGTTCCCCAAAGGGTGGTAAAGGTGGTTTTGTGCTGATCTTCAATGACAATTAAGATCTGATTGTAACCCTAAAATCCATCCATGAGAGATAAAATCTCATGTCTAGTTGTAAGATCAATAAGCTAGACAATGCTGGGTAGAGGGAATTCATATTTAGGGTAGGTGAGGTTGAGGTCATGAAAGTCCACATAAATGTGTAGTCCCCCTGTGGCTTTGGTTATAAATATAACATTCAAGACCCATTAGGGGTAGTCAATAGGTTGGATGAAGTTAACAGATAAAAGATGCTAAAGCTCTTCTTTGATAAGAATGGGTATGCAAGGATGCATGCATAAAATATTTTTCTTGATAGGCTTGACATCATGATGAGTGACTATGTTATGAGTAGTAATGGTGGGGTCAATACTAGACATATCACTGTAAGACCAAGTGAATGCTACGCTACAGTCTTGGAGGAAAGAGGGGAACTCATGAAGTTCCTCGATATTTAAAGATTAGCCTAGTTTGATAATATGGGGGTTATTCAGAGTACCAAAGTTGATATTCATAGTGGATTCATTCCACATGATCAAAGACTCACAAGAAAGGGATTTTTAGATTGAAGAATCTAGGGCACTAAGGTAGGTGAGAATGGAATCATCATCCTGATATTACACAATGTTAAGGAAGGAGAGCCTTATCCTATCATCTCAAGATGGGTCAAAGGGATGGTCACGATCACCCCCTCATTTTGATAAGTTAGGGGTCTTAGGTTGATCATGTTGATGAAAAGAATTTAGGTGGGATGATGTCATCATCCTCACATGCAAGTGGAGGTGAGGTCAGTGAGGAAGGGACATCCTCCTCAATAATGACAGTGGTGGGTTATTTGGATTTATTATTATTAGACAAGATGAAACCAAGTCTTTAATTCTCATGAGGTTTCTTGGTCTCAATGGAGAGCAACTCATGTGGGCCGTACTCATTGTGTCTAAGATTGAAACCTTTATAAGCACATCGATGGAGGCATGTCTTGACAAAACTTGGTTTATCAAGGTAAGAGAAATTTATGATGAATGGTCAAGGTGGAAGAGAGGTGGTAGGAGCATCAAGAGATTTTTCAAGTCCCCTACAGACAAAGTGGGTATGGTGTGGAGGTCTAAAGGGAATGATAGTTTTGACATTGGGGTCATATGCTAGCTAGTTGGTAAGTTGCCCATACTCATGAAGAGTAGGGAAAGCATCAAGTGATAAAAGGTGATACTCCCCCAGTGAAAATGTGATGGAACATGGATTTCAAAGGGTATATGATGGGGATTTGGTGTGAGGGTATATAGGAACTAGTTGATGCCCCATTGGTGGAAGGAGGTATGATATACACTTTGGTAGGTGAAGGTTGGGTTTGAGCTGTTGAGGGTGTGCTGGATGGATGTATGAGGACATCTTTTGGGTGGTAGGTCATATTGCATGTTCAAAAAGGGCTTGGGTCAATTTGGATGGTGATGACCTAGTATTCATGCTCAAACTTAATACATTAGTGGAGGATAGAGGGAATGCAACCCATGGAGCAAATCCAAGGTCATCCCAACAATATGTTGTATTAGAATTCACCTTCTACAACATAAAACAATTAAGGGAGCATGCAGAGTCCTACATGGATATGAATGATGAAAGTTACAAATGTAGTGGCATGGTATTGTTGAAGGAATGAAGGATGATCAAGGATTTAGACATGGCATTGTTTGACAAGTTGAGTTAGTTGTAGGCATGAGAGGAGATGATGTTTATACTAGCTCCCCCATAAATCATGACCCATTTGATGGGGGTTTGGTTATTGTAGGTAGTGATAAAGAGAGGAGGATATGGGTCCTTAGGATGGATAGAGGGTATTTTTGAATCTTTGAAGGTAACAAGGTTGGAAATCTGAAGGGCACCAATAAAGGTGGCTAGAGGTTGGGGGTCCTCAGGATGAACCTCAATAGATTGTAAATCTTTTATTAGTGCTTGGTAGTGATGGGGAGAGGTAGAAATCAACTCATACAAGATCATATTTACCAACATCTAATTAATTTTTTTGAGGATAACTCTCCTAATGGATTCTAAGCAGTTAGATTGGGAGGCACATAAGATAGACACCTTGGGTTTGGTCAAAGATGAAGACAGTTGGGTGTAGGTTAGTTTGGAGTTTGAAGAGGGGTATGTCTAAGGAATGGACACCTTATCCTTCCCCTTATCCTTCTATTGCACTCTTGTGACCTTATTGATAATATGGAAAGAAGGAGAGCTAGAAGATTGGTTAGATTCATCTTCACTTCAATGTTTGAGTGGAGGAGTAGGTGAGTGTTGGGTAGGTATAGTAGGTGGTTGGATTGGTATGGGGAGTATATTAATAGATCATCCTCATCATAAATCTATTCAATAATGGTTTAGAAAGCCTTATAATTCTCTGTGTCATGGCTGGGTATTTTATAATAAGCACATACTTGGTGATCATTGTACTAGGCAGGTTTTGAAGCTAAAGGGTCGAAGGGTGTGATAGGAGGTAGGGCCAAACAAAAAGGCTGAAATAACTTATAGAGGATGGTTGAGTAGGACTTGGCTAAAGGTGGTAAAGGTGTGGTGGTCTTGGATTTGGTTGTTGAGGTAGAAGGTTGCCTAGAAATGGGTTTGGTAGTAGATGTTTTGGGTAAGGTTGTACGCTTGGTTGATGGTTGTGGTTTAGGCAAGGAGGTTTAGGAGTTGTAGGTATAATATTTTAAGGTAGGTAACATAGGTACCATAAGTATGGTGAAAAGAGGTACATAATAGAGCAAATGTGAAGGCATCACCAAGAGAGGTGGTGGGTTTTTAGTAAAGGTAACTAGTCTCTTATTTAAGGTAGAGGGATAAGCTCCTAAGATAGAGGGTAAGGTTGAGGGAGGAAAAATTTGAGCCTTCTAGCCTTTGTGTGGCTTTGTCTCTTTAGTTGATTTGGTATGACATTTGGTTGGTGGGTTTGAAGGGGTTAGGTCCACTTTGAAAGATGGGCAAATAAGGCTATGTATGGGGAAGATACCAAGATTCTTGGTAGACCTAGTTAGGATGATAGGAGAGGTCCTAGCTACTTGGGTCTCAATCAACCTAAATGGTTGGGGGTTGGTCAGTTTGGTAGAGGTCTTAGTTGGTTGGTTAGAGGGTTTGGTAGTTTGGGTAGATATGGTAAGGGGATGGTTAATGGAAGTGGTGGGGTGGTGAGATCGAGAAAGGGTTGGGGGCTCTAGTTAGGTAATTTAAGGGAGACCTAATTGATTCCAAAAGGTGGATTGATTTGTCTCAGGGTTAGAGATAAATTCTAATTTCTGCACTAGCCTAGAGAAGGGTTTATAGGTTGGTTTGATTCCCTAAAGAGTAGACCTTAGAGATAGGCCTCTAGGTGAAGACATGGGGATGGTAACCTCATTCCTATTATTCAATAAAAGGATGCAGTGTTGAAATATATGGTTCATTTGTAGGAGGAGTAGACATGGGGTTTTTCTCCTTAGGAATGATCTTCGAAGGGAAATTAGTCTGCTCAATAATTAAAGGTGAAGGTGAGGCGGTGATGGTTAGTTATTTTAGTATATCAGTTAAAACGAAGGATAGTAGTTCCACTAACTCAATAAGTGGAGGGGAAGAAGATGGTGTTTCCTTAGCTTGGGTATCTGAGGAAAGGGAAGGTAATTCTGCTACCTCAATAAGTGAAGGGGGTGAGAGATAAATGGGTTGATGAATAGGCTCTTTAGAAATGAGTGTGTCAAAGACCATGTTAACTGTATGGGTGTCATGAGAGCATTCAAAATTGCTGCTCTCATTCTTGGTAGGAGCATGGTTTGGGAAGGGTTTCTTTAATATATCAAGGACTTGGTGTGAGGGTGCATTGGGGTTATCCAATGTAAGCTCCCCTTTATCAATGAGGGATTGGATAAGGCTCTTGAAAGTGTTACACCTATTAACATCATGTCCCATCACTTGGTAAAAGGCACATAAATCATTCTCATTATACCAACTAGGTGTGGGATGAGAGGAATCAAATTGTTGGGGTGGCTTGATAGGAGATAGTTGAATGATATTGGATTTCAAAAACTTCTCCAAGATGGAAGCATAAGATTCTCCAAGTGGAGTGAATTGCTTCTAGTTGTTTTGAGTTTGGTTCCTTGGGTTTTGCTTTGAAGAACTAGAGGAATTGGATTGGTTGACAAAAGGTGGAGGAGCATATTTTAGGACAATCACAATCATGATTCCCTTATTTTTGGTGTTAGTATTGGGTTGGTTTCTTGACTTAGAAGAAGAATCCTAATTCATTTTATAGGTTGATTTCTTATTTTTGAGTTTAAGCTTTCTTTCATCAATGGCTTAGTTTTCCAACTTACGCACCATGGTAAAAGCTTCACCAAAGATTTGGAAGCTTTAAACACACATGGTAGAGGAGATATGCTTGGCACATGCTTGAGCAAAGAGATCTATGAGTTTGGGTTGAGGCAAGGAAAAGGAAAGTTAGTTAATTAGGCTCCTCCAATGAGCCACAAAATTAGCAATGAATTCATTCTCAAACTACCAAATAGAGTAGAGTATAGTGATAAGAACTTTCATAGAGATATTGATAGAAAAATTAGTCCAAAAAGTTTTGGGCTAGTTGGTTAAAGGATAATATGGAATTATTGTGTAAGGAACTATACCAATCTAATGCTGGACCAGATAGAGACATGGGGAAGGTGCAGAGGAGAAGGGCATCATCATAGGTGATGAGATAAAAAGCATGCCTGAATGCCCTAAGGTGATGTTAGGGATCCTTCTTAATTTAAAACTTAGAGAACTTGGTAAGTTCCCATTGGGGAAGATATGGCTTGATAGGTATGGATGGATGGATAGGCTCATTACAAATTTGGTCATATGACAATATTTTGTGAGCACGTAATATGGATGACTCTATGTTAGTCATCTTTTCCATTAGCATCTTTATTAGGTCTGCTTGGGGTTATGTACTTGAAGGGTTATAAGATGGATATCCTTGAGGTAGTTGAGAGACATATGGATAGTGGGTATAAGGTTTCCACATATGGGTAAGTAGAGGTTAATGGTTGGGTAGAAGATGCATAAGGGTAGGTAGAGGTAGGTGGTTGGGTAGTGGGTACATGTCCTTTTGTATTAGGGATGTAGCCAAATGTTGGTTTAAGTGGTACTTGTTGGATAGGAGTGATAGTTGGGTTGGTGACCGATGAAAGGGTGGTGACCCTTATACTGATCTATGATAAGGTAGAAGGTATGGACACCACAAGGCTTTAAAGTGGAGTGGTAGTTGATGGGTTAAAGGTGGCTAAAGGAAGGCTAGTAGTGATAGAGGTGTGCAACAAATTTGGGATTCAAAAAAAATGTTATCAAAGAGATAATAGAAACCCAAAGATAATGACACCAATAAGAAGGAATAGAAAAGGCATATCAGAATGCAAAGCTCATGCTTACCATTATTTTTACCTTTGCATAACTATAATCTAAGATTTTTATGCTTGAACTTGATTATTGGATTTCTTGGAGATGCTTGATAATGGTTTGGATAGGCTTGACAAATGGCTTGCTTGTGTTATTCCTTCATGCATTTATTCACTTCTTCATTCAAAATGCACATTAGCTTTAGCAAGGGAGGGTGTGTTTGTTTTATAGATTCATGGAGGGGATCCTATGGTCCAAATTTGAACTTGGGCCATCAAGATCTAGGGTGGAGGATTTTCCATGGAATTTTTAATTCCATAGAATCATCTAGAATAGAGGATTCTAAAGGAAGAAGGTTAGAATGGAGAGATTTTTAGAACTCTCTAATTTTAGAATTCTCTTCATAGGGTTTTAGGTGCTTAGGAAAGGATAGTGTAGGGTGGTGGGTAATTGGGATTTTCTTGAATTTTAAATTGTCAAGTGGGATTAAGGGTAAGTTTAGTGGGTAATAAGCCTTATTCAGGGCTTAATGATAAGATTAGGATTTCTAGGGATATAGGAATACCTAGGGGATAGGTTTGTAGGTGGTTAGGTGGGGTTATGGGAATTGAAAATTCTCATATAATAGATAATTAGGATTGGCTTAGGATTAATTGGTTTTGGGCCAGGACAAAGGTTAAATGGGATATGGGGATGATTATAAAAATTAGGCCAAGGGTTATTATGGCTAGGACATAGGATAATTAGGTCAAATTAATGGGAATTGGATAAATAGTGGAGTGAGCACATTTTAGTGCATACATTTTACCCCTCTTTAAAAGGGAATTGCCAGTGGATGAAGTGGGAGGAGTAATGATCTTTCAAAGAAAAACCAACTGTGTTATGGATGAATATTAGTCAAATATGATTGATTCCCCCTTGAGGGGACATGCAGGGAAGAATGAGATGGATGGCCACTCAAAAGAATAAATGAGGGGTGGGATGCGATGGTGTGATGAGGGGATGGGGTGCCAAATGTGAGATAGAAGATGATATCATTGTTGAGTGATGAGCTACAAATTGATAACAATGCCCCTGACAAGGACACGTGTATAGGGAATAGAGATGATGGGTTCCATAGTTGGAGACACATTCCCAGCAAAGATACATGCATGAGAATCAATCATAAAAAAATTATGATAAGATACAAGGCCAAAATCTTTAGATATATCCCAAGAAAGGATGCATGCAAGGGAGTGCTATAGGCTAGGATAAGATGATTTGATAAGATATGATGGGTGTAGCTCTAAGCTAAAGTTGATCAATATAATGATGATGATAAGAAAGAACAAATGATGTGATCGAGTGACCAAAAAATTGGGGGATGAGGATGGATGATAGAGATAGTGGCGGAGCTATCCTTGGTCATGGAAAAGTGGCCAAGTGCTGCCTATATAGTCTCAACAGACCTTAAGCTAATGTAGTTTTGATTAAGAGATGATGATGATGATGATGATGAGGATGAGTAATGATTAGAAAGTGATAATCATTTGAGGATAATTAGTTGTGTTAGTGATTAAGGGATATGATGCAAAGGATGAGATGAGGATGAAAGATTGAATGTTAGTTGGATAGATTGAGAGGATAGGAATCTTGGTTAGATTAGGTAGATGGGAAAAAAAATAGAGGGGAGGGGAGAGTGGGTTGATAAATGCCAATGGGGTAGGGGGTGGGGTCATTTGTACTATTTAATTTTAGAAACCTAGAGCTCTAAAGAATGGATCATATTCATCAAGCTTCACACTATGGTGAGTGAGTTTAGACATACCAGAGGGAGCCTGAGGTAGGACCATCGATAAGTACACTCACATTTGGTATTTTTTGTTGATTAATTTGGTTTTTTGTTAGGTTAAAAAAAGAGTAGGGCAACATGGAGTTACAATCCCATGACTACAAGTTGTGACCTTAGTAGTGGGATTATAATCCTATGACTGGGGGAGTAGTGGGATTGTAATCCCACTACTGAGGGAGTGGTAGGATTGTAATCCTTCTATTGGGGGAGTAGTGGGATTGCAATCCCACTATTAGGAAATTATGGGGTTACAATCCTATGAGATGGTAATAGCAGTATTTCAATACCATGATTGGGAGTTAAGTAGAAGAGTTAGGGGGGTTGGGATATGGGATAGGTGGGTTAGAGGACTGGGGAGGGCTGGTTTAGGGGTAAATGTCTGGGGTCAAAGAAGTAGGTGAAGTGAGTAGGGTAATGGTAAGATGTAGTGGATAAGGAGAATGAGGGGATGTGTAAATTGATTATGTGTTCATGTTGTAGGAGTTCTTAGGCATATTAGCATCTTGATCAAGGCATCCAAAGATACTGCATGAGATGTGGCAAGTGACAAAGGAGTATGGAGTGCTAGAGTTGGTAAGGCTACATGATGTAGTGACTATGCCATTGATTTGAATTAACCAAGCATTTATTATGGCACTGGTGGAGTAATGGCATTCTGAGACTAGTTCATTCTACTTTATGATTGGGGAGATGACTGTGACCTTAGAGGATGTTTATAGGATTTTTCATTTGTTGATGACTGGTACCAAGATCTATTAGAGATTGTAGACACTGATCTGAACACTACAATGGTTGGGTGGTAGCCTACAAATTGGTTTACATGATGGGTCGATTGACCTAGACTGATGCTAATGAGATGGCTCACTAGACAAATTAATATTGGTAGTGATATATCTAATATCTGACATCCTTTTATCGGATAAGAGTGGGAGATGGTTCCATCTCACTCTAGGGGAGGTGGTAGTTGAAATGGTTCATGATCAATGAGTATTCATGTGGGGACCAATTGTGTTAGCATATTTGTATAAGGAGCTACATCTTGGTGTATATAGAAGTGCACAGAGCTTTGGGCCATCCTTGTTACTATAGATGTGGATATAGGAGCATATTATGATTCAAAAACCATTAGGAGTTCTTACTGATATAGAGCTAGGATACGTGTTTATGTGTAAATGGCATGCAGTGGTAGGGGTGACACTGGCTCTTGTAAGGGATTTGCTTTTCTATAGGTAGGCATTCAATAGCTTGCATCTCAAGTAGATTACCTAGATGCCATATCAAGGCATCATTTTTAGGTGGGGGGATGAGACATGCACTTAGTTCATGCTGACCCCATGCTACATTACTAAACAACATTCTTATATTATTGAGAGATACAGACTAGATCGGGTTCATCACCAATTTGGTTTTATTCAGGATGTGCCAGATCCTGAGCATATCTTTGCATGGAGTGTATGAGAGAGGCCTCAGTAGGGGAGACCAATGGTGAGATTAGATGATATATTTGATTATTAGGATTTGGCACCATTTTAATGGGATTTTACTACAATCATACTAGAGTTGGGGGTCATAGCCGAGTATCAGGCATGATGGCAAGGATGGAGATCAAGGAAGTTAACTCAACCTCATGTGATGATTAGGAGGGTAGTATGGAGGGTGATAGTAGCATGAGCCTATATTCATGAGTAGGTATGGTAGTAAAGATAGGGACCAACCCTAGATGTGATGGATATATATGGGCAGTGATAGGATGATGGGCAGGGACAAGGTCTAAATTAGCTAGAGGGCTAAGTACTTATGAGACCATCAAGAGGAGTGGGACCATCTCAAGCACCATAGAGTCCTAGATAGCCTTTTGGAGGAGTGGGACCATATCACCCTAGGAGATTTATTGATGATGAGGCATTATTCTCATGATTATAAGCTGAGCTATAAGCTCAAGTTGTAGAGATTGGGGTCATTAGCCAAGAGTGGGATCAACTCCATGTATAACTATAGGTTTTGAGGACTCAAGATGATGGGAGGTTATCTTAGGCACATGGATAGATGGCTAGTTTATAGGTGTGGGTAACTCAGTGAGAGAGTGAGTTATCTCAGCTGTGAGTAGAGGTAGTGGGGTTATAAAGTTAGATAGATGATTGAGACACCTAGCTTGAAGAAGCACAATTGTAGATTGTGACTTTATAGGGATGGGTCTAAGCTTTACAAGGGGAGCTAGCTATTGCAAAAAGGGCTCAAGATGTGGCAGGTGCAAGCTTACAGTGATAGGGGTTGACAGGTATGATGGATCAGATCATGCTATTGATTTGGTAGGCTTAGTAGTATCAGACTCTTTATGAGGTGGTGGTACCCTTAGAATGTAGGGTAGGATCTTTTTGGGCTAGTCATTCATTGGTGAGACAACCTTTGAGGAATAGGGGATCGAGGCCACCATCGACACCTCAGCTATGATGGATAGTTTTGAGATGCTTTTGTATATTGTATAGGGTTTTTTTTTTGTATAGATGGACATGATGATATTTATATATATGATTCATTCTTGTCTCTTATGTTTATGGTGATGGTTATTTATGTGACATGATGATTATTTGTGGATATATGTTGATTATGATGTTGTTTTATGCACTTATGATGATTATGCATGTGTAATGATGAGTTCATGATTATTATGATGATGATGTATGTTAGTATTTCATGTTATCTTGTGACAATAATGGACTTATGATGGACATGTTTGATGCATATGATGGTATATACATGTGATGATGAATATTTAGCAATGTATTGTATATGTGAAATGGGATATGTTGACTATGATAGGATGTGATGGCATTATCAATGAGTGATGATGGTAATATGATAGTGATATTCTTGATGTTATGTGATCTTTTATTTATGTGGATGAATATGTTATGAGTGATATATGTATGTTAAGATTGTTTATAATGAGATGGATATGTATGATGAAATTATGTAAATTTGTTATGTTCCTGATGATGTGGATAATAATGGATGTGGATTTTTAAGCAATGCATACGAGATGGATTTGTTTTATTTATTTTATAATGGATAGTGCCCCTATTTTAAGTAGATGATCTATCAATTTGGATATTGGAACTTCTGCATCATGAGGGTAAGGGTTTATATGATGAGAGTGGATAGGAAAGGTTTTGGTTTAGGATGCCTAGGGGTGGTTGCGGGGGATATGGCTCGGGAGTGGTTGCAAAGCTAGGATCAAGGTTGTGGGAAGAGTTTAAAGCATTTATAAAATCCGTGTTACTATCACATATTTATGAGATATGTCAATGGTCTTGATGGGGCCATGACACTTATACTAAAGATGTATAGCAGGAACTCCATTTGAAAGTGGGATGAGCCATTCGAAGTGCATTGATTTGAGGTTCCACTCTTGTGCCATCCTCATTATCATATATAGAGACATGAAAAAAGGAAAGAAATCAAAGACAAGCATTCATTTCACATGCAACGCATATAATTAGAATTCAAAGCACACACATAGGCATAAGTAAACACATTCTCATTCCTTTAAAAATAATCACAAAGAGGAAGATGAAAGATGGTGTGGGGGAGGAAAATGGTGGTGGTCAAGCTATCCTTAGACTTGAGAATGTGACCAAGTGATGGCTACATAGTCCAAAGGACCTCAAGCCAATGTAGTTCTAGATAGGGGATGAAGATGAGGGGGATGATGATGATGATGATGGATAGGAATATAGATGATAATGATGACTGAGTGTAGGTGAGGTGAGAATGTAGGATATGGGATTCATGGACAAGATATGAATCAGAAAGACTAGAATAAAGGGGGTTGGACCATTTTTCAAGGAATAAAAATCATAGTAACCCCTTTAATTAAGGTGACCAATTACTAATAATAGTGGGAGTGGATGGGTACATGGATAGAAAAAATTCAATGTGATCTATTTGGGACTAAGAGGAGACTCAATTGTCATAGGGATCTTCATCAGATGGAGGTAGGTAATGTGATAAAGGATTTTAGGGATAGGGATAATGTTTACAAGGATATATATATGATTTAAGAAAATCCCTCCAATAACTATCCTAGAGGTATCCCTTACTACTTGTGTGATGAGGATGTTGATTCCATGCTGTAGGTTCCCACTGATCAAGACCAAGGTCAGGCAGTCCTTACCATGGTGCTGGGAACCAGTTTTCACCATGATACTTGCCCAAGGTGCCAAAAATCTAGTTTTCACACCAGCTATATGGGGATTAGGCATAGAATCACTTGAGGTGCATGATGTTTATAGGATCATCCAATTCGTCTCCCTCAAGTGTGGCTAATTTGTATGCTCCTAAGCCAAATTTAGCAATAATGATGTATGGGCCCAACTAATTGACATCAAATTTTCCCTTCTCTCTTTCTTTATTAGTATTCTTTTGATTTTATTTGAGGACCAAGTCACCTACTTCAAATTCTTGCACCTAGATCTTCTTGACGTATTATTTTTTGAGCTTATTTTGATATGCCCTCAAATGATTCAGGGCCTACTATCATTTTTCATCAATGAGTTTTAGCTCTTGTAGGTACTCTTATTATTTATTTTGATCCTTAATTATCCCTTGTAATGAGAGATGAAGGTAAGGTATCTCTACTTCCATGGGTAATATTGCTTCAGCTTCATATACCAAGGCCTAGGGGGTGGCCTCTATGGGTGTGCAGATGTTAGTATGATAGGCCCATAATGTTGTATATAATTGAATATGCCAATCATGTCTAGCCTGATTGACTATATTTTTTAGGATTTTGATTAGGGTCTTATTAGTTACTTTTGATTATCCATTGCCTTGGGGATAATATAGGGAAGAAAAATGCTGCTTGATATGGTATTTTTGACACAGGGCCTCAACATCTTGATTCTTGAAGGACTTGCTATTATCCATGATAATATTGGTAGGGATGCCAATGTGACAAATAATTTGATTGAGGATGAATTTGGATATTTGGAGGCTAGTTGTGTAGGTTAGTAACATTGATTTTACCCACTTTTTGAAGTATTCTGTAGTTATGATAAAAAACTTGTGCCCGTATGAGGAAGTAGGATTAATCTTGCTGATAAGATCAAGGCCCCATATAGAGAAAAGCCAAAGGCTCATGATATGATTTTATTATTGTGCTGGTGCATGGATAAGGTTTCCATGCCTTTTACATGCCTCACATTTCTACACATATTGACATGCATCATGTTCCATGGTTGGCCAATAGTATCTAATCTGGAGGAACTTCTTGGCTAAGGCTATGCCACTGATGTACCCTCTACAAATGCTAGTGTGGACCTCTTTAACTACTTAAGATACCTCATTCAAGGTCAGACACCTTAGCAAGGTTTCGTCATGGCCTTTTAGATAGAGCATGCTACATAGGATGGTATAACAGGTAGCTTGATGGAAAAATGATTTTTCTTGATGATGAGTGAGATCAGGAGGTAAGATATCATGCATGAAAGTATTGGTAGATGGTGTGATACCAAGGGAGACTAGGATTATTAATGGTAAAAATTCATGTAGGGGCCAAAAAGTGATGAGATGGGGTGATTAGTAGTCTAATGAGAAAATTACCCTTTAAAACATATTTAGGTAGATACATGAGGGAGCCCAAAGTATCCATGGAGTCAGATACCTTATTGTTAACTTGGGGTACTTGCTCAAATGTGATATACTAAAAACTAGCTTTTAATTGGTGGACCAGTTATTTATATGGGAGTAACTTCTCATCCTTCATTTGAAAATCTTCATTTACTTGTTTTGTTATTAGTTGAGAGTCCCTAAATACTTGAAAATGTTGAATGTTCCATTATATGGCTAGATGAAGTCCTGCTATGAGGGCTTCATATTCTTAGATATTGTTGGTACAAGGGAACATGAGATGAAATGCTTTGGGAATGAGGTCACCTTATGGGGTGACTAATAGGATTCCTACCCTTGACCCATGAGTAGTGAAGGATCCATAAAAATATAGCTTCCAATTTTCCACTTGTGAGGTGTTCATGATGGACTCATCTGGAAAGGGAGAGGTAAGTGGCTTAACGGATTCTAGTGGAGCTTTTGCTAGTTGATCTACTATGACTTGTCCTCTAATTAATTTTTGATGAACATATTCAATATCAAACTCACTAAGAAACATAATCCACTTGGCCACATGACCTATTAATGCTTATTTGGATAGGAGGTACGTCAAAGGATCTATTTTGGCAATTAAGCATTCCTGATTATTGAGCATATAATGCCAAAGTTTTTAGGATGCAAAGATTATAGCTAGACATGCCTATTTAACTAGTGTATAGTTAAACTCATATGCTATTAGGGTATGAATGAGGTAATAAATAGCTCACTCATTTCCCTGATCATTATGCTATGTGAATAAAGCTCTAATGGCATAAGGAGTAGTGGATATATAGAGCAATAATGGCTTGCTTGGAATTGGTGGGGATAAGACAGGTGGATTTGTCAAGCATTGCTTAATATTTTCAAATGACTTCTAAAAAATTTCATCCCAATGAAACGTTGCTCCCTTTTTAAGCAAGTGAGTGAATGGATGACACTTATCAGTGAGCTATGAGATAAACTGCCTAATAGCCTATAGTTTACCTTGAAGACTACAAAGTTGCTTAAGTGCTCAGGGAGGTGACATTTCAGTGATTGCTCAAACCTTTATTATATCTACCTCAATACCTCTCTAGGAGACAATGAACCCTATCAACTTTCTTGATGTTACACTAAAGACACACTTCTTAGGGTTTAAGCATACTTTGTATTTCCATAGTCTGTCAAAGATCTTACAGAGGACTACAAGATGCTCAGCTCGAGAGTGGGATTTTCCAAGGATATCATCAACATAATATTCCATAATATCATGCATCATGTCATGAAAGATGAAAATCATCACTCATGATATGTTTCCCCTACATTCTTTAGGTCAAACAACATGACTTGGTAGTAGAACGTGCCCTAAGGAGTGATAAATGCTATCTTGTGTTGGCCTTTGAGAGCAATTTTGATTTGATTATATCCAAAGAAACCATCCATAAGAGACAACATCTCATACCTAGCAGTTGAATCCATGATTATATCAATATTAGGAAGTGGAAAATCATCCTTGGGGCATGCTTTATTGATGTCACAAATTTTTTTACATATCCAAATTCTGCCATGTTGTTTTGATACATGGACTATATTAGATATCTAATCAAAATAGTCAATAAGATGGATGAATCTTGCATCCAAGAACTTTTATAATTCTTCCTTGAATAGAAATTCCACCTTTGGATGCATCTTTCCTAATTTTTTTGATGTGTTTAGGATTAGGATGGACATAAAAATGGTGGAATAGTAGTGAAGGATCTAACCCAGGCATATCTTCATAACTCCAAGCAAAGACATCAATAAATTATCTAAGGAAATGATAATTTCATGCTCTAATTGCATAAGAGATGGTATTAATTTCATGATCTTAGGTTTTTCTTCAGTTCCAATATTTACTTCAATGACTTCCTCAATGAGTGAGAGATATTATTCTGATAGATAAGGGGGATATTTGATTTTTGGCATGTTAGAGGTGGTAATTCCTAGCAACTCAGTATCAACATCTAGATATTCCTCTAATTGAATAGGATGATCTAGAATATCATCAAGTTTTATAGAAGGTTCCCCTTCTACTTCACATGTTTCATCATTACTTTGGGTGCTTAGTGCCTCTTATTCTCCAAAATATGCTGATTCACAGAGATTGATTGAGAACCCTTTCTTGTGGTCCCCTGATGGCATGTAAGTCCTTGCCCCTAGGTATTCAAGAATAGCTTCATCATTTTGAAATATGTCAAAGGAAGGCTCTTTTTTGACATCCTAGTCTATGAGGGAGGGATAATAGAGGGAGATGTTGATGGTGTAGATGAAGGTGTCAGAAAAGAGGTTGGTGGTAGCCAGCTCTTCAAATTGACTACAAATGGATCTTGTTTCAGTATCATCATTGGGGATATTTGGCTCATTGGCCAAGATAAAATCCATAATGACATCGAGAGGGTTATCACCATATGGTTTGTACCCTAGACCATAATAAGATGAGTTATCTCAAAGATCAATAGGTTCTATTCACCCTTGTTCCTATCTACCCAGTCCCTTTCCATTATAGTTCATTTTTTCCATCATGTGATGGATAATAGGATAATTTTGTTGGGTTAAGATGAAGGTATCATCATTAGGCAAGAGCCATGAATCATTTCCAACTTCAATATGTTCATTTGATAGAAATCTAATGCTTTCAAAATTTGTAGGCTCAAATTGATATTTGATGGTCCAAACTTCCCTCATCATAGGGGACCCATAGCTTTAGGGAGACAATGAGAGATGGCCAATGTAAAGGGTTTTGTACTCATATTCACCACAACCTTTAGATGTGATTTGTAACTTGGTAAGGTCTGGTGCTGGGGTAGAGTGGTGGATAATTGACCATGAGAGACATATTTGGTAGTTGTAGGACTGAGGATGGAATTATTAATGCCTTTAGATGATGATGGAGAAGGGGTTTGATCCATTTGGTAGTTGTGATGGTCAATAACCCCTAGGATGGTGATTTCCATTCCTAAATGGGGGAATTTAAGGCATTGATGTAGAGTGGATAGGATGACTTGCATTTTGTCAATCCAAGGTCTCCCAAGAAGAATATTATATGTCAAGTCCATGTTAACCATATGCACTAAGGTTTGATGGACTACAGGCCTCACAATGATGGGAAGATAAATAGACCCAATAGATGGCTACTCATTGTCATTGTACACTTTGATCATGATGAGATTGGGCCCTAGTAATGTTCTAGAGTACCAAAAATTCTTCAAGAAGTCCACATTACACAAGTTAAGTGTTGATCCTCTATCTATAAGGACACAAGAAACTCGGTGATGGGCAGTGGAAACTTCTATGTAGAGTGGGTAATTATGATGAGGGCCAGTTGGTGGTAGATCTTGGGTGCTAAAAGTGAGTTGTGGGGAGGGGGATAAATGAGCCACCAGTGCTTGAAACTGATTGGTGTCCAAGTTACAAGGTACCTATAGGTAATTAAACACTTGATTTAATATTTCCCTATGCAAGGCAAATGTTTTTTGAAGTTCCATAAGGGAAATCTAGGCAGGGGTCTTTTCTAGTTGCTAAATAATGTCATAAGACTTATCAAGCCCATTTATGGCTTTATTTTAGGTATTCCCCCTTAGTATAGTGGAATAAGTGGATGGTTGTTGGGATGATGCTATGAGAATTGTGATTTTATTATGCTTGGTAGTTACAGTACAATGAGATGTGGCTAGATTTATTTTTAAAACTGGAGGAGGTTGTTCAGATGTGGGAATATGGCAAAGCTTGATGGTATTGATATAGTGATATGGCACATTATGATAATTAGTAAAATTAGAAGAGGATTCATAACCTTGGTCTCTTGGTGGTCTCATATTTCTTTGCTCATGTTTGGGGAGAGGATCTTTATAAATTCCCAACTATCCATTTCGTGATTGGGAAGAAGTAGGCTCCCCTTCCAACTTGATGTCATCTCTTTCAATCAAATCTTGTACATTGTGTTTGAATTACATGAAATTCTTGATATCATGGCCTTTTACTCTATGGAACTTATAGTACTCATTTTCATGATACCAATCTAGCTTAGGTTAGTGATCATCGATAGGTCAAACCTCTAGTAGATTAATCAAGTTGGCCACAATAAATTGATCTAACACATTTGACAAAAGGATACTGAGAATTGTAAGAGGTCATCTTCCTATAAATTTTTTTGGCTATCCCCTAGTAACCTTGATAGAAGAAGCATGTGGTTGAGGTGGGGGCCCTTTTCTCTAAATATTTTGGACATGTTTCTCTTGTGATTTAGAATCTGTTACTCCATCCCCAACAACATTCTTATTTTTTTTAAAGACCTTTGATTTATTTGAAAATAGAGATCTAGAATTTGTAGTGTTCCCATTATGAGAGAATGACTTGATAATACCCTTTTCGATGAGAGCCTTTTCAATCTACATCCCCTTTTCTATAATTTCATCAAAAGTTTTTATGTATTATAGCTTTAACTAATATTTCAATTCTACATTGTACACAAATATTTTCACCATCTCTTTATTTTGTGTTATAGAGGTCAATAATAGACATATCATTTTATATGTTGAAGGAGAAGTGCCTAAAAAATTATTTTGATAATTCCCCAAAGTTGGAGATTGAACCCTTAGGAAGATGCATGAACCACTCTAATGCTGGTCCAATCAGAATTTTAGGGAAGAGCCTTAATAGGTGGGCATCTTCCTATGATACTTCATGGAAAGCAATGGATAATTCTTGTACATGATCCCTCAAATATCCTTTCCCCTATATTTATCAAACTTTAGAATTTCAAAGTGCAGAGGGAAGGGAACTTTTAGTACACTGTTGTCCAAAGGTGATGAACAAAAATTCTCATATTTATATTTGAGTGCCTGTGACCTAGGGTCCACCTATTAGAGGGTTTATTTCATCATCTTCCATTCTTATGTGAAGGTAGGATCCCCAAGAGGATTGATAGTTTAATTTTGATTTCCTTATAGGATATGAAAATGATGGCTATTATGAGTAGTATGATTGGTGTGACTACTATTGTGGTCATTATTGTTGTTTTTATGTTAAACTTGGAGGAGAAGGTTAATTTGTTGTATGAGTTGGTATAAATGATCCTCAATGGCATCTTGTCTCCTATTTGCCTTAGCATGTCAATTAATAAGGGGTGGTTGTTGGTCACCTTCCTCTAAAAATCCATGGTCCACTTCTTGGTGATCATCATTTTGATGGTCTATATTATTTAGATGGGTGCCCCCAATTTCCATATTTTGGTTTTACTTAACATATTGTTCCAAGAGTTGTCAGACACCTTCATTATTAAGGAGGTTATTGAGAGGGTTGGTGTTATAATTTCCCCCCTAAGTTTTAGGGATGTCACTATGAAAATCCTCATATTCCTGAGTTAGGTCCATGAGTTTCCCCCTAAGAGGGTCTTCTTGATTATAACCTTGTCCTTGACACAATTGAGTTCAGGTTTGGATGACCATGATGAAAGTAGATAAGGTGGGATGAGATATTGTTGGAGATATTTTGACTTATGGGGTTGTAGTCCAAAAGGTGAAACTATTAATGGTCAAGAAAACATCATCGATGGATAAGATAACTAGAAATTATCAAAAGAACAATAGTTATTTTAAGATATCAAACTAGCAAGGATCTATAGAAGAGGATGATAAGGTTGTATCTTATTAACTAGTAAATGGATAAGGTGATATGTGCTAGAGACAAATGACACTTGATAGGGATAATGATGGGTGCTATCTTGATGTCTTACAAGGCTATGTTCCATAATAATTTCAAGTTGGGATAGTATGATGATGATTTGTAGAGCAAAGATGACCACTAATAGTTTAATCCTTTGTCCTCAAACAATTATCTAAAAGGGGGATAAGGATAAATATGGGTGATGATGGTGTGAATAAAAAGGACCCTCAATATGGATGGGGGTGATGCCAAGATTTATGGATGGACATGAGTGATCTTAACTTAGATTAGACAAATGATGATAAATGTGACCTCCAAAAAAGAGATGATGTTTATGGACAATGGATGGTAAATGATGAATAATATGCGGGATGGACAAACATGGGTGATGAAATATGGATGATTCTCTCAAGGATATGTGATATGGTTTTAGGATGGAAAGTGATATGGGAATGATTGAGACTATGGTTTGTTAATGGATAAAACAAGATTTGAGTGGGATTTGGGAGATGGTCTTATGACAAAGTGTGACTCAATGTGGGATAGGAGGAAGGTGGGAGAAATATATAAACTACAATAATGAGGTAAGGATGATGGTGTGTGACGAAGATGAGGTGAAGTCAAGATAATATGGGATATATGTAAAGATGTACAAATGGATGATGATGATATCTATATATATTTGTGTGTGTGTATAAGGGAATGGGTCTATATAAGGATAATATAGGTGAGTGATGGTTAGGAAGGATGAATTTTGTGGATAAACAAGGAATGATGTGAAGGATGGGTTATATGGATATGAGGATGGATTATGGAAAAATAGGGTAACATGTGGATAATGTGAATTTAGGGATGGATAATCAAATGCAAAAGGGACTATATGGATGAAATATGAGGACTAAAAGGGTGACCAATAAATGTGGAGGATGAAATATGTAGATGTATAATGATATGGGGATAATATGGAAGGAAGGATAAAAGGAAAGGGATGGACTATATGGATTAATAGATGCGGATGATGAACTATTATGATAGATAATATAGGCATAATATAGGTGGATAAGTGGATGGATAATGTAAAAGAGGGGTAGATTATGAGAATAAAATTACACTAAGATGATATGGGAAGGTGGATATGATGTAGAGGGGTATGAGATTATGGATGTGAATAAGTGAGGAATGAAAGGATGGAAAATGGGTGATACCTATATGATAAGATAGCCAATGGGAGAGATAAATGGTATGAAGTGAATAAGACAAGGTTATGAAATGGGTATGGATGGAAGTATGATAAGAATTTGATGTAAAGGGAGATGTGAAAAGAAGATGAGATGGATTTGATGAGATATGGGTCAGATAAGAAAGTGGAAGATGATGTGGATAGGATAAAATGGGGTATGTAATGGTATTAGGAGGGGTATGGAAGGTGATAGGAATAATGTGTACAAGGATGGTCAAGATAAGCTGGTGGGTACAAGGAATGAGATAAAGAAATAGGTGGAGATGATCTTATAATTTATCTAAGGTATGTACACAAAAATTTCGAGGGTGTGGCAGAGTCGGCTAATAAAAAATAGGCCTTATCACAACACACAAACAAATCATGCACATATACAACCCTAATTAGTAAACCATATGGGAGTATAACTTGATGTCCACACCATCTGATGGCTACACAAGTAAGGTTATAGGCCACTGAACTATTATAGAATCAATCAAACCCTCTCAACCTTGCTTGCTCCTGATGGTCACTTGGGTACTGATACTAGTGATAGCAATAGAACACCTATTATGACTGTAGGCTCCTATTCTAAAGTTTACATAAGGATCTAAGGGAGTCCCTTATATATACAAAGGTATGATGGGGCCCAAGTTCATATAGGAGGCTGTTTGATTGCCCTGGGTATATGGATTAAATCTTCCTCACTCCACATAACCCTTTATGGGGAATTCTACTTAGGACATAATGGAAATGCTCTCCTAATATTTATACTCCATCGAAACACATAGTATGGCTAGTACATGATGGTGAAATCTATGATACTAACCCCTAAAGACTAAGCCACATGCATGGTGATGAAATCTATGTCACATGCTATCCTAAGGGAGGGCTTTGTATAATCAAGCAAATACATGATACAATTAATTTACCAATCTAATCACCTATTTGAGCTTCACATGATATGGAAAATCATGTACACACATAAATAAGCAAAATATATACACATGCAAGGATTAAGCAAAGCTGATGATTAACTACTAATGACAATGTAATAAAAAATAATAAAAATGGGCACCCCTCCTTGTAACACAAAGGTTATAAATTCACTAGGGGTGCCTTAAGAGTCCTGCTAGTCTTAAAAAATGGTTAAAAAACCCAAAACTACAATACCACCATTGCTCAAATCAATAGCACTACTAGCATGATAATATCATGACTTGGTAAGTAGCAGTATTACACAACTTAATTTATGGTCATAAATTAAGCTAAAAAGTATTAGATCAAACTAAAAATGATTATGAGGCTTTGTTTTTAATACAATTATAGATATCAAAATTATTTAAATCCCTAAAATTAATTTCTAAAATGAATATGGTCAATATCACTACTATATATAACAATCCCTCTACTCGTAGGATAATCCTATTACTGATGGAGTAGCGATATTATTAAAATTGAGCAAACTCAACAATATTTTATTGGATGTTATAAACCCTACAAGACCAAATTATCATCAATAAATTTGAATGTTCCATTTCACCTATAACATAGCCTTAATAGAATGCCAGAATAGCAAAAAGGACAATCGGGAAGAGTTTTAACTTGCATGTATTAGAAACATAATACTGTTACTAAAAATTTTCAATACCACTACTTACAATGCAATATCGCTAGTCTTATAGAGGTGGGATTATTCAATGACCCTCTAGTGGTTCATCAGGGAGTAATGCTTTTCCTGTACACCATAAATAACACACATGGGAAATAGGATCAATCTTTCAGTTGTCAGAATGTGAAAAACCCCAAGTTACAATACCACTACTTTGATCGATAATATCACTAATATCATAATAATACTGTGAATTTAGGAGTAGTGGTATTTTTGAAATGCAAAAAACCCTACTTAAACCCTGACCACTAATGGTTTATCATTCAATATCATGATTATTGTTAACAATACCACTATTTTGATATCACTATTTACAAAGCAATACCATGACTCTGAGGGAAAATGGAAAAACTAAAAAATATGTGCTTGGTTTCTCTTCCAGTTGGCCCTACAATCATCCAAAATTCTCCCAACAAGAGTGTTAACCAAAGTAAGGGAGGTTTGGTCCCATCATGGTTGCCAAAATGAGCACCAAATTTGGGATTCAAAAAAAATGTTATCAAAGAGATAATGAAAACCCAAAGATAATGACACTAACAAGAAGGGATAGAAAAGGCAAATTAGAATGCAAAGCTCATGCTTACCATCATTTTTAACTCCTCATAACTCTGATCCAAGATTTGTATGCTTGAACTTGATTGGTGGATTACTTGGAGATGTTTGACAATGTTTTGGATAGGCTTTAAAAATGGATTTCTTGTGCTATTCCTTCATGCATTTATTCACTTCTTCATTCAAAATTCCCATTAGCTTAAGCAAGGGAGGGTGTGTTGGTTTTATAGATTCATGGAGGTAGATCCTATGGTCTAAATTTGAACTTGATCCATCAAGATCTAGGGTGGACGATTTTCCATGGAATTTTTAATTCCATAGAATCCTCTAGAATAGAGGATTCTAGAGGAAAAAGGTTAGAATGGAGAGATTTATAGAAATTTCTAATTCTAAACTTCTCTTCATAGGGTTTTAGGTGCTTAGGAAAGGCTAGTGTAGGGTGGTGGGTGGGTAGTTGGGATTTTCTTGAATTTTAAACTGTCAAGTGGGATTAAGGGTAGGTTTAGTGGGTAATGAGCCTTATTTAGGGCTTAATGATAAGATTAGGATTCATAGGGATGTAGGAATACCTAAGGGATAAGTTTGTAGGTGGTTAGGTGGGGTTATGGGAGTTAAGAATTCTCATATAATAGATAATTAGGATTGGCTTAGGATTAATTGGTTTTGGGCCAGGACAAAGGTTAAATGGGATATGGGGATGTTTATAGAAATTAGGATAAGGGTTGATATGGATAGGACATAGGATAATTAGGTCAAATTAGTAGGAATTAGATAACTAGTGGAGAGAGCACATTTTAGTGAATACAAGAGGTATGTACTTCTATGGTGGAGGAGTGGTTGTTAGGAGTAGAAGGTATAAGGGTAGTGGTAGTTTGGGTTAGTTGGTTTTCAATGGTAGTCTCAAAGGGGTTATTGGTTGATGAGGAAACTTGGGTGGTTAATATTTTATTAATAACCATGGTAATGGAGGTACTCCCCATGAGATGGGGAGGTATGTCATTAGGTATATCTATGGATGGGGCTGGATATAGAATACAGTAAGATGTGGTTGTAAGATAGTGTTGCAAGGCCATGGGATTATTGTCTAAGAAAGTAAAAAAATCCACATCTCCTTGAGGGACCTCTTGAGGGAAGGTAGGACTTCCTAAGGTGTGAGGAGATTCTTCTAGTTTAGAAACATAGTCCATGGTTGAAGAGGTAGAAGAGGTAGGTTGACTCGGTGATGCATTTTGATTTACAAGGTCTCTTCGCTACTGGTGAGTGAGAACCATACAAGATAAGAGAGACAAAAATAATAAAAAAACTTACTAATCAAACAAAGAGAAGAAAATAAAATGATCAAAGAAGTCAAATCACACTCTAAAAGATACGTTAAGCCCTAGAGTTTTAATTAATATTGTTTTTTACTTATGCCTTAAGAAGACATGTATCTGAAACTAGTTTGTAGAGCAGGTACTAAAGAGGAAATCTAAGGTTGGTTTTAGGTTGTGTTTAGGCACTAAAAATAGATCTATATTGGAATAAATATGTGGCTTGGTATTGGGGCCTACCCCCTCACTTCACACACCATAATGATAAGGGTGTCAGGTACTTAGCTAAAATATATTGATATCTAGAGATTATTCTTAACCAAAGAGCTGAGTTGGTTTTACCCTTGGTGATGACCTCTGAGTAGGATCATTGGGAATGGGTGAGGTTACCACTAGGTGATGAAATCTTGGTCGGGCCTTGTATCAAGTATTTTTGATGTTTAATTAGTGAAAGTGGTTTGGTTTAGGTGTGTGAAATAAAGAGTGAAGCAACGATAGATTAATTTGCCTTTAAGTTAAGCTACAAAATTAAACTTTCAAGAAATCGATGTATGCAATTAATTTTAAACTCAAAAAACTTTTGATTTTGCTAATGAGCAAAC
The DNA here is from genome assembly GCA_037957365.1 of Torreya grandis. Taxonomy (NCBI): domain Eukaryota; kingdom Viridiplantae; phylum Streptophyta; class Pinopsida; order Cupressales; family Taxaceae; genus Torreya; species Torreya grandis. Next base: position 2,101,711 of record JARHVA010002843.1, read on the forward strand.
AATAGAGGGATAATGCAAGCAAATGATAACCCAAGTAAAGACACAAGGGTCCCATCGAGCATGCCAAAATGTTTTAATGAATTTTTTATTTATTATGAAAAAGAGAAACTAAGTACATGTATGGTTGAAAAACCTGGTTGATAGTGTTTGCATTGAATCAAAATATTGTGAAGAGATCCTGTTTGGCTTTGGAGGATGACCTAGAGATAAGAAAGAACTAAAGCGAACTTGTTTGTTTGACAAATAGTTCAGTGGATTGCCTAGTAATAACTAGACCTTGAAAGAGAGAGCTTCCTTAGGGGATATAAATCCACACATTTCAAATAATTAAGTTTATAAACAAAAAAAGAGGTACTTACATCAATAAATCAAGAGCTATTGAAACTAAATACACGAAAGCTTGCTATGAAATGTGCTAGAAATGATTAAATTAGCAATAAACTAATTAATACTAGTACTAGAGGGTTGGGGTATGTTTTAAAAGATCCAAAAGGGGTTTGTGAATAGGAAATAACACAAAAAATTAGGTTTGATTGGGTGTAGGTGGGTGAAATTAGATTTTTAGTTTTTGATGCCATAGTGACCATTGATAGTTGGGATGATCATCAACAATTAAGGTGACCATTAGTGGTGAAGCTGTCTATTGATGGTTGGGAAGACCATCGTTGGTTGACACAACCATTGATATTTATTGAGTGAGGATCTAGGTTGATAAATTGATAATTAACAAGATCTAAAAGATGGATTTTGAGAGGTCGATAAGGCCTAGGTTAGTTGCAAAATGGAAATAAAGTAAATGAATGTTGAGAATCAAATACTTGTCTTACCAGAGGTTGATTGAGTGGATGGTTGAGGAAGTTAGCCTATTGGTGGAATGTAACTTGATTTTGATAAAGTAACAATACCTAAAAGCTTGATGGAAAGGCGGTGATAAATTGACTCTCTGATATGATTGCTAGAATGTTGGATTGCTAATGGTGATTGACCTGTAAGAAAGAAACTCATAGATACACAAGCTCTTGATGATAATTATAAATCTATTTCACCTCTTAGCTCTTCTTCTTATAGGCATAAGCAAGAGGGTTGAAACAACATGTGAATTTGGCCTTCCAAAATTAACTCATCCATATAATGGCTCACAACTGGATTTAGACAGATTATAATTATAAAATCAAGGTGGGTAGCTTATATGTTAAATGTTAAGGAGGTACACCCTAACCATTGACAGTTAGGGTGACCGTTGATGGTTACCCTAACCATAAGTGATTGAGTGCTGAGGGGTAAAAAGGGATAAAAGGAAAGGTTGAGTTAGTTAAGTTAAACTGACTATGGGTGATCTTGGTTTAGGGTTTAGATTGGTCTTGAGAGGGTCCTAAGGTGATCAAGGGATACTTTGAAATTTAAAATTATGGTGTGCATATTTTTGGTGTCTATAATATGGAATCACTTACATAAATAAGTGAATAATGGGTTTCCTCATGGTGGTGTGGATGTTTGTACGATAAGCCTACAAGGTAAGATAAAGCTATAGATTCCAGTCATGATCAATGTCATTCATAATTTGTTTAAGTATTTTGAGTATTTATTTTTTAGATGCCTTTACTTAGACATTACCTTGAGGGTAATATGGAATGGACCATTTATGTCTGATATGGAATTGGGTATAAAGGGATTTAACATTATTATTTTTAAAAGACTTGTTATCAAAAATGATGCTAGAAGGGATACCATGATGGAAAATGATGTGATTAAAGATGAATTTTTATTTTTTTATTGTTATGTATATGAGATGGATTTCCTCCATCTATTTAGTGAAGTAATCAGTTTTAGTAATAATATGTTTATGGATGTCAAATGAATTAGGGTTTATTTTTCTAATGAGATTGAGCCCCCATGTAGAAAAGGGCCATGGAGTTTTGAGCGGATGCAAATCTTGAGATTGTGTGTGAATAAGGTCCTTGTGTTTATAACATGCTATACACCTTTTAACATAGTGGAAAACATCTATTTTCATTTTGGGCTAATAATATCCTATTTTTAATAACTTCTTAACAAGAACTATATCATTGGTATGTGCACCGTATATTCTATCAGGGACTTTCATGATGGCTAAGTTGGTATCTTCTAAATTTAAACATCATAACAAATTTTCATCATAGCCCATATGGTATAACGTTTCACCAAGGAGTGTAAAACATGATTTTTTATTATTATATTAAATATTTAGGGGGATAATGTTATCATGGAGGTAAGTATAGATTTCATGGGGAATTCGGACCAATAATTTCATAGACCATCTCAGATTTAGGGACTTCATAAGCCAACATCATTAGTCGTTCTACTAAAATTTGACTTTTCCTGATATCTTTGTGCATTTATAGAAAAAAATAGATGGTGGCCATGGTGTCTACTTATTTTCTATTGATGTGAAGAACTAGTTCAAACTATATATAATTAAAGTAATATTTGAAGCTATCGACCATTTTATTTCACGAAATAAGCTTTAATATTTGGATTTATATTCATTAATAACTTATTTTATGATGATTTACAAGTCACCATATACTAATAGATGCTGTATGAACTCATTTGAATTACCAAATTTAGACCTGAAATGAGGGTTTCATATTCAACTATATTTTTGGTACAAGGAAACCCAATTCAAAAAAGCCTTAGAATAAGATCACCCTGTGGTGTAAGGAGTAAGATACCTACCCCTAAGCCATGGTTGGTGAAAAAAACATCAAAGTATAGTTTCCGTTCTAATGAATCATCAAGAGATAATATAGACTCATTTAGAAAGACAATGGTCAATGGTTAATTTTTTAACAAAGTTGCTTGCACTAACTGGTCTACAAGACCTAATCTTTTAATAGATTTTTTATTCACATATTTAATGTCAAATTCACTAAGCAACATTACCCATTTATCCATTATTATTGTAAGTTTTTATTTGGATATAATTAGTGGATCTACTTTGGAAATGATTTTTTTTTGATTTTTAAACATGTAATGTCATAAATTTTGTGAAGCAAAGACAATAACTAGGCATACTTTCTTGATTATGGTGTAGTTGAGCTCATAGGACACCAAATTTATGCTTAATTAGTACACTTCTCTCAGTTTCTTGTTTAACATGTTGCACTAGAAGAGATTTTAAGGCATTCTAAGTAAAAAATATGTATATTAACAATGGTTTCCATGAAGTGGGTAGAATTAATACTAGTGGATTGGAATTAATACTAGTTAATTGTTTGAGATGTTCAAATTCATATCAACATCCTTGATTACAGTTAAATAATAATATCCTTATTTAGGAGATGCGTAAACTTTTGACATTTATCTATTTGTTGTGATTTGAAGTTTTGATGGCTTGGATTTTACCTTGTAAGCTTTGATGTTGTTTGAGATTTTTTGGGGAAGGCATTTAAATTATGGATTTTAATTTATTTGGATCAACCTCAATGCCTCTTCTAGATATAATGAATTCCAATAGTTTTTCTCACATGACCCCAAAGATGCACTTCTTAGGATTCAAACAAAATTTATACTCTCTTAGCCTTTCAAAAAAATTACACAAAACTATAGGATGATATTCCCTAGTTTTTTATTTGGCTACTATATCATTTACATAGTCTTCAACAATGTCATGGAGCATGCCATGGAAGATTATAAGCATTGCTCATTGATAGGTTTCATCCACATTTTTAAAGCTAAAAGACATGACTCGATATCAAAAAGTGCCTCATGGTGTGATAAATGTTATTTTATGTTGGTCTTTAGGTGCAATTTTAATCTGGTTATATCCCAATAAATTATCCATAAGATACAACATCTCATGTCCTATTTTTTAATCCAATATCATGTCAATGTTAGGGAGAGGGAAGCCATATTTTGGGCATTCCTTATTAATGTATAATAAATTAGTACATGCTATGATCCCTATTGTTTTTTATTAATAGAATGATATTTGAAATCCACTCTGAGTAATAAATTATCCTAATGAATCCAACTTTTAATTATTTATACAATTCCTCCTTGACAAGTAATGCCACTTTAGGATGCATTTTTAAAAGATTTTGCTTAACAGGTTTCACATTTGCATGAAAAACTAAGTGATGTACTACAATAGATGGATCTAATCCTAGAATTTATGCATAAGACCAAGTGAAAACATCTACAAATTTTGTTAAGTATGATAAGGGTTTCTAATTCTTCAAGACAGAGGGTGGCTAAAATCTTAACAATTTTTGGGTTTAATTTTGTACTAATGTTTACATCAATATTTTATTTAATTAAAAATGTGAAACCATCTTGAAACTATGTTGGTGTAAGCGAATGGTTTATTTCATAATCTATTAGTTCCTTAAAGAGGTTTTCACCAATATAATTATATTTTATTTTATGTTTTTTTTAATGTTTTTTTTCTGATAGCACGTTGAAGAGGTTTTTTTATTGAAGAAAATCTATATATTAATCAAACAAGATATGTTACAATGCTAATCATACAAAAAAAGTAGGTGGAAAATTCACACCCCATAACCATAAACACACCAAGGGTAAAGACACCTCAAGAAAAGTCTAAAAACTGGGCAAAAATGGCCACACCCATAAAAATAAACATCACATCAATAGATAGACAATAAATCAAAGAGAGAAAGGAACAAATAAAAATAAAGAGAATAATTAAGTAGTTACAAAAAACATAGATGTCGAAGGAGGTAGTAGAGACAGTGGGTCCTGAGGCTTACCACCCCATCATCCCAGGGTAGGAGGATCCTCATCCATAAGTAAGGGCTCCCAACAAGTGTTTTGCTGAGCCTCTAATGTCTCATATTGATTTATTTTAGGTGAGACTACCAAATCAAGGCATGGAAACTAGTCTTGGGGGGAGGACCCCAAACCTTGATGTCACCATAATGAGATGGGGGAGGACATCCCCAACCCCTTCCATCACTTCCAAATTTGAAAGAGCCACTTGAACCACCATGATGAGGAAAATACCATTGAGGTGGTGATTGATGAGGAAAATGAATCCTATGTATAGTTTTAGAAATCTACTGATGTGTCCCACACTCTCATCCTTAGGGAGGTGCAGGATGTCGTGTGGCCTCAGGAGGTTCACTACTAACTATGCATGAGGTATTTCCCTAGTGGTCAATAAATCATTAGATTTGTTTGAGTTCTAGGTGTACCTTATTTGTTTGAATTTGAATATCAATAGTAACTATTAGGACCCTAATTAATTTAAGTATGGATCTATGCCAACTTGATAGAAACTTTGACATGAGGAAACTAGTTGGGATGATTATTATTATGATATCCTTTACACCAATTGGATGAATTAATGTATACCTTGTGACAACTGGTAGACAACTAACTAATTCTATGATGACTTGGGCATCTTCAAAGAGTGGTAACAAGTAGTGATCATAGCATGAAGGGTGAAAATTAATGGAGCTGGTAGAATGATTGATAAAATCTCCAACTCCACACCTGGTGTACACCCTCAACCCTAGCATGAAGATGTTCTAAGTGATATAAATATGAGCTCAAACCAATGAGTAGAGAAATGCGACTTTGATGTAGTGAAGCTCTACATAATTGGTTGTAGAGAGTAGTAATTTGACCACGTTTGAATCTAAGGATTGGTATGGATGCCCTTGAGGCTCTACGTTGTAGCACCCAAGCTTTCATGTAAGCTGTTGGGTCATTTAGTAGTTTATATGAGCATTTAATCTATTTTTATAATAAGAACTATACCCTATATTTGAAGCATTAAGTAAATGAAGAACGATTTTTGTAATACATGGTGTCTTTTATTTTAATGTCTTTCACCTCATTATTAAATTGTGTAATTTTTATAATAAGTATAATGGTTAGTTTGATATATGAATATGGTGTTTAAATGAAGTTCTAGTTCAAAGCATTAATGACATCTCTATAATTTATTATGACATCAACATATTATGTGGGAATACTCTATGTAGGAAAGACTCATGACAAGTAATCACATCTATGCCTAAGGAATTAACTCAAGCATAAACCTTTGATTTGAAGCAATCCCATTGACCCATCAAAGTGCCAAATGGTGTTAATCCTAGTAAGACAAAGATATGTGCCCTTGAGATAATAGAGCCACCAAATATAAGCTTGTACCCCTATGACTAGAATGAGCTCCTCTATTAGGATTTATGCCTATAGACCATCAGCCTTGCCCAGAAATAATTTGTGCCAATGAACCTACCAACCCTATTATTGTAATGACCAAGTCTTATAAAGAATGAGTTGCACCATGGAACAACTAACCTAATGTGGGCCCTATTTATTTCTCTACTACACTTTAGGTGAGTGCATAAGGCTTACACCTTATGTGGATTGATGTTAGTGTAGTCGAGTGATAAATATTGAGTATTGTGGGATTAGTATATGTTTGTGCATAGTTATAACAAGTCTAGGACTATCTTGGATAACTAGATAAGTGCCTGAAAAAGTAGATAAAGTGATAACTCAACTCTTTCTACAATATTATGGTTCTATTACCGAGACCTATGTTGAATTTTGTTAGTACAATGGTATGATAGAATAATGATTTGATTCTCCCTTGAGAACATTGAGCACTAGATACAATAGGTATAAGATAACTTTGTGTTAAAGCATCCATATTGTAAAGAATATAATCCAAGGAAATAGGTCTAAAATAACCTATATGATGCTTTGTATGAGGTTTTCTTTTGTGAACTACCTAAGCACGTGTACTGATGGTTGTATACCTATGCGACCCACAAAAGGTGGAGCTATAGATAGTGCCTTGAGTGAATGAAATAATTCCTAGATAATCTTGATAACCTTGATGCCACTTGAAATAGAGCTGTAAATAAATGGTGGAAATGAACATTAAATAGTTACATGCTTGAGTTCAAAGTATAGACATAATCCTACCCTAAAGAAGTGGAGTATCAATTCCTGCATGAGCCTAGAGGTACATTTGTGAAATAATTTGGAATAGAGCTTATGAAACTGATGGTGAATTATGACTTTGAAACTATAAGAATGGAAGGCTAAAGTCATTTCACATATGAGCAATGTAATGGGGAATAAGGGGATGTGTAGGTGAAGCACAATGAAAGGGGATGAGCAGATTAACATTCAAGAGCTTAGAAAAAAAAATTATAACAAGAGAAGGCATAGGTTGATGGAAGATATGGAACCTAGAAGTGCCAATAGAACTTGTAGCAAGTGGGAATGACATGTGGAAGGATCTCTTGAATTGTAAACATGTGAGGATGAGAGAAGTAATGAAGCCACAGATTGAGCTCAATAGTTGATGGGTGAAGAATGTGTTGGGTCCCTGAAAAATTTGGTATAAAAAGATACACCATAAGTACCTACCCCCTCTAAACCTATGGCATAAGCTCATGCATTGGATCCCACACAAGAAGAAAAAAGAGTAATAACTGACCCTATTGTCAACATAAAATTTGACCATTTTGCAAATTTGGAGTATAATTTTGTACTTGAATAAGTTTATCCTTATGATAAGTTGAATGAGGATACCTCTAGACCTTTGATTGCTATATTGACAATATAAAACATGAGAAAAATCATTCCAATTTAACCAATGTCAGCTTCCAAAACTAGGAAATAGCTCATAAAAAGTGGCTTGACATCACAAGTTAGTAGTACAACACCATCATCATCTTTGGCACTAACAATAATAATAGGACTAGTGCCTTACCCAGTAGTTAGAAGCATTAGAGGGCCACCGCCAATACAATTACCAAGGGAAAGTGCCTCAGATGTCAATGTCCCCCACCACAAATTTACTATGAAATGGCCATGCACTTTCCAAAATACCTTGGCATGGAAAATGTTGTAGAGCATGTGCTCAAGTGTGAATTAGAATGGCATGCCTAGGGTATAACCCAGTCAAAGCACAAGGAAACATAATTCATGATAACTCTGCTTGATCATGCTCATACCTAGTCTAGGAAATTTCATCCTCACTAGGCTATGATTGACTATAACATCTTGAAGGAAGAAACCCTAAAGGAATTTGACATACCTAAGTTTAAACAACATAACATCACCACACTCAAGGAAATTAACTAAGGAATATTAGAGAGTGTGTGCTTGAATGATGATATGTTCAAAACTCTTCTTTTCCAATCTTCTTTATGGCATTCACCCCTCATAACATGAACTATGGTTTATTGGTAGATTGCTAATACCATTTAGAAGATTTCTCTGTATGAAGACATTCACATATTATTGAGAAGAACTTGAAGCTGCTCTTAGAATTGAGGTAGTCAAAAGCAGTGACACTAGGATCAACCCATTCATGGAGGCTTAAATCACATCTATGGCTTCCCAAATCTAGAAACTAATCACTAATTCATTGCAAGAATGTTGAAGCATATTATGGTGCATCGACTATGAGATGAGAATAACTACCCTCAAAGGAATCTGAGCACATTGATTCAAAGCTGTGAGGTTTGTCATGAGGCACATGATGTTCATAACTAAACTTTATTACAATATGCATATAGGTTTAAATAACCATATATTGTCAATTGTGTAATGCCTACACTCATACCATAGTTTATTGCCATGTAATCGATGAGATGTATAAAAACATGAAGAGAGGTGCATGGTAAACAACTATAGTAGCTAGAGGATAAACCCAAGGAAATGAGGGTTATGGCCAACAAAATATAGGTAATGGGATGCAAAGAGGTATCAAAGGGTGAGGTGGAGGATGTGATGGAGGAAGATTCCCACTATGATCATGTTACAAGTAGAGTTTAGTGGAGCACTATCAACATGACTACCCTACACATGCCCTACACATCCAACATGTGGGTATTATTGATAAACACTTAAGGTAAATAATGCCTTGACTTACATAAAAATTTGACCCAAGGTTAGCCTATTATAAACAAAGGTGCAAGAATGTTTTGACATAAGCCAAAAATGGAGAAATGAGCTCTAAGGGCACAACTGACTAGCAACAATAAATTCAAGGTGTAGGTGACTATTTATAGTGGGTTCACTACTCAGCCACCAATTATGCCCATACCAAAATTATGCCTAGAATATGGGGAAACAAGTTGTAGTGAGTGCATCATGTGGCTAGAACCCAAATCTCCATCTTACCCTAACATTATACACCAAAAGGATGTCTTAAAATAGGCAATGAGTGTAATTCAAAACCTTCAAGGAGAGCTCCAACTAGCATGAGGCCTAGAGGCACAAGCTGCTACCTCCTACAAGAATCAAAATAACTAGGAAGTTGAGTTACAAGAGACAACAAAGATATTATGCCTCCTACAAATAGAAAGGATGCTACCCCTACTAAAAAAATTACTTCTAAAGTACTAATCTAGAATCCAATTGAATTTATAGTGCCATGTATTGAAAGGGCATGAGAGATCAAGCATACACAAAATGCAAAGTATGATCAAGATCTCCTGGTAAATGCCACCATTGATGGATGGTTTGTATGTTAGGTCTTTATGGGCACATGCACTGAGGTTAATATCATGACAAAGAATGGATGGGAGAAGATGGGTAGGCTAGCCTTGAGGCCATACCCTCATGTGATTTTTATGGCCAATAAATCTAGGACAAAACTAATCAAGATTCTAAAAGGCACTATTGTAGATATTATGGGCACTGGGTTCTGTGTTGACTTCAAAGTGATCAAGTTTTTTGAGCAAGATAATTATCTATCACTCTTAGTAAGGCTATGGTGCTACATAAATATTTTCAATATGCACTTCAAGAAGTTCTATATGACATTTGAAAATGATAAGGATAGGGTCATGATCCCACTCTCAAGTGACCAAGGACCCCCTTATGTAGAAAGCATTGATCTTGAATATGAGATTAACCATATCTACAATATCATGGTGTAAGGTGCCAAGACTATCAACCTCAATGACCAAGGATTTATTTCTTGGAAATCCTAAGGCATCATCGATGTAGCTTGTAATCAATGGGTTGAAGAAGATTATGGAACTACTGGTCAGAGGTGCTACTTAGTGAGCATGAAAGTACCAAAACCTATGAGGATTGGTTGGATCCAAATTTATTTCACTTCACAAAGAGTGATCCCTTGTAATAGGAAGAAGTGAAATAAAGTGTTTCACCTAAGCAAAGGTAAATTTTTAATGTTCCTACTATATGAGGGGAGAAATATTGTATAAGAATATGACTGTGACCTAGAGTCTTGCATCCTAAAGGAAGCAAAAAGGATGGGCACACTATTGTATACTTTTAGAAGTAATATTGCTCATTAGTGGGTAACACAGAGGCCTAGCTTGCCAATTTGGCAATATGTAAAAGTAGCCATCTGCACTAGATTTAGAAAAGCAATGATGACCTAGATATTTTGACATACTCTGGTGATTTAGACCAAATAATGCACATACACTTGTGCAAAGAAATATGGATTGACTATGACACAAATTCCCTAAGGAACCTATGGGTACATGCCTTCTATAAAACCTTAAAGACATGGGCATGAACTTCGTATGTGGTCAACAAAATGTGCTACAAGACAACTAGTTTGGATGTCTTAAAGGAGAAGTTTGTGCACACCTTTTCTTTTTCCTCACATAACTTGGAATTTATTAAGCCATTATAAGTAATCAAATGGTGGTGTTTGAGGACATTGCAATCTTAGAAGAATGCTTATAAGATATGCTTTAGGAAAAGGATTAACTCTCCCAAATTTATCTAAGGAAAATACAGTCAATAGTGAGTCGAGTGATAAAGATACAAATGTCTAGAAAGCAAGAAATTAGAAGTCCTTGATAGGAAAGAGGAAGCTCGTGCACCAAGTGGATGATAAAACCCCTGATGAGGAAGACCTTACTCATATCCACATTGAAACAATTGAAGAGAGTAAGAAAGTTGAGGACACACATCAAGAGAGAAATGAGCCTTATTACACACCATTTAAGACCACCCAGGTTGATATCAATGAAGGGGAACCAAAGGTGGCTACTCTGGGAGCATATTGGTCTAACATGAAGATGGCATGAATTATGGATCTCCTAAAGGAGTTTTAATATTTTTTTCTACATAATTATCAAGACATAAAAGGAACCCACCCATCCCTTAGGAAAATGAGCATAAAGTTGGTGGATGGCACCTGGCCTATCAAGAAGCACTCCTATAAAATGAACCCCAATCTCTGTGTTAGGGTTAAAATGGAGATTGATGGTATGCTAGCCATAGGAGTGATCTACTTGGTGAAAGAGTTAGAGTGTGTGATCCCCATGGTTATTATCAATAAGAAGGATGGGTGCATCTACATTTACATGGATTATCAATTGTTAAATACTACTTGTGTCACTAACACCTTCCTGACTCCATTCACTGATGAAGTTTTGGATGGAGTCATGGGCTGTGAAATCAATACTTTCACTGATGGTTTATCTGCATACCATCAAGTCCAAATTGAATAGGAAGATAGGCCTATAATAACCTTTATGATATAATGGGATTGTTTCACCTATGATGTGATTCCCTTTGGGCTAAAAAATGCACCAATTGTATTCTCTAGAGTGGTCATCACCAGATTCATGTATTTTATTCATAAGTTCCTCCATGTATACCTTGATGATTGGAATATTTTATGAGCTCATGAGAGACCATTATGACAACTTACACATCATGTTTGAGAGGTACCTATAGCTACAAATATCCTTATATCTTAATAAGTGTGTCTTCATAACTCCATTTGGAACTTTTCTTAGGCACATCACCTATAATGATGGTTTACTCATCGATCCCTTGAATATTGCCATTATTCTACAACTCTAGACCCCTTCTACATAAAATGATGTTCACACATTTCTTGGCCATTATGTCTATTATAGAAAGTTTATAATGAGATATGCAAGGATTGTGGCATCATCAGAGAAGATTTTACATAAGGATGACCCATTCTATTGGGGGGTAATGTAAGAGGATGCCTTTAAAAATCTAAAGATCAAGTTGGCTAGCATGCATATTTTAAAATTTACCAATTGGATGAATCTATTCCACATCCATGTCAATGCATCTAGCTCTGAAATTGGTGCCATTTTGGCACAACCCAATGAAGGTAAGATGTATCATTCTATCTCCTTTGCAAATCAAAAATTAAACTAGGCACAACAAAATTACACAACTACTGAGTGTGAGGTGTTGGTTATGGTTTATTCCCTCCAAAAATTTAGGCTTTACTTATTGGTGACCCTATTCATGTTTTTCACTAATTGTGAGGCACTTAAGTACCTTGTGAATAAGCCCATTCTCCATGGGTGAATTTGTAGATGGATAGTTTTGTTTTAAAAATTCTAGTTCCCAATGGTGGTGAAGCTTGGAAAATAGAACTTAAGCCCAAACCATTTATCCTACGTCAAATCTAAAAATGTGGTAATTCCCATTAAATATGACATACTAGATACACAAATCTACAGGGTCTAACACTTCCCAAAAGACTTGGTAGAGATAGATGCTTTTCTAATGTCTAGGTTTGTGCCCTAGTCTATGATAACCAAAGAGAAGCAGTTCACAATTCATATCACCCACTTTCAGATCATTAGTGGGGAGCTATATAACTTAATCTATGATGAAATACTAAACCAATGTGTTTTAGAATATGAAAGAGACTATGTATTATAAGAGGCACATGAGGGGATCATAGGAGGCCATTATGTTGGGGATTTAACAGTGCATAAAGTGATATAATTAGGCTTGTGGTGGCCAAATTTGTTCCAAGATACAAAGGATTATGCCAAAACATGTGATATATGTCAGCACATAGGGAAACCCAATCAACAAGATTAGATGCTCCTCATTCCCATTATTTCCTATACACCATTCAAAAAATGGGCCATTGATTTCATTAAGATAATTACTCCAATAGAAAGATGCATAGGTGCAAGTTATATTTTAGCTGCCACTGACTATTTCACTAAGTAGGTCGAGTCAGTACCAACGAAACACTATAATATCATTATAGCTACAAGATTCTTATGAGAGAAAATTATAAGTTGCTATGGATGCCCACTTAGTTTAACTAGAGATAGAGGCACACACCACCTCAATGAAATTGTGAAAATCTTGTTAGTTGAGTACATAGTGGTGCACCACAAGACCACCTCATATCATCCCCAAATAAATGGAACAACTAAGGCATTCAATAAGATATTGGGAATGTGCTTTACAAAAATATGTGACATTATTCATAAAGATTGGGATGATTAAGTGTTGGTAGTACTATGGGCATATTGCACAACCTACAAGCACCTGAACAAGGTTACACCATTTCCACTAGTGTTTGGCACTAAGGTGATTCTATTGATAGAGTTATTGATTCCATATTTGTATATTACATGAATTGGTCATTTGGATGACTAATAATCATTAAGTGCAAGGCTGGAAGACTTGGATCACTTGGATGAGGTGTGCACCTAAGCAAGATGGAGCCAACAAATTGAGAAGGTGTGTCAGAAGTTTTAGCATGACAAACACATTAAGTATAGGGTATTTATTGAAGGAGCATTGGTCTTACTTTATGAATCCAAACACCTCAAGCACCTAGGAAAGCTACAAATTATGTGGATTGGCCCATATATCATCCACAATATATTAGAAACTGGTGCATGTAAGTTACACACGTTGTCAGGTGAAATGCTCCTTGTGTATTTAAATGGCAACCAATTGAAGCCTTATAGGTAATAAGATGGCATTTACACCATAAAAACACTGAATACACCATAAAAACACTGACTTCCTTGTCATAATTTAGTTATGTTGTGCTAATCTAAATGACATTTGGCACAATCCCAACATTTCCTTTTATTTTATGTTTTTGTTCTTATAAAGAGAATATGTGGCACTTTCAGGCCCATAAGAGAACTATTCTATTACTTCCATACATAAATCCAATTAGGTGAGTTGAGCATGGATGCTTCCTAAGCACCTATGGCCAGACACCTAATTTTCTAGGTGCATGAAGTTTATCAGACTTGTACTAAGTAAAAATGAAAGATGCAGTAAGTGATAGTACACAAGAGATATAAATAAGGCATGCAAGATGATCATGCATAATAGATCAAAAGAGGAAAAATAAATATTGGATGATTAGAACAAGGTATTTGCATGGGGTAGGATAGGCCAATGCAAATAGATAAAAGTGCATATAAATTGACCAAGACAGGAAAACACGCTTGAAATGAAAGTGTGGTAGGAAAATAAGATATAACTATGGAGGCTAAATCAGGCACATGTGAGACACTGCACCTAGAATGCCATAAGGAAGGTGAGGGTCATGTCAAGTAAAAAAAGTGTAGGAGAAAGATCATCATGATAAGCTGGCATCCACCCAAAGTGAGGTGGGAAGTGACTATTTGAACTACACATCACTTCACTAAAAATACCATTAGGAGGATTTATTGAGGTGATGGTAGAGGCACAAAGATATATTTTGAATTAGTGGGTGGTAGCGAATTTTTGTGGATTTCATGGGATTTTGTGATTTCTAAGAACTCTAAGCACCACCATGCCATTAATCACCTACAATTAAGAAGGTAGATAAATTAGGAGTATAATTCATCAAAAGGTTGATTGGTTTAGGTTATAAACCTTAAGAAAAATTAAGCAAAGAACCAGAGCCAAAACAAATAAACTCTACCAGAGTGAAACCTTGAGCACCCATAAATGTAGAAAGAGAATGATTGGATAGAGAAATGAATTATGTTCCCTTTGAGATTGGTGTAGAGAAGTGTGGGGCATGAATTGTGTAAGAACCAGGAAGTATAAAATATAAGTGATGATGAGACACCAATAATGGAAAGTAAATCTTGAGAGACAAAGTCTTAATCATATATCTTATAATTGTGAGGAGCACCAACAAAAATTATAGGCTTCAAAAAAGTAAATAGATTGTGCTTCAACACCAGATGGTTTAGGATGGGGAAGAAACATATGAATTTTGAATCACCATAGGCATAAAAGGATAATAAGAGGGTGAAAATAATAAAAGAGATGGTCACTATAAAGAAGAAAGCATAACCAGTAAAAGGAGTTAGCATCACCAAGGTTGATCTGGAGGTGCTTACAAAGATGTCATATCAAGAAATTTGGTTTCCCAAGGAGATTTTGGTAGGAGAGAACTAGGCATCTTTCACACACATCTTCCAATTAAAGGATTAAAACCACCACACCATAAGTAATTCATAAGATCTAGTGCAAGAATGAGTGGTTGATATAGGGGCCAGTATTAAAGCAAGCACAACATTGTTTGATGTTTCCATTTGAGACAAACTTGTAACCATCGATGCAACTCAACTCTATGAGTTACTATGTTTTGAGAAGTTGAAAAAACTCATGCAGTTCCTCCTCTTACACATCCATGAGGACAACTTCTAGTTTTTAGGGAGGTGCATGTGGTTATTAGAAAGACTCATTAGCTAAATCACTGGGCTCCCAAACTCAAGTATAGACATCCACCAAATGATGGTAGATGATGCTGAAGTTGAAAGGGTCATGAAAATTCTTAGGTACTATAAGGGAGGGTTAACATTCCTAATAAAATACATCAAGAACCCCATAACAAGGGTAATTGTGTACCTCACGAGTTCAAAAATTTCCCCAGTGGTTGGCAGATAAACATCATGAAGACCTACCTATGCATCACCTACCACATGGCATAGGAAATTAAGTTTACCATTGTAAAGTTCATTATATAAGAGATGGTGAAGAATGCACTTGAATGTCACATGGCATATGAGACCTTCAGGTAGGGGTCAATGTTGATTCAAATTATGATGGAGGAGATTGATGTACCTAATGATGATAAAGATAATATCTAGGTCTTTTAAGTATACTAGGAATCCCTAGTGCTAAAATACTAGAACTTCACCTATCCTCCTACATTCTCCCAGAAGTAAAAGACTTGAATGATGGGGTGATGCACCTAGAAAATCAAAGCATTCAAGGAGGAATGGTTTATCCCTAAGGATCTCCCTCAGAATGTGTTTAGAATGGTGACCTTTGCCATGATGTAATACTTCTATGTAGTATTATTTACACTCATAAATGGCAAAAAGTCAGGCTGGTTGAAGCTCCCTTACACATTTTTAGCCAAATACTTTAGGGATGTGATTAGAATAATTCCCAATACACATTTGCTGGACATATAGGTGAAGGTTATGGATTTGGAACATAATAGGTTATGATGCTAATATGTTCACCTAGGAGGGAAAGATACCAAATATAAGGAGGATGATTCAGATTGCATCAACATCCATCCCCTCTAGAAAGAAGTAATCCTTGAGCACATCCACATGCTATATTATGAGATGAAGTTGAGAAACAAGGGTGCATGCACTAAAAAGGATGATGACCTCCCCCTTAGAATCAATGAAGAAGGAAAGTTAGCACTAGTAGTCCAAATAAAATCTCCACTTAAAAAGAGGGGAGAAATACTAGAGGAAATTTAAGATCACCTCAGGTTTAAGATCACCTCCAATGATGAAGCAACTCCCTCTGTACCAAATAAGAAGAACATGACCTTCATGATAGGTATTGTTTCACCTAAGAAGTCTATGGGGATAGTTATAATTCCCATAATTACCTTGGTAGAGATAGAGGTGCAAGAGGTGCATGAGGAAATGGAAGTGTAATAGGAATAAAAGAGATGAAGGAGGAGGAAGAAGTAGGGATGAAATTTTACATCATTCAAGAAGAAATAGAAGAAGAACCTAGTGCTAAAGAAGTTCACAAAGCCCTCCAAGGTGGCACTACCATTGTTCTTGGACAAGAAAAAAAGACAACAAGTGCCTAAACCAAATGACCTACCACATATCTTCCGTAGAATAAGGAAGAAAAGAGAGAAACATGGAGGAAATTGGGGATGGTTGAGGTAGAGATCTTGAAGGTGCTGACATTAAAGAATAAAAGGGATGCCATGTGATTTAATCATTTAGGGAATATTGGAGTCTTATTCCTATTTTAGTTAAGGGTTTGAGTTAATTAAATCAATAAATAATATTGGGATAATTAAGATAATGATTTGTATAATTTAATTATAATTTTAAACTTTCTAAAAATATTAATAAGTGAGGAGAAATGTAACTTAGCTTAAACTAGACTGAGGTGACTAAGACAAGGTCTAGAATTTGCTATACATAAATGGGATAGTGTTAAAAATTAGGATATATATTTAATTTTGTGAAAGGATAGGAGCACTAAAATAGGAAACCCTAGGGTCTATCACTATATTCCTCTTGTACTGTTGTTGTCCTAGAATCCTAAGCTTTATGGGTTTTATCTGCTATCTCTATGTGAGCTTACATGTGAAATTTTGGATGCTGGATGTCTACATAACTCTCTATAGAAAATGTAGTATTCAAACCCTATACTTCATTATTCTTTGACAAATTTTGAGAAAGAAGGGGAGGGGGTTAGTGTGTGTAAGATGCACTGAATATGTATCCACACCCCTTGTGTGGGAACACTACCTACATACCAATACTGTGAAGAGGGATCAAGCCATATGTAGTTTTCCCACTTGATGTGCTTTGTGTAATAGTGTGTATGAAGATGCAAAATGCAAAAATTATTTGTGCTTGAGGTGGCTAGGGACTAGTGTATGGGTTTGAATAAGCTTATGGTTGTATTGGATGGCTGTATGCAGAGAACAGGTAAATATGCCTAAGTAGTCCTTGTTTTGTGATATTTACCAACCCCTTATAAATGAACTTTGAATGGGATTTTATAGAGATATATTGGTTATCAGTTGAATGTATTCATGTTAGGTTGATAATGAGAAGGATAGGAACTAGAAAAAAGTGACCATTGGAGATAAAAATTCAATTGGATAAGAGTGTTAGAAATGGATACCCTAGGGTCTGGTGCTATAGTCTAAGTTGGGTGCTATTGTCTTACAGGTACAAGACCTAGGGGGATGGAATTTTCATAGGAAATTTAGCTTAGTTGATCTAGAATTAAGTCTTACAAGTCTATGGATGATTGAGAATAATAAAAATGGTGTCTATAAGGGTCATGAGAGCAAGCAAGAGGGACCTATGGGTTAGGTGTCACAAGCCACACTCAAGTTACCAATTTTCACATTTTATATGACTAAATTCCCCCTTTATTTAGTGATGAAGCAAAGTGAAATACTAGGACAAAGGAAAAATAGAAAGCATACATGAACCTACCCACAAAAGGTAAAGCTTATGAAGCTTTTTGATGCTGGGTGTGCATAGAGAGAGTAGATTGTGAATTGTAAATATACAAAAAAAAATAATGAGTAGATCAGTTCTTATTAGATATGCTATATCTAAAATAAGAAAATACAAATCTAGGTAAGATAGAGAGGAAGAAAAAGGAGTGAATACACCCCAACAAGTATGTGAACCAATACAAAACCTATTGTGGTGTTGAGTGATGCTGAGTATGTGCTGAATGATGCTGAGTAATGTTGGGTATATGCTGTACCAAGAGTAATATCATGAACGGAGATAAGTGATTAATTCCATGAGAGTGGATCAATAATAAAAAGGCTATCCATTTGGCTCCATCATATCCCACTAAGTGAATCTCTATGATCATACATGTGCTAATCGATGTTTGGACTGTGTGTCCAATCCCTCTAAGTAGGTGGCTCAGGAATACAAAGGCTAGCTAGTCTTTTGGCTCTATCATTTCCTTGTGAAGTTAAGCTATAAAATAATAATGGTATGAAATTTGTGTCATATGATATGGATTTTGAATCCCAAAAATTCTTTGTAATATAATAATGTTTCATAGATATCCAAATGTGTACTGGAAGCTAGGCCAATCTTGGCTACTCAAAAAAGGTGGAGATTAGGCTTGTATGAAATCCACTTCAAAATTGGGCAATAGGCTTATGTGGAAGCCACTTATAAATGATACCAACCACCTAAAATGGAATAAGGAATGAAACTAATGAGAATAAATGGGTAATTTACTAAACTCAAAAAGAAAAGAAGTCAAATACGCTACGCATATTGCCCCCAATCACTAGTGTCTAAAACATGGATTTTGATCTGGAAGTTATATCAACTACCTAATCTAAAATTGGAAGTGAGATCCATCATGTCATGAATAATTACCCCTATATCTATATTATTGAATAAATTTTTTACTAAAACTACTGATTCTAAACTAAACTGTTGCTGACAAAACTATAACTGTATTTTCTTTTCTATCTATTTCTAGACAATCTAGTTTTTTTGTTGTTTAGACAAGAGTGCTGAAATTAAACACCCTACTATTTGGTACTATAGTATAATCTTGGTGTTATTTTATTGAGATAATTTTTATGATTTTTCTATGATTATCACTATCTGCCTAGTCTATTCTGCCTAGTTTGAAGTTTTGATACTATTCTAGATGTTCTGAAATCTAATTTTTTGATTGATAGGATTTCTGATCTCTATGACAAAACCCTTGTTTATTTTCCCCTCTTATGAGAGTAGGAATTAATACCTTATAATGACTATCTTTAGAATATATATCCCTACAAGTGTGTTATACTATGCAAAGACATGATATAACAATGATAATTGGCAATATATCTCAAGATATAGCATGGTTTGTATGAGAGATTGTTATATCAATAGGGATATGCCTAGATAGATATAAAAATGGAATAGCATGTAAGATATAATAAACTAGAACTAGAAATTTTAGTTTTTAGTTGTCAAGGAGGGATAGAGCATGATGTCTATCATGGCATCCAAGAAGGCAAGATAATGCATGATGTGGATCATGGCATTACAAACAATTGAAAAGAAAACAAGCAACAAACATGCAAGGCAAGAAGTAAGAAACATACAAGAGTGGCCAAGGGACAAAAAAAATAAGGGACATGAGCACATTCTACTCAAACTAAAAATCATCCATACAAGGCATGTTCAAATGCCACATAAACATACAATTGAAAAAAAATAAGGTTGGCATGAGGGCCACAATCACATATAAGAGTACAAGCAAGGACATTGGTAAATGTCCTAAGGCATACAAAATAATAGAAGTAAAGGACATTAGCAAATGTCCTAAGACACATACATGATATAAAATAGGAATTGAGAAATGCAATCACATCTAGCTACACAAAGAAAGAAAGGAAAGTCTGTAATATACTAGAAATACAATTACATCTAACTAATCAAAGCAAGAAGTGAAAGTATACAAGACATGTATTAAAAGACTAGGTATATGCTAAGAAATACACAAGTGCTATATACTAGTGAAATGTTGATATAGTAATCTATATGAGCTAGTAAATAATGTACATCATCATGCTAACTAGAGTATGTGGTGTAGGAATGACATAACCTAGATGGTGTAGTCATGTAGAAGATGTCCCTGGTGGGTAGCTATATCAATGTATGTCTTGAATGTAGAAGTAGGATGCCCCCTCAATGGGTAGAGTGAAGGAATTAAATATTTGGATGTCACTACACACACTCAAAGAAGATCAAGTGGAACATGGTAATGTATATAGATCGACAAACAATTTCATAGAATAGCAAAATGGAAGTCTAGCATAGTAGTAGAAATGTAAATCATGGATAATGCAAACAATTGAAATATTTTTGTGTTTTTGAATTATTTGAATATTTTAGGATTTGAAATGTTATATTGTTTTTTATATTTTTACGTCTTTGAATATTTTTATATTTTGAAATTTTTATATTATTTTTGGTATTTTTGATATAATCTATGTATAATCAATCATGAGGAGACTATGTACAAGAAATTGAAAAAAATATATGTACAAGTAAGTTGAGAAAGAATGATACTCACCGATGAGTCTCATGGGAGACTCCCTATCATGATGTCTTGTATCAAGGAGAGGGATCGTGCATGATCATGAAGCATGATAGAAGGGCTAAGATTGTGGCTCTAAAATTTGTGTATGATGTGAATGATTTGAAATACTTGTAGTGAAAACTGACTATGGTGTCCCCCTATAACTCTAAGAAGTGGATGCAATAGTGGGGTTCTCAAGGACCCATTTGGTAGTAGGAGAATATCTCTAAACATATCCTCTATGTGTAGAGGCATGAGACCTCAATGATAATTCCATAGGTGTGAACATTGTAGCTAGAATCTATCTAAAATTATGAAACTATGGTTGCTATAAAAGAGACCTCTGTGAAATTTTATGAACTCTCTTTGCTAGCGATGGAGGCCTCGACTATGTCTAAATTTGAACTGGAGGAAGAATAGAAATTGGTGGAGAAACTTAAACTAGTGGCAGAACTAAAAATAATGACTTCAAAATAGTAGATGGCTCTGAAGTAGGGAGTGGTAACTCATATGGAACTTAACCAACTATAAAAACCTAATTAGCATGAATGAATTTCATGTATCAATGAGCTATAGAAGGTACTGATCAATTTTTTTGAATCCATGGTTGACCAAGTAACATATCAAAAACTCCTACATTAAGAATAATAGTAAATGGTGTGCCACATGTGTTGGACCAACCTATAGAGGAAGTAAAATCTCACCCAATAAAATCTATATGTGCCTACTAAATCCATTGATAACTGTGTTCATCAGTGTAATATCCTGCTCTAAATATCCCAAATGCTACAATAATGTCATAGTGCACATATTTACATTGGATCCATTGTCTATGAGAACACTATGAATAGGATGATTATGAATTTAATCTCTAATAAAGAGTGCATGATAATCCAAATCATCCTCAACTATCTAGTGCTCTGAGAAGGAGATGGAAGGTCTAGTTGGAAATCTAGAATTATATACACCAATCATGTTGCTCAAAGGGTGTAACTTAATCAAAGGTGCTTGATATGTAGCTAATAGATGATGTGCATGATAAGTGTGGTGAGCACCTGATGTATCCCTTATCTCTTGTTTAGAATGCTATGGAAAAGGATCTAAAAAGATTTTTAAAGCTTTATCTTATTTTTGCTTTGCCTGAAGAGGCTTAATTGAAGTGCTAAGATCAATAATGTTACCATCTATCAAGTCTTGTATCTTATGTTTCAAACTGATGCATTTATTTATTTTGTGTCTTGGTGCCCTGTGAAAGTCACAAATGCATTCTAATCATATCTCCTTGGAAGAGGCTTTGTTGGATCAACTTCTCAAATAAGAGGGAGAGATATGATGTTACATTCCAATAACTGTTGTAAGACTCTAGCTAGAGATATTGGTAAATTGGTAAAAGCTCACCAAGGAAGTGCTGATAAAACCACTTGTTGAGGAGGATCTAAAGCCACATTGACTTTAGGTTGCTTCAGATTCTTGTTATCATTGACCTTTAATTTTTATGGGACTTTATTGCTACTCTTATTTTTTATTTCTGATATAATTGTGTTTTTGAGTTTACCCATTTAAATTAGTTTGACTTCCCGTTTCTTTAGTGTATGAAATAACTTAGTGAAGGAAGAGAACCTTTTGAACATTATTGATTCATGCAAAGCTGGTAGAAGACTCTATTTGAAGAGATCTAATAATTCTTGACTGACCATGGGGCTAGTCATTTTAGTCAAGATAGTCTTATATCAAAGAACATAATCTATGAGATGCTCATTTGATCTTTGTTTCTATTTTAAAACTTAGGCATAGGAAACCTTATCACCAATGTTAATGTTGAAATGAGCCAGGAATATGTCTGCTAAAGGATTGATTGTGTTGATTTACTAATTTGATAGACTATAGAACCATTATAAAGCATAATCCTTTAGACTCTATGGAAATAACTTAGTAACCAATCATTAGGTACATAGTACAAGCATGCTATGCAAAAATCTCTCAAGTGTGTCTCTATATCTCCATTTCCATCATATAGACTGAGCCTAGGTTAAACAAAACCTTGTGACAAGGGTGTAGAAGCAATATGACGTGATAATGGTGTATGCAGTATAGCAAAAGAATCCAAGGCCTATGTAGGTCTAGATACACCTTGCTCAAGATGTATCACCTTGTATTATAGAAATATTATCTCTTAGATAAGGGATACCACATCAGGAGACAAAGATGTACTAGCCATAATTAGTGGTACCTCAAAGGAAGGTTGGGATACTATGGGGGGGTTGTTGAGACATAATTGCCCCCATAATGTCATGTGCAACTGGTTGCTCTCTGGTTTGAGAAGATTGACCGTTTTTCACTTTTTATTGTTCTTCTTGTAGTATTTTAATCATTTCATCTTGCATATCAAGATGTTTAGTTAAAATGTCTTGAAGTTCCCTCTTATTAGTTTCATCAAAACTAGTGTATTGGGCCATTGTTAAAGTAGGAAAAAAAATTGAAAATTGATTGATTTTTTTATAATAATTTATAATAAGAACAATTATATGGAAGGAAATTACTAAATAAAGGAAATGTAAAGTCTTTAAAATAATCAACTAGAAGATGCATAAAAAGGATACGAAACTCACAAACATGTAAGGTGATACCTAAAAAGTAATGGGACCTAGTATATGCAACCAGGGTTTTGAAAAATGATTTATTTTAAAATTACTAAAGAATTTCACAATTTAATGTGAATTTTTGATTTAAATATGTAGGTAAAAAATTATAAAATTATTGGAAAATTCTTGATTTAAAAGGGCTTAGTATATGCAACTAGGGTTTGGCAGATTTTTTTTAAATTACTATGGAATTTTAAAAATTAAAGTGAATTTATGATTTAAATATGCTAGTAAAAAATCATTAAAATATTATAAAAATTAGTAATAAATTTACCCTAGGGTTTATAGGGTTTTTATGCATAAATGAAGTAAGTCAGGTTCACCAAATGTTTTATTATTTTTGGGAATATTAGATTCTTATTCCTAATTTAGTTAAGGGTCTGAGTTAATTAAATTAGTAAATAATATTGGGATAATTAAGATACTAATTTTTATAATTTAATTGTAATTTTAACCTTTCTAAAAATAGTAATAAGTGAGGAGAAATGTAACTTAGCTTAAACTAGACCGAGACGACTGAGATAAGGTCTAAAATTTGCTATACAGAATTGGGATAGTGTCATAAATTAGGATTTGGATTTTATTTTGTGAAAGGATAGGAGCATTGAAATAAGACACCTTGGGGTCTAATTCTATAGTCCTCTTCTACCATAATTGTCTTGAAGGCCTGAGATTTCTAGGTTTTGTCTGTTGTCTTTGTGTGAGCCTGCCTATGAAATTTTGAATGTTGGATGTCTGTGGAACTCCCTATAGATATGATTTATTCTCCAATCCCTAGACTCAATTATGATTTTAAAAAAATTGAGAAATAGGGGGGGGGTTTAGTGTGTGTAAGAAGCACTAAACATGTATCCACATCCCTTGTGTGGGCACACTACCTACATAGTAATACTCTGAAGAGGGATCAAACCATATGTAGTTATCCCACTTGATGTTATTTGTGCAATAGTGTGTATGAATATGCAAAATTCTAAAAATATGTGTGTTTGAAGTGGCTAGGGACTAGTGTAAGGGTTGAATAAGTTTATGGCTATATTGGATCGCTATATGTAGAGAATAGGGAAATATGCCTGAGTAGTCTTAATTGTATTCTTGCTTGCTTTGTGATATTTTCAAACACATTTTAAATAAACTTTTAATGGGATTTTATAGAGATCTATTGGTCATGGGTCAAATGTATTTTCTTTACATCGATAAGAAGAAGGATAGGAACTGAAATAAAATGATTGTTGGAGCTAAAAATGCAATTGGATAAGAGTGCAAGAAATGGACACCCTAGGGTCTAACACTATAATCCAAGTTGGGTGATATTGTATTATAGGTGTGAGACATAGGTGATGGAATTATCATAGGAAATGTAGCTTGGTTGAGTTGGATTAGGTCTCAAAAGTCTACAGATGACTAGGAATAAGCAAAAAAGTGTCTAGATGGATCATGAGAGCAAGCAAGAGGGACATATGGGTTGGGTGTCACAAGCCACACTCAAGCTACCAATTTTAACATTTTATATGACTACACCATGAGGAAAAAATACATGACCCAGGAAGAAATTGAGAAAATTGAGGCCAAGGAAATAAAGGTTGGAGAATAAAAGGCCTTAGTGCTAGTGAAGAAGAGGAAGGTAGAGAGAAATAAGAATGCCAAAGAAGAAAAGGCCAAGAAATATAAGGAAAAGAGAGAGGTTTCCACAAGTTCAGAACCAAAAAAGGAAGTAATATAAAATGTACCTAGTGCCCCTAATAATATAATAGAAGAATCTACACCACAAGCATGCCTAAGTAGTGAAGGGGTGCTTGGAGACAAGGAAGGTGATGTTGGTGCCTTAAAATAACAAATGTAGAGCATCTAATAAACCCAATATAAATAAGAGGGAAAATTTGGCACTAAGGAAGAATAAAAAGTAGACAAAGGGGACAAATCTAAGGAAGAACCTTATTAGAGCAAGAAGAAGGAACCTCAGAGGAAAGTGCCAAAGAGAGTGATAGTGTTGATGATGATGGAGAAGAGTATACAGAGCTAGACATCACTGAGGAAGAAGGAACCAAGCCAAGCCTAAGATAAAAGGTGCAAAAGGGGTAGATTTATGAAGATTACTACATGTTTGAGTACATGCCCCATGAAGCTGCCATAACGAGGACGTGCCAATAGCTATCATTTCATTTTGATAGTTATATGGATGAGCCTCATTTTGAGGTGATGAAGAAGGCCATATTGGGCATAGAGACATTAGAAAAAGGGCATGATTCCATTATTATAAACCCCTACACAATGAACCTTGTCAGGTTAGCCAACACACTAATTTAGATGGCCTTCAAAGTAGCATGGAAGAACATCATCAACAATATTAGGGATTCAAAGTGGAAGAAGATCACATTGGAAGTAGAAGAGGAAACAAAGACCATCACATTTAAATTATAAAAACTATATGAACACATAGAGGCAACCGATCCATCCCTCTTGGATGGTGTTAACACTTCAAATCTTTTGAATATTGATAAGGTATGCATGCTAGTGGAGTAGATGCTCCCAAGGTTGAAGGTAGAGCTAACAACAAAAGAAGAGGAAGAACCATGTGCCACAATAAAATAGAAGATAGATACATATCTCAAATAGGTTTAAGATCTATTTTTCCACCTTCAATAGGGAAAAAAATGTAGCTAATGCCATCTTCTATAGCTTTTGTAACCAGGCATCAATCATAGATGCACATCTCAAAAAGGCAAAGGGAGGGAAGGAGGAGATGATGGAACATGTATATACTATGAGTAGATTGGAGTTCATCCAATTAATGGGAAAGTTCAATGCCTTAAGTACTCAAATCAAAGACTAGGATAAAATACTAGAAACACTCTTCTATGATTTTCAAACCAAGGCCTGAAAACAAGGAGAAATCCTAGATGGAGGAGTTATAAAAGCTAAGGCAAACCTTGAGGCATTTTGAAAGGAATTAGAGAAGATGGATGTGCTCTAGCTCAGTGCCAGCTCAATAGAGACATACAATTCCATTTAATAACTCAAGATTTCCATCAATGGATTTGAGGACTTTAGTGCTAAAATAAAAGAGAGTGTTTTAGAGTTCTGTACACCAAGAGCATTGAAAGACTAGTCTGACGGTGGATAAACAATTTTGTATGGGGTAATGTTGGGCCCATAATTAATTTAAGTATAGATCCATGCCAAATTTATATACACTTTAGCATGAGGAAATAAATTGGGATGATTACTATTTTGATATCCTTTATGCCAACTAGATGAATTGATGCATACCTTGCACCAGCTGGTAGGTAGTTAACTAATTCTATGATGACTTGGGCATCTTCGAAGAGTGGTAGCACATGGTAATCATAGCACAAAGGGCATGAAGAAATGGATACATTATAATGCTTACTAAAATATCCATCTTCACCCAACATACACCCTCTACCCTAGCGTGAAGATGCTCCAAGTGGTATAAAGTCAAACTTGAACCAATGCGTAGAGAGAGATGAATTTGATATAGTGAAGCTCTATAGAATTGGTTCTAGATAGAAATAATTCAACCACCTTTGAATCTAAGGATTAGCATGGATGCCTTTGAGGCTCCACCTTGTAGCACCCAAGATTGCATGTGGGCCATTAGGCTATTTAATAGTTTAGATGAACATTTATTCTATTTTCACAATATGAATTATACCCTATAGTTGAACCATTAAGTAAATAAAGACCAGTTGTTGTAATACATGGTGTCTTTTGATCGAATGTCTTTCACCTCATTATTGAATTGCATAATGTTTAAAATAAGTATAATGGTTAGTTTAATATATGAATGTGGTGTTTAAACAAAGTTCTAGTTCAAAACGTTAATGTTATCTTTGTAATTTATGATGATATCAACATATTACGTGGGAATAATCTGTGTAGGAAAGATGCTATACCAAGTAATGATATCTGTGCCTAAGGTGTTAACTTAAGCATAAACCTTTGATTTTAAGCAATCCCATTAACCCATCAAATTGAAAAATGTCACTAAACCTAGTAAGAAAAAGATCTACACCCTTGAGATAATAAAGCCACCAAATATAATCTTGCACCCCTCTGACTAGAATGAGCTCGTCTAATAGGCTTTGTGCCTATAGACCATCAACCTTGCCTAGAAATGGTTTATGCCAATGAACCTACCAATGCCATTATTTCAATGACTAAGTCTTATGAAGAATGAGTTTCACCATGGCATAACTAGCCCAAAATGGGCCTTGGTTCTTTATCTACTTCACTTTGGGTGAGTGCATAAGGCTCGCACCTTATGTGAATTGATGTCAGCACAATTGAGTGATAAATATTGATAGATACAAGATTTTTCTGTGTTTTTTCATAGTTGTAAAAAGTCTAGGATTAACTTGGACAACCATATAAGCACCTAACAAAGTAAGTGAAGTGAGACCCAACTCTTTCTATAATAGTAACATTAGATAAAATAGTTATTTTGTTAGTAACAAAAAAATTATGTTCTAACTATTCATGATTAAAGAAAGAATAATTTATAGCTTTCCAAATTTGAAATAAAATATCATCATGAAAGATCTGTCAAAATATGTTATATTTTACAAGCAAGAAAGCTAAGTCCCTAAAGAGAGCCATCTTGTGCATGAAGAATTCAAGTCAAAAGGGCTAAAAAGGGAATGAATCTAGCACCATGTAGATTATGTGTGAGAGAAAAACCAAAAAAGGTGCTTAAATATACCTACTTGATTACAATCTAGGAAAATGGGGTTAGACACGCCCAAATGCTTGACACCCATAGGTAGTCCTTGATAAAGGAGACACCATAAAAAATGAGATTTTTTGGGCTCAATAATAGTAGACCACATAGTGCTAAAGCATCATGCCAAAACACCATGTCCATAATGGAGATTCCATCTAAGGTTGAGCATTTTATTTGGGTTATGTTGAGGGGCTAGTAAATTATACCCTAGTCAAGGATAATATTAGGTGAAGGGGGTGATTGTAGGCCAATGAAAATCCTTCCACCAAGGAATAAGAGAGTTAACCCCTACTTTGTGTAAATACTCATTAGGTATGGAGTCTTGAATTTATACAATAGAATCTATATCTAAATTATTTAAATGAAATTTATTCTGAAGTTGTTGCCAAGTGATCTAGGCCCTATTCTCCTTGCAAAAGAGATCACTGATAACCTTCACACCTTTTTTGAAAATACTTAACCTTTTAACCCAAGGGACTAATTCATAGGGAACATTGTGAAAATTTAAGTAAGGTGACCACTAGAGAGACTAGGATTTAATGGAGAGGCCATTCCTAAAACTCTCACCTACCCAGTTAATCTGAGGCTTAATCTTTTCCCAATATTTCCATAGGCTTTGAATTACAAAGGTACCCTTGAT
Organism: Torreya grandis; assembly: GCA_037957365.1. NCBI lineage: Eukaryota > Viridiplantae > Streptophyta > Pinopsida > Cupressales > Taxaceae > Torreya > Torreya grandis. The sequence goes on from JARHVA010002843.1 coordinate 2,130,581, forward strand.
TTTAACAGATAATGGGGTTATGATTAGAGATTGAAATCCCAATCCTTACCAAGCCTTTCTACCACATGGGAGTCCCTAAAAAATACAATGGTATAGAATAATATTTTAGGTTCCATCCCTAGTAAAGACCTCTAATAATCCATTTGACACCAAGGGTAAGGCCTTGAATTTTAATATCTAGGAGACCTAGTCCCATAGCTTCCTTGGGTTGATAATATATGTTCCAAGTAACTATGTGGAAACCCTTATGACCCTCAGAGTTAGCCCATAGAAAATCTCTTAGAAGTTTTTCTTATTTTCTGTAAGAGGCATTAGAAGGGGCCAAACAAGAGGTATAATACACATGAGTAGCTACCAAGACTTTAGAGTAAATTTAAAATTTGCTAGCAAGACATAGAGGCTTAGTGATCCAAAAACATGTTTTTTCAAATCTATGAAATACATAATACCATATATCAGAGGGAGAGGCCTGAAAAGTAAAAGGGATGCCAAGAAACTTAAACTGCACCCCTAGAAGAAGCCACTACCATTGATATCCCTCTAGCCAAGGAGGTTTTGAGCCTAGACATTGAAGGTAACACTAAGTCTTCCTCCATTGAATATATGAGCCTAAATCCAAACAAAAAATATGGATACATTCCATGGCATTCCTAATAGACTCTTCTTCCTCTTGAAGAGTGAGAAAGGAATCATCTGTGAAGTGGCCATTAAAAAGCTATATATCAGACTGAGGGAGGGAGATGCCTTTCACCAAACCCATGGAAGTGTAAACAGCTAGGATGTAGCCAAATACTTCTATTCATATCACATATAAATAAGAGGCTAAAAGGCATCCTTGTTAGATATAATGATGAATTTTAAATTGAGAATATTGGGTATCGTTGATAGTGATACAAGCCCCAATATATTAAAAGAACATGTTAATAGTTTGAATAAATTTGGAACCAAAAATAAGGGCCTACAACATGGAAAGAGTGAAAGGCCACTCAATATGATCATAATTGTATAAAAATCAATCTTAAAAAATAGAGCCTTTTTATTATAAAGTTGAGCCCATTCTATGCCATCCCAAATGGCAATGCCATTATCTAGAATGAATCTATTTTGAATGAAACTAGTTTATTCACTCTTGACAATTAAATACATAATGTGCTTGACCTTGAAGGCTAAATCCTTGGAAATAATCTTATAGGAGACATTAATAAAATCAATAGGCCTCTATTTGGTGATAATTTTAGGATCACCAACCTTGGGAATAAACTTTATGTTACCCTAGTTTATAAGGGATCCCAAGGAGTTGGTTAGAATAGCTTTAGAATAAAATTGATGAAGATCATGACCAATAATATCCCAAAAATATTGGTATAACTCACATGGGAAACCATCAAATCCTAGAGCTTTGTCAAGTACCATCTACTTAATAGCCTCATGAAGGTCATTAAGAAATAAGGGCCTATCACAGGCTACTATTTGAGAATTGGAAACTTTGCAGGGTACCACTTAAAGGAATTGGTAGAGAGGCACGCCCCATTATAGAAAAAAAGATTATGATGAGAAAACACCATGGTAATGATGAAAAAAAGCTTTTAGAATTTTAGGAAGTTTAGTAATCTAATTTTTTCCTTCCTTGATAGCTTTGATTCTATTATCAGCTCTCCTAGAGTGGAGAAGGGAAAAAAGTCCTTAGAGACTTTATCTCCAATTTTAAACTAGTGAATATGAGCTCATAGTTGAGATCCTATAGCCTTGTGAGTCTCCTTAATTTGGAGACTATGTTTCCAATGTGTCACTTGAGTTTGGAGGTGGATAGTGAAAGGTGACTACCTCAATTCTTATGAAACCTGGATATATTCCTAGGTTATAGAATTATGCAAATGCCATATAAAATAGGCCAATTATTTCTCATATATCCAAAGAAAGGTGAAATTATATGTAAGAGAATATGACCACCACTAACTCTAGCTAGTATCTCCATCTGGCCAAGGAACTAGGTTCCAAATTCGAACAATATGCCTCACTGTTCTTTCATACTTGAGGTGAATAATATTGAGATAAAATTAAGTATAGGCAGGATTCAATTGAGGTGTGGTCCATTAAATATTAAATAAAATAGGGTGATGAAATGATAAAAAAATATTGGGGATGACTAATACTAGCCTATCATGGATTGGGGAAAAAATAAAAGATCTTGCTCAGCTAACAAGGCTTAGTCAGGTTTTTAAAGCACCCTATCTTCTCCTTGTCAAATTTTAGACCAAGTAAACTAGGGAGAGTCTGAATTTTTTCTTCGGTGTTGATTAGGATCAAACACTCCAAGTTTTTTGCACATATAAAACCAAGATTCATTCTCACCAATGCACTATTGCATTAGAAGGCATTATTCTTTATCCTCATATGATTCTATCATGTTAAAATCACCAAAAAAGATCTAATGTGCATTCAAAATTGAGTCAACTAGCCACCTCCATAGGGAATCCCATTGCACAACATCATTAGAGGTATACAATTTAGCTAACCTAATAATGTAGTTATTAAAGTCAAAAAGGGTCCACACCACTCAGTGGGTGGGGTCCTAGCCCTATGAAATAATATTCAAAGTAAGATCTAGAGAAAAAAAAGTGATGGCCCCACCACACCCAACTGCATGCCTAGTATCTTGACATATGGCTCTAGGCCAAATTATTCATGTTACATTTTTCATCTTGACATATGGCTCTAGGCCAAATTATTCATGTTACAATTTTCACTAAGAATACATAAATATTGACATCTTACAAACAAAGAATTTTCATGCTACTAAAGATCTAACAACTATTCCTAATCACATACTTATGTGGTAGATTAGTAAGGTCTTGAACATTCCAAGAGTAAATAATCATTGGGCATTATCAACATGCATGTTATTCTCCTCTATGATATATTATAGTGTAGTAAACCAATTAAACATGATTTTTTTGTGCAATGAATCATTTATTCTAAATGTTTTTCACTTATGTGCCATATATTTTGCCTCTTTAAGAGATGGAGAATGGATGTGAGAGTGTTGGAACACTGTTTTATAGTCCAAGGTGGCCAAACTTTATTCTTTATCTAGAACACTCATCCTAGGATAGGGTTATGATGGTGGTTTTGAGGGTGGCATCTCAACTAGAGAGGCCACTGCTTATAGAGTATGCATGAGTGGAGGAGAATATTTATTAGACAAAATAGTTTTGCTAGTAAAAGTCAAGGCATGGTTATTTTAAATAGATCTATAAGAAGAATCTTGTGGCCTATCACCACATTTGGAAGAGTTGTTATTTTTTTAGTTGGTGATGGTAGTCCAACCATCATTATTAAAATAATATGATTTGGATATAGATCTACCCTTTTCCTGAAGAGAAGGGGGTCCATGCACCATTAGAGGGAATTATTTGATTATATGTTCTAATGACTAACACTAAAATCGAGTATTTAGGAGATTGATATACAAAAAATGCTAAGAAAAATAATTAACACCAATTTTTATATCAATATAATCTTTCAAATGTTGGGATAAATCCACTTCAACATAAATCCTCTTTTGGGGATGATCCATAAAGAACTTGATATTCTCATGGCATATGAAGTGCCCTATGGGTTCTATGAGCTATTCAATAAAACATTATAAGGGGAGAGTGTTGACCATTTTTTGCCCAATAGGCCAAAAATCGGTCCCCTTCTTCCCCTGATATTCTAGGCCATTTCATTTTTTTATTTTGCACAAGTCCAAGAATTTCTACGGACTTCACAGGGACTTCTACAAACTCTGCAGGGTTAGTCTTTGGCGCATGAAGAATCAGTTCAAAAAGTGTTGGGTTTTACAAGGTTTCTTTGGGATCTTGTCTAAATAAATTCACAAGGAAGGTTGGCATCTTTGAACCATTGAACTAGTTTAATGCCTTGGTTCAACGCCTTGGTTCAATTGGCAGGTTCATCGCTCAAGTTCAATGCCTTGGTTCAATCGGCCTTGGTTTGCCGCTTGGTTCAACCACTTGGTTAATCACTTGGTTCAACCACTAGGTTCAATGGATTGGTTCAACATCTTGGTTCAAGGGGGCATCCTAAAGCTGAAGGGAAAGTGCCCTTCCAGAGGGCATTTCTGAGTTTAAAAGCCCTTGCAGAGGGCATGAAGCACTTCAAAGGAAAGATAGCCGCAAAGGGTAAGTTTTTTGTATCTTTGTTTAGTCATGAATTATTTTAGAATTTTATCTGAAGGAATTCTTTCAGACAAAAATTTCAAAGAAATTTGGAAAAGGGCCGTGACACAAAACCTGAGAAAATACTCCAAAGGAAAGGAGGCGAGTGTGAGATCATTCTTGCAGACATTTTGTCTGCGGGAAAAGAGGCCAAAAGAAAAGCCCGACCAAAGAGGACAAAATCCCACAAAGCAGAAGAGTTGAATCAGGAAGAGACCCAATGAAATTTTCCAAGGATAGTGACATCCCAGAAGCCATCAATTTTACGAAGATGGACTAGCTATTGGGTATTCAATTTCAAGGTGACGGCTGTGTGAACGTCAATTTTAAGACAGTGAAATAGCTGTTTGCTTTTGAATTACCTGAGTGCCAACCATGAAAAGAGCCCAAGGAATGCAAAAACCCACCAAAAGATCACCCCTAAGGGTTGAAAGAGCAGAGGGAGACAAGGTGCAAAAAGAGACAAAGTAGTCCAAGTGGCAAAGGGAAGGTGATTTATTGCCAGATGATCACCAAACAACGCAAATAGTAAACGACGCAGCTCATCTTTTAAAGGGGGACAAACCATAATATGTTTGCAAAAAAGAGGTGCAGCCTGTGCTTCCACATTAATGCTTGTTGCCAAATTTAATTTCAATGATTATATAACATGGTTCCAAAAGGCCTCTTCTAAAAGAATGACATCAATAACAATGACTTCCTCTTTCTGATGTTTTCAGCGCACATGGGCCAACTCATCAAAGGGTGCCAAACTCTTTTCAAAAGAAGCACCAAGTTCTCTTCCTCTTGCTATATATTATAAAAATTCTCATTTCAAGAGGGATCAACCCTCTTAGCCTTAAGGTAAAACTCTGCCCAAAACCTCTCAGGCTTGGAAGGCAGAGCTCTGCCAGATTTTACATTTAATCAAGACTTAGCATTTTTTACCTCTATCTGGACTTGCACTTTAAAGTATATGTCTATTTTCTTCTTTTATGTTAAGTCATTATCTTTCATGCTTTTCACAGATCGATTACAACATGTCCAGTGCATTGTGAAGTCTCCTTTTTGCAAGTCTGCCAGAAGTGTCTACAGGAAGAAAATAGGTGCCTTTGAATAGGCTGTCAAAGTGTGTCTCAGAACACCTTTGCTAGTTTCCTCCTCCCTGTATCTCTACGGGCCCCTGTCTCACTAAAATAAAAGAGTTTCCCACATCAGATGAAGTGTATGGGCATTTCTTCTTGGTGAAAAGTGTATGTTTGGGCTGGGTGGCTCAACTTTTCTAGTGTATCACCTTTTCATTTTTTTAGACTTAGGTTCTATTTTCAACATCTCTCTCTCCCTTTTCATCCCCCCCTTTTTTTCATTTTATTTTTTAGCAGTAGGAGAAACTAGGGCCTAAAAAATACATCAGAGGGAGCTATCCCTCATCTAGAGACTCTCCCCTCCAGCTTCACTGGTCCCATAGGCAAGAGGGGAGTTTCCATTGTTGTGTGTGGAAAGGCAGGAGCTCAACCTCTTGCCCTGGGTGCAATCCACTGCGTCAACATTTTTTGGCACGCCCAGTGGGATCAACTAGGACAAGTTGTGTCCAGAGAGTTGAATAATTTTTGGTGTATTCTTCAGCCAACTAGCCTTTGGAGGCTTTTTGCATCAACACCAAAGGCGATTCCAAGTTAAATCAACTGGTTAAGCAGTTCTGGTGCCATCAAGAAACAATATTTTGGCATGTATAATTCCATCGTTCAGAGTCATGGACCCTATTTTCCTTGGCCATTCTGGCTATGATCCTTACCAACCTTATGTTGATCCTTATCAGGTTTAATATGACTATTCTCAACCCTGTCATAAGCTATATCAGCCTTATGGCAAGTCTTCTCAATGTGTCACTTCTCCTACTCGACCCAGTCTCTTTGCCAATCAACCCATTTCCACCTTCAAATGAGCACTACTGGGATACAAAAAGTATGTAATAGATCTTGACACCAGAAGGGGATGTGGCCAATAAATTCCTAATCATGTCATCTGTCAAGTGAGAAATGCACTGGATCAGTTTAAGAGTGAATGGGCTCCTATTGAAAAAGCCAATTGGCAAAGGCTTACAAGTGAGATGCTATATGTGAGTGGTATGATTGCATCTTTGAAAGAGAAGCTGAGTATTTATGAGAGGCAACCTTACCAAGTCTATCAACCTGCATACTCACTGCCCCAAGTATCATATCAGTCATACACAACCCTTGCTTATGAGCCAAGTCAAGCCTGTCAAAGTCATTTCCCCAATCATGTTGAGGAGAGTTTCGAAATAGTAAATCTTGTGTTTCAGGCTAATCTTGATAGACAGATTGAATTGGAAAATATTCAGATGCAAAAGTCCATTTTGGTAGCAAGGGAAGTGGAATCTAAACCCTCACTACCCTCTCACATTGTGGCCCCATCACCCCAAAAGGAGATGCCCATTTAAAATATCTTGAGCTGGAATAAAGTGGTTGAGTCATGGAACAACAAGGAGGAGAAAGACATTGTCCAAGAGTGTGAGGTACAAAATGAGGTTAGTCCTTTTCAAGTCCCTCCCACCCTTCCTCAGGAAGCTTCTTGCATTTAATGGAAACCTTCATGCACTCCCCATATCTATAATGATTCCTATGAGCTCCAAGAGGTACAAAATGAGGATAATCTGGCTAAGCAAATTGAGGAATTGGAGGCTAAGATGAGACAGCTTGGAGAAAAGGAGATGGAGTTTTCAGACCTTATAGGGGAGACTGCACCAAAAGATTTTGATGAGCCTTGTGTGCCCCCTCCTATTCTATAGAAAACCCCCTCTTGTGTGCCAAATCCTTTCTATCAGATGGCACTTGTTCATTCTAACTCATCTGAAGCATTAATCGATCCTACCTTTAATCCTGTATGTCTAGCTTTTTAGTACGCCTCTTTTCAAATAGCTCTTCCTGTATATGAGAAGACCCTCCCAAATCTTCCATAACCTCCTCAAGTCTTTTAAAATGATCTCCAAATTCTAAGCTAGAAGAAGGAACATCATGAACCAGCTCATAACCTTGAAGGGAATAAAGTTGCTGCCTATTCACAGGAGCAAAATTCCAGTCCCAAGGTCATGAGTTGGAAACAAACAGTGGAATCTTGGGGCAGAAATGAAGAGGAGGAGAAAGGTTTTGCTCTAACCCTTGAAGAAGATGAGGCTGCTCCTAATCTTGATGATGATTTTCACCTCCAGGAAAGGCTTTTTTAGGAAAATATAGATAGGCAGATTAAAGAGTTAGAGTCTAGAGCAAGTTTCCTCTGTGAACGTGTGATGGACGTTTCATACCAAATAATAGATTCCATGTCTGAACACACTCCATCCACACACCTCCAAGAAAGCTATCAAGCCATGCCTGATATAGTCGAAGAGCTGACCAAATGGAAAGAGGAGAATCATTTGATTCTAGCTCAAGGACTGCCTCCTCTTCCACATGAGTTCATCTGTTAGCCTTCCATTTTCCCCATTCTCAAGGAGGAGCCTATCTTGAAGGAAGCAAGTGAAGAGGAGTATGCTCAGTTCATGACTGATCAAGGAGACTTCATGAGTATGGATGAAGAGGAGATCACCATTAATGTCATGGAGGAGCATGGACAATCTCTTATTCATGTTTTGAATGATTCATTTGAAGTCATTGGGGTAGGCTGCACTATTCTTCAAGGAGGCTATGAGCTGGTTAAGAGTGGAGAAGGTAGCATTGGGACTCAAATAAGTATGCAAAGGGGCTACAAGCTTTCAGATTTATCCTTTCAAGAGGTTGGTGAATCTAAAGATACTTTCTTTGAAATCATCAAAGAGGATGGTCATACCATGGAACTCGAGCGTGAGGCATAAGAGAACAAGCCAGTCAATGATGCATATCAAGGGGCTTATGGTGATGAGCTAGTAGTGATTGATTTATTGATGAGATATACTAGCATGAAGGACCAACATTCAACAAGCTCCTAGGAATGAAAAAAGTACGTATATGTTGGAAGCATGTTTGAATCTGATCCACTCAGATACCAGCCAATCCAGGTGACAGGCAAGAGGAGCAGGTCACCAAATCTCCTTTTCATTCAGCCACTTGTCTGGCACCTTAAGTCTTCTTGCCAGGAAGGGGAATTAAGAAGTTTTCCCTTTGATCTAGGAGGGAAGCAAATACACTTGGTTAGCTGTATATAGTAGTTATTTTTAGTTTCTTTTCCTACTTTCCCTAAGTGAAATTTACACAAGTAGTGTTTTAGCCTTATGTGTGTTTTCCTTTGTGTGTGGGGTAAAAAGCTTCATGTTTGATTCTTGGATCTTTGGGGTTGTTGCTAACCTTTATTCAAAGCTGCATTCTGAGTCTGTGCCCAATGGACTACAAGGCAACTGGTCTCTAAGAATAACAAGCATGCTTCCCCTAGGAGTCACCAATTTGTTGACCATTTTTTGCCCAACAGGCCAAAAATTGGTCCCCTTCTTCCCCTGCTATTCTAGGCCATTTCATTTTTTGATTTTGCACAAGTTCAAGAATTTCTACAGACTTCACAGGGACTTCTATGAACTCTGCAGGGTTAGTCTTTGGCACATGAAGAATCAATTCAAAAAGTGTTGGGTTTTATAAGGCTTCTTTGGGCTCTTGTCTGAAGAAATTCACAACGAAGGTTGGCATCTTTGAACCATTGAACCATTGAACCAGTTCAATGCCTTGGTTCAACACCTTGGTTCAATTGGTAGGTTCATCACTAAAGTTTAATGCCTTGGTTCAATCAGCCTTGGTTCACCGCTTGGTTCAACCACTTGGTTAATCACTTGTTTAACCACTAGGTTCAACGGTTGTTTCAAGCGAACGGTTCAAAGGCTTGGTTCAAGCGAATGGCACGCAGTGTTGAACTGTTGAACCATTTTTTGGTTTAATCGGTTAGTTCAATGGCTTGGTTCAAGGGGGCATATTAAAGTTGAAGGGCAAGTGCCCTTGTAGAGGGCATTTCTGAGTTCAAAAGCCCTTGTGGAGGGTAGGAAGCACTTCAAAGGAAATATAGCCACAAAGGGTAAATTTTTCAGATTTTTGTTTAGTCATGAATTCTTTCAAACATTTGTCTAAAGGAATTCCTTCAGACAAAAAGTACAAACAAATTCAGAAAAGGGCCGCAACACAAAACCTGAGAAAATACTCCAAAGGAAAGGAGGCGAGCGTGTGATCATTCTTGCGGACATTTTTTCCATGGGAAAAGAGGCCGAAAGAAAAGCCCGACCAATGAGGACAAAAGCCCGTGAAGTAGAAGAGCCGAAGCAGGAAGAGACCTGACAGAATTTGCCAAGGACAGTGACATCCCAAAAATTGTCAATTTTAAGGAGATGGACTAGCCGTTGGGTATTCAATTTCAAGGTGACGGCTATGCGAACGTCAATTTTAAGACAATGAAATAGCAATTTGCTTTTGAATTACCTGAGCACCAACCATGAAAAGAGCCCAAGGAATACAACAACCTGCCAAAAGATCACCCTCGAGGGCTGAAAGAGCAGAGGGAGACAAGGTGCAGAAAGAGACAAAGCTGTCCAAGTGGCAAAGGGAAGGTGATTTATTTCTAGATGATCACCAAATGGTGCAAATAGTAAACGGTGTGGCCCATATTTTAAAGGGGGACAAACCACAATCTGTTTACAAGAAAGAGGCACAGCCTGTGCTTCCACATTAATGCTTGAATGCCAAAGTCAATTTCAGCGATTATACAACATGGTTCTAGTAGGCCTCTTCTAGAAGAATGACATCAGTAATAGTGACTTCTTCTTTCTGATGTTTTTAGCACACATGGGCCAGCTCATTAAAGGGCACCAAACTCTTTTCAAAATAAGCACCAAGTTCTCTTCCTCTTGCTATATATTGTAAAAATACTCATTTTGAGAGGGATCAACCCTCTTAGCCTTAAGGTAAAACTCTGCCCAAAACATCTTGGGCTTGTAAGGCAGAGCTCTGCTAGATTTTGCTTTTAATCAGGACTTAGCATTTTTTACCTCTATCTAGTCTTGCACTTTAAATTATATGTCTATTTTCTTCTTTTGTGTTAAGTCATTATCTTTCTTGCTTTTCACAGACTGATTACAACATGTCTAGTGCATTGTGAAGTCTCCTTTCTGTAGGTCTGCCAGAAGTGTCTATAGGAAGAATATAGGTGCCTATGAATAGGCTGTCAAAGTGTGTCTCAGAACACCTTTGCTAGTTCCTTCCTTCCTGTATCTCTATGGAACCCTGACTCACTGAAACAGAAGAGTTTCCCATGTTAGATGAAGTGTATGGGTGTTTCTTCCTGGTGAAAAGTGTATGTTTAGGCTGGGTAGGTCAACTTTTCTGGTGTATCACCGTTTCATTTTTTTAGACTTAGGTTCTATTTTTAGCATCTCTCTCTCCCTTTTCATCCCCCCCCCTTTTTTTTCATTTTATTTGTTAGTAGTAGGAGAAACTAGGGCCTAAAAGATACATCAGAGGGAGCTAGCCCTCACCTAGAGACTCTCCCCTCTAGCTTGGCCAGTCCCATAAGTGAGAGGGGAGTTTCCATTGTTGTGTGTGGAAAGGCAGGAGCTCAACCTCCTACCCTGGGTGCAATCCACTACGTCAATAGAGAGGTTTTCAGCTTTGCTTGCTTTGAGACTTGAAAATCTCGAGTCCAATAAGAAAATATAACCAAAGTATTGTGAATAAACTAAAGCCCATGGTTAACAATGGATTTTCAGTGCTCTAGGTTTGAAAATCAAAACAAAACAAATACCTTAGTAAGGTTTTGAACTCCTTCAAGTTTCACAACATGGCCTTGCCAATGGTTATGAATCCATTACTTTAGAATGCTTTCAGGGGGCATTAACCAAAAAATTAAGTGATCAAAGTAATTTTTTTAAATAAATGATATGATTTGTTTAATTTAGGCATATTCAAAATAATATTAGGTAATGGAGAGTAAGAATCATCAACATTACCTTGTGGAAGACTTTCAAGATGAATTTCCTCACCTGATTTGGGGACATGGTTGTGCTTACTCACTCCAACTTTATCTTCATATGTGGATGTAGAGAGGGAGGTGATGGTCATTTAAAATAGGGTACCCTTACTTCTCAAAGGGTGAATCATCGATCAAAATTAGTAATAAATGCGAACAAAAGTAATATCCTACCTAGATCCATGATGATCGATAGTGTGGTAGAGGTACTTAAAGGCTCATTAATATAGAACTACAAAAACCTAATTCTTCCATTTATCTCATACATAACTTTTGACCTTAGCATTTCCTTTCCTTGAATAGGTTTTCACTAGGGACTTAATTTTTAATTTTTTTGTTTAATTTTAATTTTTATATTTTTAGTGACTAAGGAAATCTTCACCTTCTCCATAGTATGTTTATATGTCCAAGATAATGTTAAATCCATTTTTATGGTCTGCTAATATAATGCCATCTCTAGTTTCCATGAATTATGTAATTACCTTATCATTTTAAAAGAGTTCAAATAGTATAGGATGTTGTTGGATCTAATCTATGAGTTCATGATATTTTAGTTTAAGGGTAAGAATAATTGTGTCATCAAAGAGGTTATTGGATGCTAGGTATTCATAAGGGATATTAATATAAATTTATCTCCATGTCAGAAGAGGACTCCTTATAAATCATTGGAAAGTTACTGATGTGATCATATGGATCATCAACTGGTAGTTTATAATTGACACCATGGTATTCCTTGTTTTAATGAGAAGTTATAGGTTTTACAATGGCTTGTTCATGGATACCAAGAATTTTGAATTTTTATTTCATAATGTTACACATGATGTGTTTCACCACAAAATATTCATTCTTTTGTAAACAAGTAGATAAAGTGTTATTTTATATCCTTAAATAGTTTGAACTCTCAATGTTCTCTTATGAAATAAGTACTCCTTTAACAAAAGAGGTATTACCAAACTTAAGAGATTTTTGTGTGCCTAGTTGTAACTATGCAATATTTGGATTTGATCTTGATGGTTTTGATGTGATTATCTATGTGTTGGATATAACCGATGAATAAATCAAATGGATGGGTAGAGTTCTTGGAATTAATGTTACTTGTTTGATTTTGGCCTTGGTTTATTTTTGAACAAGGTTGGTAATGTTTTAGAGATGGATCTTGGTATATCCCTAAGTGTTGGTTTTTTGACATGGATGTATTTCCTTTTATTTCCATATCTCCACAATAAATTAATTCTTAGACATAGTTCTTTAATTTCATGCATCAGTTTGTGGAGTGACATTTTATTTTATGAAATTCACAATACTCATGTTATTTAGACCAAGTGGGTTTTGGAATTTTCTCACAAAATGTTGAATTTAAGGGAACACTATTATGTTTGTAACAACTAACTTGTGGAAGATTGGTTCAAGGGATTCCCCTAAATGAGTATAAATTATTTGTTTCATTTTTTATTTTGGTTGACCCCTAGGTATGGTAATATTTGGGGTATTTAAAACTTTTTGGACATGTTTATCATCAATTACCCAATCACCTACTACATTATTATTATTAGATATTTTGGTCTTATCAGATTGTGTTTATCTTTGTGGAAATTTTGGCAAGTCATTTGGATATAAGTGCCTTTTTGATTTAGACTACTTTTTTGATACTTTCATCAAATGAGTTTGTATAGTGGAATGATGGTTTGAAAGTCATCTCTAGATTGAGATTGGATATGAAGATACTAGCTAGTTAGTTTTTGTTGATTTTACAAGGAAATATACTTGCTAAACTTTGCCATATTTTCAAGGAGGAAAAACTTTCCTCATTTCTCTATTTGGCATTGCACAAGTCTATCATAATGAGTTTGTGTTATACATTATAGGGCAAGTGTTTCAAAAATCTCTCAGAGATATTTACAAAGGTATTAATGGAATATTTAGGTAGATATAAGAATCACTCTAAGGCTTGGCCACCTAAGCTTCATGGTAAAATCCTAAGCAAGTAAATGTAATTATAAGCTACCCCTTTTCAAGACATAAATATATATTTAATGTGTTCCCTAGGGTCTCATTTTAATTTATACTTGTCTAACTTTGGGGGTTTGAAGTGGGAGGGAAAATGTATTCTCAACATGTCTCTTTCGAAAGGGTAAAGATAGTTTTTTGAACTTATATTTTATGTTATGAGTTTGACTCCCACCTTGAAATCCTTGGATAGTATCCTTCATAGATTTTCATTATTGAAAAAATGACATGCCCTTAAGTGGAAAGGATGGTGATTGGTTTAGATTAGATTTGGGTGACCCAAGGGTCTAAATGGAAATGATTTGTTGATGTTTGGTTGTTTGATTTGAAGGATTTGTTAGTGGAGGATTGACATAGGATTTTGGATCAACCAATTCTTGGCTTAATCATTGGACTTGATTGGACATAACTTGGTGTTGGTATTACAGGAATTATTCATATATAATTGTTTTCCATTTGTCAACATGGACATGAGAAAAAAAATGAGGATAATACTAAGTGGAATCTAAGACCACTTTATTCCTACCAAAGGAATTGCTAGTTGGAGTTTGGTCATGATTAGGAGGGGCTTGATCCTTCCTACCAATGATGTGACTCAAATTTTTAGGGTTAACATATAAATGTAACCCATCCCCTATTTATATAAGTTGTAAAAAGATTCTATATTTTTTCTCAAAAAGTTAATAATTGATTTGGACTCATTTTATTTCTAAGCTAAATAGATCATTAGTCTCAAGGTTATACTCATTTTGGTTGGTGAGATTATTCTATCATTATCATTAAAATAATGTTGATGGGCTTAGTTTTATGGAATAAAAGGATCACTAAAATTTAAGGGTTCTCTATCAAATGTGTTTTCCTTATTTTGAGTTGGATTCAATAGCGTTTAAAATATAGTAGTTGGGTCCATAATTCAAATGTTGTTAGAAGTTTTCAAAAAAAATTTGGTTTAGTTGGTTTGTAAAACAAGTTTGGTTTTTGAATTATATTGACTTGAAAAATTAGTTTATCATAAAATGGAAAAATAAAAAAACACAAATAAGATAGCCTATTCTAGTCAAGTAGTTATGTAACCAAGTAGTGGCCTACTGATAGTACCCCAAATGATATGTGGTGGGTGATATTTGAGAATGTTGTTTTCTCGACACCACTATTTGATTTAAGACTAAAGGTTATGATGATAGATTTTACAATCTTATCTAAGGGCATCCTCTATATACCTTTTAGTATGTTGAATCATAAATTAGTGAGACAAGGGTGTTGTTAAAACCCTATGTATTAGGGGGATGAAGCCACCTCACATCATAGTGCTAGTAAAATCTATAACCACTTAGCCATTAACAACATCCACACCAAGGAATTTATATAGACCACCAAAACATGGGCTTTGGCCTATCACTTGATGATGAAATCCAAGGTCACTAGAACCCCTAATAATAAAAAAATAAGTAAACTATTTATGATTTCTAAGATCACCTTGTGGCACAAGGAAATATCATACATAATTTTAATATTTGGGATACACAAGTTACTATGGTTTTTTATGATCATCTAGATCACCTTATGGTGCAAGAGAATGTCATACATAGCTTCTAGTGACACAAACAAGATACAAACAATACTAATGTAATTAATGAAAAATTAGCAAAAAGTGTTTTAATTTTAAGCCTTTGACCAATGGTGTTTTGAGAACATGATTTTTTAAAATTGAATATAAAAATGTAGGTTAGATAAAAATAGAAAATGGAAAACAACAAAAATAGGTTATAAATTAAAATCAATGTTTAAAAGAGAGAAATTGATGTTTAACAGTGTAAAATTATTGTTTAATAAAATATATAAAAAAGAAAAAAATAATTGATACCTGAATGAATTCACTGAATATCAATGTATAATCATTAAAATTCAATGTAAAATCATTGAATCCAAGACCTACATAGACAAAACCTGCAAACATAAAAATAATTAGACATCGAAAAATCACTGATGAGAGCACAAATTTTCCAATTCACAGTGTAAAATATAGGAAACACAGTGCAAAATCATTAATGCTCAATGAAATTTTTTTATTCTATAGGCTTTCATGGAAGAAACTATAAATAAATAAAAAAATTGATAGGTCAAAATCATCGATTAACAGAGTGAAATCACCATTTGCAAGTGCAAATTCACCGCTTCTCAGTACAAAATCATTATTCTACAAAAAATAAAAAATGAAAGTAAAATTGAGATAAACTGATTATATTTTTCTTGAAAATGCAAAAATAGATTGGACAATAGAAATAGATAAAACACTTTTCAGGAACAAGTTAAATTGTGTTAGAAAAAGTAAGGGAGTAAGTGTCCCACTAGGCATGCCAAAATGAAATATGAAAATATTAGAGCTTTAATATAAATTTAAAAATTAATGTATAATTCTTACTCTAGTTTAACATACCCTCCAATAGAGATTAAAATAAGACAAATGGTGAGGTAAATGAAATTTTTTTTTTTTGTTGAGTTGATGTGATCTTAATTGTTTGATATGTGGTTTCTTAAATTAAGTTCCTATGAAAGAAATTTTAGTATCTTGATGATAAATTAATTGCTTTGTATTGACTATGATCCAAGAGTATGCTTATGATATTCAAATACAAGTTAACGATAATTTTGATGGCTCTTCTGAGGTCCCCACAATGGAGGAAGAATTGTCAATTTATATATTTTTAGAGGGAAGAATGTATAATCAAATTTAATTTGGATTTATTTAATATTTTTAAATTTGGATTGGTTGAGAATTTATGAATTAATGGGGTGACTAGGTCAAATAATTAATGAGTTTGATAATTAGACATTGAATGGGTAGAAATTCCTAAATATTATTGTTAAGAATTTGAATGTCTTAAATGAGGTTTCTTGAATGTACTTGAATGTATTAAATAGGTTTGAATAAGTTTTTTGATGGTTATTCAGGAGATTATAAGATTTAAATTAGGTTAGTTGAGTGGGATGATGAGGTGGCTTGGCTAATTTTATTATTATTTTTATTTGTTTATTTGGAATTTTATGTGCATGATTAATTATGTAATTAATCAAAAGGGTAATGTTTAATGTGATAGGGGTCATGTCATTATTATGATAAATCCATTATTTTGATGGTAGATGGGTTGATAAATGATGAATATTGATAATTAGTAGATTAATTGTGACACTAATGGTGGATGAATTTAGGTGTCTAAAGATCATATTGAGCATAATTATAAAATAATATAGGTCTGATTATCATATTGGATCAAATGATCAGATTTGACAAAGTGACATACAAATTTATGACATTCTATATCACATTCATGTATAGATGGATTAAATTATGGGGAATGGATGTTGTTTCTAGATGTACTTTTCTATTTATATAAAATTAATGAAGGTAATTACATAAAAAAAATTGAATATAAAATATGTTTAGAGTGGTTGATTCATAGTTTTCATCTTTACATACAAGATTAGTATGAGGATCCACCCTTAGCATGTGAACTTGGTACAAGTTCTATCAAGATAGTTTTGATCATGTTATGAGGATTGAAAATGAGGATTTTACATCATTTACCTGCTAACATTTCTCAATCTATAATGAAGGTTGGGTCATATTATTCCCAACCCATGGTTATAACAAGTTCCATCTCATTCAATCATAATCATAAAATTATCCTATGACTTTAGAGGGAAGCTTGGTTTGCATACTCAAAGGCGTATTTTTCCTTTGTTTTAAAATTTAAAATATTTCAATGATATATATGATTCATCTTTTCCATTTTGAGTGGATATTGATTTCTATATTTTTCATAACAAGTTTTTCATGGAGAAAGTTGAAGACTTAAGGCATATCTAAAGAAACTAATCATGATTTCAATGAAGTATCCTAATTTATTACTTTATCATTGTAATCTATCATTTTTAATACTAGACTAAATTTTAGGAATTTATAAGAACAATTAAACATTTGATAATGTCAGTTTTAGCCAATCCTTGATATACATGACTTATGAATACATAATTAACTCTTTCTCACAATCTCTCCTAGCCATTTGGGTGGATCCAAAAACTTGAGGAATAAAATAAGGTCCATTTTTATAAAAAAAAATTTCTTACAAAGGGTAAGTTCCATTTTAAAAAGGGTGCACAATATTTAAAAAAAATGAAGAATAATTTTAAATGGGTCATTACCGACCCTAATGGGCATACACCCTTTGTAATGTAAATAGTGAATAACCTATTAGGTGCTAAAGGGTATATTCCATTTATCACTTCAAAGGGTATGTGCCCTTTGCATTAAAAATGGCATATGCCCTTTGAAATCCAAAAAAAATATTAAAACAAAACTTAGCCACATTTTATTTTATTTCATTGTATTTATCATGATCGAAAGCCATTGAGAATAAAATAAAAAGGTGTGTGTGCTTTGTCTAAAAGATTATTCTCAAATCATCTTCACCAAACATCCACATTTTTTTCATAGTCCTATGTATGTTATTATCTTCTGTAAGGCATGCTTATGGTTTGTAATGATATTTTTTTGTCGTTGATTTTTTATAATATTCACAAGGAAATGGGGAATTAAAATTAAAATTCTCTCATGAAAACATTAAACTACCTAATATTAATTTTTATTTTTATAATTTTATATTATTGATTTCATGCACCCATTTCTTGAAGAAAACCCACAACAAGATCCTAATGAAAATCACTAGTAATTTAATTTCGTAGAAGAAAAAATAAAATTATATCAACAATGTAATTCAAAGTGGATTTTTTTTTAAGTTATCATTTTTTGTAACTCTTCATAAAATAGTGCACATAATCCACTTGATCATATATTAGAGGCCATTTATAATGAAGTGGGAAATGCCATTTCCCAACTTGATGCAATGATACATCAAAGAGAGGTATTGAAACATTATTATTCTAATAAATTATATATGAAGATATTAAAAAAAGAGATAAAAATAAGAATGGTGTGTTTTTTTTCCATATGCCTATAACCACCAAACCACAACCAACAAGTCACAAACATATTAACATTGATTGTGGTATATATGTAGGGATTAAAAGAAATCAGGATAGCTGGTGGATGGTGTTTGATGAACTTTTGTACAATAAAAATGAGGTTCCATTTTATTTTTTAAAGAAATATTTATTGTGAGTTTTTAATCCAATACATCTAAAATTATTTTTACATAAATGCATCCATATTTAAGGTAGTCAGGTCCTCATTTAATAGACCTGGTGTTAAATGAGACAATAAATGCCCCTAGGGAATTATTTTAACATAAATGCATCCCAAAGTAGGGGATTCAGGTCCTCATTTTATAGACCTAGTGTTAAGTGAGACAAAAAATACCCCTAGTGAAGTAAAAATTCAATAACACATACTACCATCCCCAAAATCTTGCACTATAGTACATATATGAATACTCTTAAGGTAGTTAGTAGTCTCACATAGGTCATGATTGACCATGGGATGCATACATTAAGGACTAATAGGTTATAGGTGGTGGCACATATAATAGTGTCTCTCATACTATTGGTACTTCATGTGGTGTCATAATTAGTAGGCATCCTACAATTATTATACATTATTTCACATCATGTGAGAAGAAGTGTATTGGACCACCTATTCAAGTTATACATACATGTGCGACGTATACAAATATATTAGACACACTAGTATAGACTATACACACATATGTACATGACACTAGTATACAAAAACATATTCCATCTACAATTACTTTAGAACCTTAGGTTATCACACATATAGATATGTAGGACTTATCTTCTTCACCATACACATTCACACTTGTAATTAACTATAATTTATTTATGTATCTAAATGAATATTAAGTTTATTTTAATATGTTTAGCTAATTGATTCATATTTGAGTTCTTTCATTTGTTTCTTGTATAGATGATGACCAATATTATGGGTACCCCCACCTGTATCAAATTTTATTATTGAGTCTACCATTAACACTACAATACCCTACACTCAAGTTGTGATAATAAATTGTCAAGTTGTTATATTTTTTAATATTTTGTATACACCATAGTTTTTAGTGTGTTTGATTTCTTGGACTTCCCCTCTGCTCTTAATAGAGAGGCATGGATATAAATGTAGAGAAAGAGAGATACTTTCTCTCTCTCTCTCACTCTCTCTCTCTCTCTCTCTCTCTCTCTCTCTCTCTCCTCTTCTCTCTCTCTCTCTCTCTCTCTCTCTCTCTCTCTCTCTCTCTCTCTCTCTCTCTCCTCTCTCTCTCTCTCTCTCTCTCTCACTCACTTTATGTATAAGGATTAATTTTAATTTTCCTTAAATAGGTTATGTAAATTTTATTTTTCATTTTTTGTTTGTATAGATGATGATAGACACTACTAGAAACCCATGTATACTAAAAATATCTGATTTTAACACTATAATTAGAATTAAAATTCCTTGTTATTCTCTATCTCTCTTTATGTAGAAGGAAATTTTAAATTTAACTTAAAATATGTTTACTTTTAATTGATTCATAATTGACCTATTTAATTTTTTAATTATACATATGAGGAGAGATGATATGGGTACTCTCTTGGACAATATATGACTATAATTGTAGTTATATCCCAAGATCTATTATCTCCTCATACCACTAAATTTAAAGCCAAAGACTAGTGAGAATACATTATAATTGTTTTTTTTAAACTTCAAGTAATGATACTCTATGTCATATGTATATTTTTATGCACATCTATAACCATATATGCAATTTACAAAGGATTCATCAACACTGATCTATTCTAGATCATGAAACCCTAGACATATTTTAGGTGTAATGAGGTGAGTCCATAACCAACCTACAATAAAAATTTTGTTCTTGGAAACTCTCATTTTATTTAAATCATTTTAATGCATTATTTTATAATTTTTATGTTGTGTATCCATAGCCATTTCTTAAAGTTGTGTCACTGACATTTTATCCTTCACAAAATAAGAGGATAATCTCTCCTCATAATGAGATATCTAAAACCCAAGGTTCTAACATCTAGGGCATTGAGGCAAATTTTATTTGGAGGAATCAATAAATAGGAGAACTAGTTATAGCGTTAGGGGTATTTATAGGCATAATTTATTTTATATGCCAATATGACCGGTTTCGTATGCCTATGTGACCCATTTTGTATGCTTATATGACCCACTTTGTATGCCTATATGGTCTATATTCTATTCCAATATGGCCAACCTTATATGTCATTATAACATAATTTGGATACACATACATATTAAACATATTTATATGAACCATACATTGTTGTAATTTATGTATTTAGATTTAATTTTTATTAGTCTATGTTATTTGTTGTTGTTGCTTTACATTATCCTTCTTGGAATTATTATTAAATGAATAAGTTTTCATAGCTTGTTTATGCCAATGAATGGATAACTAATATTTAGCTTTCATGAATTTTGTAAATAAATTATGTTTATAATTTTTTTTTTATGGCATACTTGGATCAAATTGAGAAGTTATTTGTGAGATGTATCTTGAAAACAAAGACTATAAAAAATATATAGTGAAATTTTGCATGTGATTTAGAAAAATATAGATGACCTAGAGTTCATCAAGTTTCATATGGGATTCTTCTAATTACCCTAATATTATTCTATTCCACTCATGATGAGGAATACATGAATGAAAATTTTCTCTTGTAGACAAAACTTGTTTTATGGAGAAAAAGTTGGTCAATAGAGCACAAATTTTATAACATGCACCTAATCAATGAATTTAATTTTTGGTCACATTTGTATGGGCATATAAATATAATAATGACATTATTAAACCCTATTTCTACCTTGAATTTTAAGCTTAAATGTGGTTAGATGAATCCCTAAATAAAAACTTGTTGTTATTAAGGGGGAAATAATATGAACTTTGTGTAACCATTTCAAGGAACCCATGAGGGATAGAGATGAGCTATAAGTGCCTAAAGTTGTAGTGGAAATACACTAATCACCCTCCATGAGATTATCTTCTATTCATAATGAGGAATAAATAGAGGCATGTTTTATCTCATAGGTAAAACTTGCTTTAGGGAGAAAATGTTGGTCAGTATATTATAATACATAACTTTTAAACCACATGCCCAGTCAACAAACATGATTTGTGGTCACATGTATATGGGTGAATAAATTAAATAATGATATTCATACACCCTATATTATCTCCCACACTCAAAACTTTTAGGTGGCTGCATGCATTCCTTAAGAGAAACTTTTCGTTCTTAAAGAGATAAATAGTAAAAAAATTACATAGTCATTATAGGGAAATCATGAGAGGTAGAGATGATCCATAAACTCATTGAGTTTCAAATATGAGTATTTTAATAATCCTAATTATAAAATTTTCCACTCATGACAAAGAATAAATGGTGGCACATTTACTCTCACATCCAAAACTTACTTTAGGGAGCAAACATTGGTTAGTATAACATGTAACTTTTGAAAAACATGCCCAATCAATGAACCAAATTCATAGTCTCATATATATGGAGGTATAAATGTAGGAATTTTATTCATATTACCTCTATCCTCCTCTATAGTTGAAACTTGTAGGCATCTAAATGCATCCTTGAAGAAAAACTAGTTACTAGGGGGAAGTATGGATTTTATGTAGTCATTGCATGAAAACCATAAGGGGTAGAGATAAAATATAAGCTCATAATATTATGCATATATTTAATATAATACTATATTGGAGTATTATATTTCGATAATTATATGGAATAAACAATGGCATGTTTTCTCTCATAGCCAAAAATTTGCTTTAGAGATTAATAGTTGGTTAGTATAACACAAATTTTGAACCGTACACCCAATTAAAAAAATAGGTTCATGGTCACATTTGGATGGTTGAATAAAAATAATAATATCATTAACATATAATAATTCATCCCCAACACTTTAAACTTTTAGGCATCCAGATGCATCCCTTAAGAGAAACTTGTCATTTTTAAGAGAAAAAATAATACTAACTTTGGACAACTATTGCAGGGAAACCATGATGCATAGAGACAAATTGTAAGATATTAAAAATTTATGAAAGTTTTTTTCAATAATATAATATTTAATTATATTCCACTCTTTAAAATAATTAAATGGTTGTACATTTTCTCTTGTATCCAAAACTTTCTTTAGTGAGAAAAACTTAGTATAACGTGTAACTCTTCAACTGCATGCCCAATTAACAAATTGAATTTATAGTTATGTTTATATGGGTGTATAAACATAATAATATAATTAATACACCATTTTTAAATCCATAAAAATTAAAATTTTAGGTATATAGATGCATCCCTTAAGAGAAACTTGTCATTTTTAAGGGGAAAAAAAGTATAAACTTTACGTAGACATTAAAAACAAATTATGAGGGGTAGAGATGAACCATAAGATATTAAAGTTAATAAATGAGTAATATAAGAATAAAATATAATATTATATACCAATCATGATGAATAATAAACATAAATATGTTTTCTCTTAGATCTAAAACTTAATTTAGCGAGAAAATCTTGGTCATTATAACACAACTTTTGAACTATGCCCAATCAACAAACATGATTTTTGGTTACAAATTGATGAGTTTATAAACATAATAATGTATTTATTATCCTTAAATCATCCCATAAAATAAAATTTTTTACATGGTAAAAACATCCATTAATAGAAACTTCTCATTTTAAGGAGAAAACCAATATAAAATTTGAATATCTATTACACACAAACTATGAGTGGTAGAGTTGAGACGTAAGTTCCTATAGTTTCATAAAATATTTATATAAGAATAAATTTTAGGATTATATTTCAATTTTTATGAGGAAGAAATAGAGGCAAATTTTATCTCTGATCCGGGCAACAATTTAGGCGACAATTTGGGTGACAGTTCCACCCCAATTGATGACGGAACTTCCAGGAGCCATAACTTTTGCACTGTAGCTCCAATTGACTTGCCGTTTGAACCATTGGAAAGATAATAATGAGGCGAAAATCATGAGATGGCATGGATATCTGATAAATTAATTTTTACCCTTTAAAACCCAATGGAAGTGCCCCAAATTTCAATTTTAGTAGTGCAGTCTAAAAATAGTAATTCCTTGAATTCTGTATTATTTTAAATCTTGGAAGCTGAACCACTTAATCTCCCTTGATATTGGTGAACTTACACATCCTCACCATGATTTAAAAATGTGTATAAATGAAGAGGTAACCCAAAATGTGAAGACAAACATCTCTTCACAGAGATAAGCATATATTTGTATTGCGATCTTGAGTAATACTACATCTCTTCTCAGAGAATTCATTGTTATTGTGTTATTTCTATGCTATTGAAACATTTATCAACCTGAACTTCTGAGTTTTGGATCAGGTGATCAAGCAAGCAAATATAAGAATTTATGCACAATAAGTTATGTCAAAAAAAAATGGTATCAGAGCGGCTTGTCTTGAGAGTGTATGATCCTGAGGACGAGGTCAGGCTACAAAAAGCTTGGGTGGGAAAAAACAAAGCTTCCAAAATTTCCACCTATTTTCTCCAAATGACTTCAAATGGTAGATGACACCGAGACATATGATCCTTTCAAAGAAATGGTGAATGAAGCCCTCCAATGGCAACAAGCGTAGATGCTACAATAATTTGCCCAAATTCTTCAAACACTTTCAATGGGAAATCCTAGCTCCGCGGCTCCACTTCTTGGCTCCTCATCTAGGAAACATCCTTTTAGTGCCCCAACACCCTTTAAGGTTTAGGTAAATTTTTATATTCCTACATTTGAAGGCAAAATTAATGCTGATGTAGTAGAAAATTGGTTGGATCAACTGTCTTCCTATTTCTCTATAAATAAGTTCACCGATGGAGAAAAGATTACTTTTTCTCTTTTGAAATCATCATTGCCTATGAAAAAATGGTGGGAAGTGTACAAAAAGAGGTTCATTATAGATGACATTGGCCTTGAGGTGGAACCTACCTAGGATGATTTTGTGGAAGCGGTGAAAGAATAATACTATCCCATCAGAGCACATGATGATCTGCACATATAGTGGCAAAAACTTCGCCAAGGTAAGGACCAATCTATTCAAGATTACACAATCACTTTTCATTCTTTGTCTACAAGATTGGGCATTCAAGAAAGTGAGAAACATAAGACTCTCAAATATCATGGTGGACTACAATGGTACATACAGGGGGAAATGGAACTTTTCAATTTGGAAACCCTCGATGAGGCATAAAAATTTGTAGTAAAGATTGAACAGAAGCATGGCATAAATAATATGAAGATTCAATCCTCAAAATGGAAAAGTGACAAGGAAGGTCAAACACGAGGCCAAAATTGGAAGTGAAAGGAGTTTCAGGATAAGAAATCCCAGAAGGGGAAGGCTAGAAAATGGTGTGATTACCACAAAATTAGAACTCACTCTAAAGAAGAATGTCAAGACATCAAGTCACTAATTTTTGAGTCATAATACTCGACATCTACTACTCTGCCTCATACACAACCCACAATCGAAGAGGATGAAGAAGAAATTGTAGATGTTGAGCCTGACACCATCATCACTTCATCAAGACCCATGAGGAAAGACCAAATGACAAGGAAAGATTGTTTCACTCCAAATTATGGGTAAAAGGTAAGCCTCTGCATTTCATTCTTGATAGTGGGAGTCAAAAGAATATAATCTCTGCTAAAGTTGTGAAAAGTCTAAATCTATCCATGAAGCCTCATCCAAAGCCCTACAGTATTAGATGGTTGAGCCTAGGAAGAGACCTCTGTGTCACCCATTAGTGTCTTCTTTCATATGCTATAAAACCATTCCAAGATGAAGTCTTGTGTGATGTGGTCAATCTAGATGTTTTTGATGTACTCCTTGGTCAGCCATTCATGTATGAGTGACATGGCATC
Organism: Torreya grandis; assembly: GCA_037957365.1. NCBI lineage: Eukaryota > Viridiplantae > Streptophyta > Pinopsida > Cupressales > Taxaceae > Torreya > Torreya grandis. The sequence continues at coordinate 2,155,735 of JARHVA010002843.1, forward strand.
TATGAATCATGAACCTAAAGGATCACCCTCAGTCTTGGAACATGAAACTATAGGGTACCAGAGGTACCACCTCCCACATCTATCTCCCTGATCAGTGCTAAGCAATGCAAGAGATTGGTGGAGAAAACAAAGCAATTTATTCTCATGGTGGTCAAACCACAAAAATCCAAGAAGGCCGATGTTGTAGTCCTGACTACATAATCAACACAACAATAAAAGTAGATAGGATGAATCATAGGAGAATATGATGACTTATTCAAGTCACCCACTGGAGTTCCACTGCATTTCTAGGTAAAACATTCTATCGATTTGATCCCAAGATCACCTTTGACTCATAGTCCTGTATATCACAGATCAATTTTAGAAAATGATGAGATAAAAAGATAGATTCAAGAATTGATCCAAAAGGGTCACATCAGGCCAAGTTCTTCACCTTGTGGTAGCCCAATTGTCTTGGCACCAAAGAAAGATGGAACATGGAGGCTTTGCATTGACTACCGAGCCTTGAATAAAATCTCTATGAAGAATCGCTATCCTCTCCCCAGGATTGATGACCTACTGGACCAGCTCTGTGGTGTGAAGTTCTTCACCAAAATTGATCTCAAATCTAGATATCACCAAATTTCCATCGATCCCACTGATGTCTAGAAGACTACATTCAAATCTAAGGAGGGGCTCTTTGAATGGTTGGTTATGCCTTTTGGCTTAACTAATGCACCTAAAATCTTCATGAGGATGATGGATGACATCCTAAAACCCTTCACCAACTCATTTGTGGTTGTATACTTAGATGACATACTCATCTATAGCAAAACATGGGAAGAACATTTTCAACATGTTCATAAGGTGCTTCAAACTCTTCAGGAGCACAAGTTGTATGCAAATCTTGACAAATGCACATTTGGGATGACAACAATTTAATAACTTAGGTATGTTGTGAATGAGGAAGGGGTCTATGTTGATCCAAAAAATATTCAAGTTATTCAAGAATGGCCCACACCAAGGACCCTCATAGAGCTTCATAGCTTTTTAGGTCTTACAAATTTCTACCATAGGTTTATTCTTAGATTTTCACATGTTGCTTGGTCATTAACCCAAGTGACTAAAGGAGGAACTAAAGCTACATTTTAGTGGGGTGAAATACAACAAAGTCAATTTGATAATTTGAAGAATAGACTCTACTCAGCCCCTATTCTTGCCTTACTAGATTTACATCAACATTTTGAGTTGATGACAGATGCATCTGAATATGCCATGGGAGCTGTCATCATGCAACATGGCCATCCTGTTACATATCACAGTGAAACTTTCACTGATACAGTTAGGAAATATCCAACACATGATAAGGATATCTATGCCATTGTGCAAGCTTGCAAATAATGGAAACACTACATCTTGGGGAAAGAAACAGTCATTCACACTAACCACCAACCATTGGAATTCATCCAGATGCAAAGCAAACTACGAAATGAGAGGCACCTAAAGTGGGCCACATATCTTTAGCAATTCCACCTAATAATCAAACACAAAAATGGGAGATCAAATATAGCTATAGATTGTCTAAGCCACCCACCAATTACTGCACTCACAATAGTTCTTGACCTGTGCAGACATGAGACTGCCATTTGGGGTGCTCTGTATGAAGTAGATCCTACCTTTGCTGATACATATCAAGCACTTCAAAAAGGTAAACATGTTTCTAATTTCTATTTTCAAGATAATGTTCTCTGTCATATGGGGCACATCTGTGTTCTAGTTACAGATCAATAAAAGATGATATGGGAAGCACACTTTAGTAGGAAAATTGGACACTTTGGTATTGAAAAGACATTTGTAGTTCTTCAAAAACACTTCTACTAGCCCCATATGTGAAAGGATGTGGAAAGATATCTCAAATCTTAAACCCCATGTGTGATAGCCAAGCCAACAAATAAGAAGAAAGGATTGTACATGCCATTGCCAAAACCAACCAGGCCTTGGGAATTTGTCTCAATGGATTTTCTCTCAGGTTTGCCCACTTCAAAACATGGTAAGGATTGTATTTTTGTAGTAGTTGATAGTTTTTCAAAAATGGCTATCATGATTGCTTGTAAGAAAAATATATCTACTGAGGAAACTACTCAACTATATTTTAGTCATGTATGGCTCCATTTTGGTCTCCTCAAGTCCATTGTCTCAGATTGAGATAGCAGGTTCCTGAGCATCTTCTGGTCCACTCTATAGAAGATGATGGATACTAAGCTGATGAAGTCCACAACCTTCCATCCATAGATTGATGGTCAAATAGAGGTGGTAAACCACTTGATTGTTCACATGATTTGGATGTATCACTCCAAACATCCATGCACATGGGATGAGGGACTTCTTTTCATACAACATGGATACAATTGGGTGCTGCACAGCTCGACCAAGCACAGTCCATTCCAAGTATGTTTTAGGTTCCAACCCATGGCACCAATTGATATAACTATTCCATTCTCCACCATGGAATACACACCTCACGGAAGATCTAAGGTAGCAAAAGCAACAAAGTTTATTGAAAAAATGCAATACATCCAACAACAAGTTCATGACATCCTAGAGAATATGAATCAGAAGTATAATCAACGCCATGACAAACATAAGATTATAAAATATTTTGTTGTGGGTGACAAGGTTTTGTTGTGGCTTCAGAAGGAATGAATTGCAGGCCCACATAGAAAGATTTAGCCTCTATGATATGGTCCCTACACCATCACCAGAAGAGTTGGAGAAAATGCTTTTGAGTTGAACCTACCAGCCTACCTTGGTCTACATCCAATATGTAATGTGGAGCTCCTCAAACCATATCACCCACCTCTATTAGACACTTCAATTTTAGTAGAACAACTAGACATTGATGAAATTGATCCATAAATTTTTGCTCCAATGGAAGAGGATCATATTGTGGATACCTGGATGAAGACAACAAGAGGATGCTCTATTCTGCTTTATCGAGTGGTCAAAAGGGGCCAGCTTAGCCATCAAGGTGAGTGGCTCATAGAGAATCAAATCAAGAAACAACTACCACCCCTGATGGGGACCATTGATGCAATGGGGACCATTGATTTTCAAGGAGGGAAGAATGATGTGGACAATAATTTAGGTGACAATTCGGGTGACAGTTCCACCCCAATTGATGATGAAACTTTTGGGAGCCATAACTTTTGCACCATAGCTCCAATTGACTCGCCATTTGAACCGTTGGAAATATAAGAATGAGGATAATGTTTTGAGATTTTATTTATCTTTTATCAATGAAGTTTGACACTAGAAAACCCAATGTAAGTGCCCCGAATTTCAATTTTAGTAGTACAGTCTAAAAATAACAAGTTTCTAAAAATAGTAATTCCTTGAATTCTATATTGTTTTAAATCTTGGAAGTTGAACCACTTAATCTCTCTCAATATTGGTGACCTTACACATCCTCCCCATTCTTTCAAAATGTATATAAATGAAGAGGTAACCCAAAATGTGAAGACAAACATCTCTTCCTAGAGATAAGCATATATTTGTATTGCGATCTTGAGTAATACTACATCTCTTCTCAGAGAATTCATTGTTACTGTGTTATTTATATGATATTAAAATATTTATCAACCAAAACTTCTAATTTTTGGATCAATCTCATAGCCAAAAATTTATTTAGGTAGCAAAATTTGGTTAGTATAACAGACAACTTTTGAACCATGCACCCAATCAATGAACTTCATAGTCACATCGATATGAAAATATAAAAAAAAATGGCCTTAATATTCCCTCATTAATCTCATAAACTAAAATATTATGCATGGTTAAATTTTCCCCTTAAGATAAACTTGTCATTCTTAAGAGGAAAAATAATACAAAATTTACGTAGCCATTGTAGGTAAACCATCAAGAGTAGAGAAAAATTATAATTTCCTATAGTTTCACTCAATAATCCTCTACGAATCTCCTATAATATTATATTCCACTCCCAATTAGGAATAAATAGTGGAAAATTTTATATCGCAGCCAAAACTTTATTTAAGGAGCAAAAGTTGGTCAGTATAGCATATACATTTTGAACTCCCTACCAAATTGATGATGTGGATTCACAGTCACATTTATATGGGAATGTAAATGAAATAATGGATTATTAAATGATATGTTTTCCTCGATGCTTGAAAATTTTAAGTGGATAGATGCATCCTTTAAGATAAACTAGTTGTTCTTATAGGAAAAAATAACACAAAATTTATGCAACTATTATAGGAGAACCATGAGCAGAGACAAATCATAAGCTCATGCAGTTGGACATAATATTTATCTAATAAATTTTGGAAGATTATATTCCACTCCTAATGAGGAATAAATGGTGGCATGTTTTTCCTCATAGCCAAAACTTTATTTAGAGATAAAAATTTGGTTAGTATAATGAATGTTTTTCGAACCATGTACCCAATACAAAAATTGGCTTACTGGTCACATTTGGATGGGTCAATAAAGACTATAATGGAATTCATTTACTTACATCATCCTCTAGAATCAAAAAAATTATGAGGTTGGATGCATCCTTTAAGATAAAATTGTCATAATTAAGGGGAAAAATAATACAAACTTTGAGAAACCATTTCATGAAAATCATGTGGGGTAAAGATGAACTCTAAACTCTTGTAGTTGCTTGGAAGAGTCCTATAAGCATATTATATAGGAATATATTCCAATAAAAATGATAATTAAATTGTGTCACATCTTCTCTCACAACAAAACTTATTTTAAGAAACAAAAATTGGTTAGTATAACATAACTTTTGAACCACATGCCCAATAGATGAACCAAAATTATTCCACTCTCTATCCACTTTCACACTCAAAAATTGCAAAATAAATAAATATTTTCTTTTTTCCACTCTATATCAGCACACACACTTGAAACTTTCACATAGACAGATGCATCCATTAAGATAAAATTATCGTTCTTAAAGGCAAAAATAGTATAAACTTTATGCAGTCATTGCATGTAAATCATGAGAGGTAGACATGAGACATAAAATCCTAAAGTTTCATATGATAGTAATATATGTATCCCCTATAGGAATATATTTTAATCTTTATTAGGAAAAAATAGTTGCACATTTTATCTCTGAGCCAAAACTTAGTTTAAGAAGCAAAAGTTGGTCAATATAAAACATAACATCTAAACCATACACCCAATTGATCAACTATATTTAGAGTCATATATATATATGGGAATATAAACCCAATATTGGAATTTTTACACCCTAAATATAAACAAACATGATAAACTTGCATGTGGCCTTACCCATCCCTTAATAGAAACTTATTGTTCTTAAGGGGGAAAATAGTACAAACTTTACACAACCATTACATGCAAACTGTGAGGGGTAGAGAAGAAATATATACTATTAAAAATAAATGTATAATTAATATAAATATTAATTATAGGATTATATTTTACTCATGATGAGGAATAAATGGAAGAAAATTTTCTCTTGCATCCAAAACTTGCTTTAGGGAGCAAAAATAAGTTGGTATAACATGTAACTTTTAAATTATGGACTTGATTAATGAACCAAATTCATGGTCACATTTTAATGGGAATATAAACATGAGAATAACATTGATATACCTTCAATTTTCCTCCACACTTTAATTTTTCATGCAGTTAAACATATCCCTTAAGAGAAACTTGTCATTCTTAAGAGGAAAAATAGTATGATCTTTGTGTAATTATTGTAGGAAAACTGTGAGGGATAGAGACAAATTGTAAGTTACTATATTTTAATGTAATAATAATAATAATTAATTAAATTATTATATTAAATTATTTACAAGTAATAAATGGAGGCACATTTTCTCTTGCATCTAAAACTTGCTTTAGGGAGCAAAACTTGACTAGTATAACACATAAATTTTGAACTGTGCACCTAATCAAAAACCAACCTCATGGTCACATATGGATGGAGAAATAATATAAATAATATCCTTTTTTCCCCTCTATTATTCACATTACTCAAAAATTTCACGTGTCTATATGCATCTCTTATTATAAACTTCTCATTATTAAGGGAAAACCAATACAAACTTTGCACAGTCATTGTAGGCAAACTATGAGGGGTAGAAATGATTTATAAGTTCATGTAATTTCATGAAAAATAATTTAAAAATAAATATTATTATTATTTTTTAATCCTATTTATGAATAAACAACAACACATTTTTTCTCACAACCAAAACTTACTTTAGAGAGCAAAAGTTGGTAAGCACAATGTATAAGTTTTCAATTGTGCATCTATTCAATGAACAAGTTTCATAGTGACATATGAATGTGAATATAAATGTAATAATAGATTTTTTACACCATTTTTCATCCAAAAAAATTTAAACTTACATGCAATCAAATGCATCCTTTAAAATGAAATTAACATTCTTAAGGGGGAAAATAACAAACTTTGTGTAGCCATTGTATACAAACCATCAGGGGCATAGAAGAATCATAAGATCATATAAATTCATGTGAGAATAATATAATAATACCTTGGAGGATTATATTTTACTCATAATGAGGAATAAATACCATCACATTTTATATCACATTCAATACTTTCTTTAAGGAGTAAAATATGGTCAGTATAATGCACAACTTTTGAACCACACACCCAATTGAGGAACCAACTTCACAGTCATGTTAAAATGAGCCTATAAATTTAATAATTTCCTTCATATACTCTTTTATTTTCCTTAAATTCAATATTTTATGTGGATAGACACATCCCTTAAGAGATACTTGTCATACATTAGGAGAAAAATAATACAAACTTTACAAAGTCATTGTAGGAAAACATGAGGGGTAGATATGAACTATAAGCTCCTAAAATTTCATGTATGACTCCTATAATCATATCCTATATTGTTATATTAAAATAAAAATGAGTAATTAATGGTTACATGTTTTATCTCTCATCTAAAACTTTCTTTAAGGAACAAAATTTGGTTAATATAATGCATAACTTCTAAACCATGTGACAACTCGACAAATCAACTTCACAGTCACATTTGAATGGGACTATAAATAAAATAATGTCATTAATAAAACATAAATTTACCATAAGATTTAAAATTTGAATTTGGTTTTATAAATACCTTAAGGTAAATTTTTTCATTTTTAAGGGGAAAATAATATGAACTTTGGACAACAGTTGCATATAAACTATGAAGGGGAATAGTATGCATTTTAGGCAGCCATTTCCTAAGGTCCTCTATGCATCACATAATATTTTTAAAACTATAAAATGTATTTATTATATGATTATATTTATTTCAATAATATAATATTCTCTTCTCACAGCACCAACCATGTAATGGTGAAAGTTCATCTGGTACCACCAACCTACATTAAATGTGTTAGTAATGATTTAAAACAAAAATAAATGTATAATGACAAAATAATTCTTAATTAAAATAACCTAAATAAAATATTAACCTTAATAATTAAAATTTTTAATTTCATTGAATAATATACTTATCAATTCATTCCAATGTACCTTCAAGATCAATGTTGTTTTTAAGTGTTTCAAGAATTATTTCACACTCAGATTCATGAACTTTCCATAAACACTTGTTGTGAGGCTTTCCATGGAATTTGATAAATTTAATATTTTTAGTGATAAAGATATTTTAATAGTGAATTATCACCCTATTTGGTTCAAATTATTTAAATAACCATTTCTTTATGATTTTTATGAAAGTATTTTCGAAGCCAAGTTCTTGTAACTACCATAAATTCAATGGGATAAACTAGGTCTTCCCCATTCATGACAATTGTGGTTAATTTATTTTTTTCTTATACATAAAGAGATAAGTAATATTTTTATCCCTAATCATCATATATATGTTAAATTATTTCAAAAATTTACCCTAAAAACTAAGTGCAATCAATTTTTAAGGACATGTATGAAAAAGTAAAATATCACTAACATTCAAGGCTACATTTATATTATAGATAAATTGTATCTAGTTTCACAAGATCTAAGATGTTTTTAAAGTTAATTATTGATGAAATTTAACTATAAACTAATGTTTATAATTAATTAATAGTATCCATAGGTCTTATGGGTATACAAAACCATTCTTTAACCCATTCTTCCGACTCACATTCATTCCAAATCAAGTTTCATACATCCCAAACAAAAACATGCCATGTCCCTAGTATAAATAGTCCATGAATTAGAATTTGAGCTTAAAAATGAGTGGAAATAAATAAATCAATGTAATTTTTACTCTTAAAGTAACCTTTATCTTTTATGGAAGAATCAGAGCTCTCTACACCAAATTAGCCTTCAAAACACTTTTTAGGAGCAGTTCCACATAGTCAAATTATGCTCATTTTTCTCTAAAATTTTCAAGATGATAGCCATATGTGGGAAGAGTGAAAATGTTAATAAAATAATACTAAATAAATTACACAAGTTAAAAAGTTTTAGAGATAAAAATTTACTTCTACTATGATTTTTACTTTGGCATTTTATGCATATTCTAGTTATCAAATCTACCTAGTGCACACTTTCTAGACCTAATTTCATAGGGATAAATCACATTTGTTTCTATTCAAAACTTATATGATGCTATAAAAATGTAATAATAATATAATGGTGAATTATTTAATATAAATTTATTCCTAACTTGAAAATAGAGTAGTCATAAAAACTACCCAATGTATAGATTTTTGTGTTTCCAGTTGCCAAATCAGTCTATGTAACACTTTTCAAACATAATTTATCAGAAATGAATTATGTCCAATCACCTTAAAATTTTCCATGATGGTATGAAAATGTGGGAAATTTTTTTCTATCAATAGATTAGTATAAAATTTTCTCTCACATGAAAAATGTGCAAGGTTAAAATTTAGCTTTTAAATTGATATTTACTTGGCCAATTTTCTGTGTTTCTAGTTTTCAAAAGTAGATTGTACACACATTTGAAACCTATTTTTTCAAGACTAAATGAATTCAAAATTACTTGAAAATTTATATTTTATTACCCTACTAACATGATAATATAATGCATTTACTTTTTCATCTATTGGGATTTCCATAGAAAGGTTATAATAGTGTGATATGACCCTCTCGAGAAGATTCCTCACAACTAACTTTTGTCCAAAAGGAAATAAAATGACATTTTAAAGGGATTAAATCAATAATTAAAAAAAAACCCCATTTTGAGTGTATTTTCAATATATTTCCATAAATATAAGATACTATGGGTTTTGCTCAAGTCTTAATCTGTGATTTTCTATTTTTCTATGTTTTGAAGGTGTTGATGTGATTGTGCATGACTACATGTTGGTGTTTTGTCCATATATTCTGATCCATATCTCCATTTACAATTATGTTAATTTTAATTGGAGAAATGTAGGATTGAAAATCAATCAATGTTGCAGCTAGAACAATGTCATAATTTGAGCCAAGTCTACATATTTCAACCCAAATATAACTAATGACATTAGGAATCACTTCTCAAATGCAAAGCATGGACACACATTAAATTATGATAGATATATTAGCTACTTCTTCTAATCATCATTAAATATTGTAACTACCCCAATAGTGGGTGAGACTGACTAAAGACCTTGAGCTCTCCAATTGCCTATTTAAGCAGGCAAAATTATCATTTAAATGTTGGCCTTAGGATTTTGAATTGAATAAATACTTATTTTATACCTTCTCTAAGCTTGCATTAGTGTGTGATTATTTTGTTTTTTTTATATACGCTTATGGTATAGATTGTTCTCCCTATTTTATTTCCCTTTACTTTCAGTTTGGTATAAGTAGCCTGTCTTGTGTAGGTCATACATTGTGTTACAATTGGCCTGTAGGTGATTAATTATGGATTTTGGTTGATTGTGTCTTGTATAAGACATTTTATCTATCCCTTCTAGTTCTTGTATAGTCCACTACTTCTATATGAAACATTGATTCATGAGAAGCCTAATTTGGAGAGTGTGTAAGATGAATTCAATCCTTCTTTTGGTTCTATTATGTTGTAATAGGTAGGTGGAGGAGACCACATATTTTGGTGTATCACCTTATGTTTAATTTTAGTTTCTCCTTATTTTTTTCCCTCTTCACACCAAATCATAAAGTAAGCTTAGTTTAGCTGATTTACTAGGGGAACTAGACCTTTCTAAAGATTCACTCCTCACATAAGGTCACCCATAACCTAAAGAGTGTTTCCATTTTATTAACTAAAGGGAGAAGTCTTAAAACTAATTCTCTAAAAGGTGCAACTGAACATGCTAACAATTTTTGTCACTCCTGATGGGGTAGTTTTATGATCTTCATATCATCCATTGAAGGATTTTGGTGTGTTTTTTAGGGCATCTTTCCATTCAGGGTAGTTTCTCCAACACCATGGTGACTCCAAGGATAAAATACAATGGTCTACGTAGTCCAAGTGCTTAAATATTATCAAAGATCAGATTTTAGGTGATATTATTGATTATTTATTTATTTATTTATTTATTTTTTAAAAATATTTCATTGGATTTTTGGCCTGATTGAATGCTCTAGCATCTTGAACTATCATGAAAAATATGTATTTTCCCCTCTTTTTTGTCCAACTATATTTTATAATCCCTCTTTTGAACAAGGAATCCAATATGGGATATTAGTATAGTGTTAGTCAAGAAATTCAAATCAGAACAAACATAATAAAAACTAACACCTCTAGCTTAGACACTAAGGTGATCATAAATAACAAGAACACAATTGAAACACAACTAAAAGCATAAAAGAAAACTCCCTTTGAAATTCCTTGTAGATCCAAATCTACTTGTTTGATGAATTTGGCTTGCTTGGCTATGTACACAAGAAAGTTTTGGTAATAAATCTTGATTTCTCCACTTCCCCTTGGCACCTTGGTAATGTTGGTTGGCTTGGCTTGATTTGGCTTATGAAATTGGTAGGGTAGCATTAAAATAATGAAGTATTTGTATGTATTTGAGCATAATAAATTTACACGAAGAGAGCTTAAAGATAAATGGGTGAGGCCTTCTATTTATAGCCTCCAAAGTTATCTCTCACCTAAGTGTAGTTAGGTTAGAACCAACTACAGTTGAGTTTGAACTAATCCTAGGTGAGTTAAGCATAACCTTAGTTGAGTTAAGGAGGGGAAATGTAATTAATATTTGGGATAGATATCCCATTAATTAGGCATGGCTTTCCATTTTTACATTTAAGGTTTTTTTGGGAGATATTTTAAATTCCTTGACTTTATGGATGATGATGTCATCATGACCTCATATTTATTAAAATTTCCTTTTTTCAAAATTTATTTTTACTAATTATAAATGTAAAATTCACTTAAGCATTTAATATAGTTTAATTAGCTAATTCATTATGCTTAGCATTTTTAGCACTTTAAGAATTATTCAAATGCCCCACTTAATGGGTCCAAAGGCCAAACTACTAATTATTAGGTCATAAGGTGATTAGAGATGAATACATGAGAGGTTTCTATTATTTATAGGATTATACGTCAAATATGGATGCCTCAACATGATTTTGTGCACTAATGTCTAATGTGCAGATGAAATTAAGACATTCAGTGATTCCTAGACTTAATTTTCACTATTTGGTAGAAATCAACTTGAAGTCCAGTCAGAAGCTGCTTGTGTTCAAAATGGGTGTCTATAGTTTTCCCCTATTTAGTAAGGCATTGTAAGCTATAATAATAGTAATGTCTTCTCAAATAATGAAAATTTCCTTAATGCCTAATGTCCCAGAAGGTGATGGATGAGACTTGGATGCCCCATCGAGGGAGCAGGTGACAAAGAAGGTCATCCATCATTCCCTCAAAAAGAAGGAAATGATTAGACTTAAAGGTAAAGGGGGTATAAAAGACAAATTTTATCAAAGGTGGTTATAATTAGTGACATAGTGAGATGCCTTGATTGGTAAATAAAAAAGATGATTTACCTAAAGGTGGTTATAATCATCAACATAACGAGGCGAAAACAATGATTTACTCAAACTTGGTTATAATCATTAGCATAATGAAAAAGTCCCTAGTTAGGTGGATAGAGAGAATGATTTGACCAAAGGTGGTTATAATCATTAGCATAATGAAAACATGCCCCAATAGGGTAGGAGAATGATAATGATTTACCTAAAGGTGGTTATAATCATTAACATCTAGATTGAAACACAATGACTTGCCCAAAGGTGGTTATAATCATTATCACTATAGTTTGGGATAATATACCAAATTAGAAAAGGGGGATTACATAAAAATCCCATACTCATGGAGTAAGAGTAAGCTGATACAGAGAATAGGCATGAATTTGGGTTACCTGCTAGTATGGAGATGCATGTCCTAACTAGTAGGGATTAAAATTTATTTATTATTTAATTACTCTTCATTTGGGTAATATTTGGATAGATCAAGAATTTATCACATGAACAAAAAGAAGTATCATGGCCCCATTACTTGTAAGATCAACCTGAACTAATTTTTGTTGTAGCACGTAATAGTATACACCATAATATAAAACACCATGATAACTTAGCTATAATATACATAAATACTAACACTTTATCTAATAAACAAGTGAAAATAATGCACCAATGATAAAAACCATGATGACAATGTTGTCATGTGAATATGGATGGACTTAAGTATAATGTGCAAGGAAACACCCAATGAGTGCATATAGACTAAGTCAAGGCACAATAATAAAAGCAAATAAATAGACAAAAAAAAAACACTAATAAATTAAACACCAATAAATAAAAATAGTGAAAATAATAATCAAAACAAAGTTAAATAAAAACAAATAATGGTTAATCACAATGTTTGTAAAAACAAAAAACAATTTGTTCATGCATGTGTGAGAGAGGTGTTACTCTAGGCGACAAGGAGACCCCTAAGCTAGGTAGTAATGACATAGGTATAACAAGGTAAGAACATTTGGCACAAGGTTACCCATAAGCTATAAGGAAATAATGACACATAAGATGATGAAAAATATTACCCCTAGGATATAGGAGACAATGAAACAAACAAATAAAATGAGGGCAATAGAAAAAAAGGAAGGGGTAGTTGAGTTAAATCTAAATGCACTAGATCAGTTGAAGTTGCTTATATGGTTTCATGGATGCAGGATCCAACATGAACTTCAGGCCAAATTTATTTCTCCCAAGATATGGGATAGAATAAAATTGATGATAAGAAAACATGATTGTGTTGTACATGAAATATGGGAATGGTCTCATAAAATGGTGAGTATGTGAGAAAAAAGAGAGGATGTCATTCGCAAGCATGAAAGCATCAACATAAATAAAGCATGTGAATGAAAGAGTATGGTTTAATTGAAAATCAAAATAAAAGGTGATAAAAAAGTATCCAAAAATGAAATAAATTTGGAATTCATAGTGCCTACTACATTTAAGCTGATAAGCTCACAAAATGATGAGAGCATATGGCTAAGGCCAATAAGGATGGGGAAACTAAAGGACAAGTGGTTACTTATGAAATAACTAGGAGTCCCAGGATCCTTAAGGCAAAGAAACGGTCGAGAAAGAAAGGAAGGAGTGGTTGAGCTAACCTGAGATACCCCATGTATCCAAGTGCTTCCTACATAGTCCATATGGACCTCATGCCGATGTAGTCTCCCAAAAATGGGAGGAAAAAGACCAAACTGGTCTAGAAATAAACTAAGTAAACAAGATGGCCTATCCCATAAAAAATTTATGAATTTATATCTCTCATGTAAATTCTAAGCCAATTTTCATGATTTTGTGATGTTTAGTATTTTCTATATCTTTTACCAATGTTTTTGGAATTTTCTAAGCATCTCAATTCGAGTGAGAATTATGAGAGACTAAATGGTCCAAATCACAAAATGGAAAGAGTGTGTAAAAAGGGTGACTGATCTGACCTCAACGTGAATCTATCACTACCTACATAGTTTTTATAAGACCTCAAGTCATTGTAGTTCTACCTTATAGTGGAGGAATCTAACTAGGTAACAACAAGTTTGTGAATTAGGCAAATGACATAGTATAGCAATAAGAATGACAAGGTGATGCGATAAGGGTAAAGGTGTTGCTTTAAATTTGGCCACAAATAATTATAATTAGGAAATAAAAATATAGGTCAATGATACTAACTTTACCAAAGGTGGTTATAATTATAATCATGGGGAAGGACATTGATTTTTCCAAATGTAGTTATAATTAGTAGCACTCATAATGAAATGAAATAACAAATGAAGGATGCAATTGCCAAACCAATATCATATTGGTCCAAGATATTGCCTCTATCTAGAATACTCAATCAAATGATAAAACTTCATCTGAATGTTTTCACTAAATATGATTGAAGTATCAATGGAACATAACCAAGGGTAAAAAAGGGGTAAGGGAGGGTTAAAGCAACTTTGGCCAATAGGCAAGGCATGGTAGAAATTGTATATGGTTTAGTACAAATAAAATGATATGATGGTATGATACAATGTAAACAATCCTCATAGACAATAATTAGAGTCTCTCAAGTGAAATAATGCTTGAGATGTATGATGTTCATGGTCTCATCAAGTTTATCTCTTTTTTGTGTATCAAACCTATATGCTCCAAATCCATTATTTATAACAATGATGTAATGGCATATTGTTAGCTATCCAAGTTACACCCTATTGAAAAGGGACTATTCAAACCCTCCTTAAACTTGAAATAAAATTAGATTAACCTATAAGATATGGGTTACCTATAATATAGGTCAAATCGCTAGTTTTTTGGGGCTATCTCCCCTGATTTATCAATGTAAATATCTATCTAAGACTTAACTATATTGTGATGAAAAGGGATAAGAATGAAGCTTAGAAAAGAAACCTACATTAACAATGGTGATACACCCATACTTAAAGATCCTCTCTTGGTTTTTCCCTTAAAACACTAATGAACCTGATGAAACCAAAAATTGTTTAGACCTCTTAACAAATTCCTAAGCTTGAATATTTCATGTGAAGATCAAGTGGAAGTTATGCAACTTGAAGGCTAATAACCTAGGTCTACACAAGACACTACCAACCTATCAACACTTCAAGAACACTACTGCATATCAATACTTCACACAACCTACATATAATGATAACATGAAATTAGGTACATGAAAGGACCTATAGAAGATAATGACATTCATAAATTCTACAAATAAACTCTCATAAGACACACTAACACTCAAATAATAAGTCTACAATGATCTTTCTATTAATTCAAAGGCATAAGGTACAATTTTGGCAGAGCTTTGGTACAACCAACCAAGGGATGCTAAAATAAGATCTCAATTCCTACTTATATATATTATTTAATAGAGAGGAGAGAATAATATAGGCATAATAAATACCATGAATGAGCCCAAGGTGGCACATGGCAATTACAATAGTCATAATCACTCATACTATGCATTGACAATCCTTCAATGACTTTATTTTGGCATTGAAGTGAGGTGTGGAGGCTATAAATTTCATATTTGACTCCATTCAGAGTATGAATATGCACAAAATAGTCCATTATTCCATCCAATAATAGTTACTAGATGTACATGGGGTGTAACTAGGCCTTCAAGAGGTGTTGAGCAACCTCCCCTTCAATGTGCATGTTGACTTGTCATTGAAACTATCTCCATTCCTTGATAGTGGTCTTCAATATTAAGTCTAATCACATTTATGATAGTTATAAATTCCACAAGGTGGCCCATTAATGTCATAATTCTATTCAATGCGTACTAGGCCCTTTTACCTACAAGTTAAATAGGCATATCCTACTATCTCTTCATCTTTTTACTCATCTGCTCCTTAGGTGATTGAGATAATTAAATCATACTCTCAAATCATCTAAGAAGGATTGAAATATCCTTTGATTATCTCTCTGTATCAACACTTAAACCTTTCAAGTATCCTTTATCTACAAGCTTATCTACCTTATATGACTAGGTCACATAAACTAAATATACAAATTAGTTGTTTAGAAGGAGTTAGAAAATATAGTTGTAAGAAAATTTATGAAAAATTATAATTTTTAAAGAGTGAAATAAGTCTTGGACTAACCTTTCCCATAGATTAGAACTCTTGATTCAATTTTATCCCCAAATTTTTACTCAAAACCTTAAAAATTTGCATTTATTAGAGGTATCTGTACAGTCTCCATACAATTAGGTACCATGGACATGTTGAAAACAATTTTCAAGGGTTATTTAAGTATTTTCTAGCTATTTAGATACATTTTCACTAAATCTCCCTAGTTGAGTCCTTATTAGGGTTTTAGATGGGTTTAAGAGTGTTTGGGACTCTTAGTAATGGTTCATAGAGATTAGGGACCAAATATTTGTACCAATTAAACTAGATGTATATAAATAGACCCCTTTACCTTTCATAAGGTTCTTGTCTCCCCATGAAAATAATATGTATAGTTATGAGCATTTGAAACTGCTCTTTGGTTGAGAAACATGCCTCTTTATCAATGTTAGGGTGTTTGCAAACTGTAATGACTCACTGTGAGAACTCCCTAGAATCCAAAGTGACTAAAATGTGTCTGAAAATCATGATGACATCTCCCATAAAGGTTTGAGGTGTCCTTGCTACTCAAACATCACTCTACTCCACCTTATTTATGACACTACTCTAATGAGGGTGTTAGACCAGTCTGCCTATATACATAAATCTTGAGCTTTGGTATTAACCTAGGTGTTATGAGGCATTTATACCTTGTTTTCATATTGAATGTCATCTTAAAGGTCTCATATAATTTCAACATTGTCTTGATTAGGCCATTTTGCTTCCTTCAAATGCACACAGTCATCAATATCAACATCTACGTATATTCTTATAGAACCAATCATGGAGGTCACTATAGATGACTTCTAGATGGTTTATTTAAAGTAATCAAGACCCATTTTCCCTCCTTAACCCTTTGGTACACATAAACACTTATCATTTCTCTATTCTTAGGCCAAAACTAGCCTTCTTAGGCCTATTTCATATAGTTTAACCCCCACACATGCCAACTAGTGAGTCACTATGATGCTTAGAAGACTTGAGAAGGTCTTAAAGATCATTTTAGGACCAAACAACCTCATCTAGATGTGTTTTGGAGCAATAATCCACCATTAGATCATTTCTAGGGTTTAGGCAGGGTTTGGGACATTCAACATCTTAACAATGGTTCATAACATATGGACATCCAAAAAAGAACCAATTTCCATGAAACTATAGTGCATTGAACCCTTCATCTACCCTCAATAGTTTGAGGTCCCATGTAGATGGTCTGTGGAGGTGTTTGGACCAACATACGCCACTCATTTTAAAATTGGGGACCCTTGAGAGACTTGTGTATCCAAGTTTGAAATATCCAAATGTTGAGGTCCGTGTTGAAAAATTTGAAGATCATCCACTTATGAATGGAACATGTTTGTGAATTTTTCAAACCTCTTATTTTGAGCTAACCTATTTAATGCAGTTGCTTAAGTTTTTATAGGTTCCTTAGAAGGTATAGGGTTTGGTGTTCACAAACCCTAAGAAGCCCTCAATTTAAGTTCAAATATTGGTGGGAGCCAAGTTGGTGGGGATGGTTGAATAAATTGGTTAAAAAAAGGGTTTATCATGTTTTTAAACATGACCCAAGCCTTTATTCATTCCTTTCCCCTTTCTTTTGCCTTAGGTTTAAATTAACATGCTTTATGAAGTCCCTTTTTACGTCACTTAACTTAGACTAGGTTATTAATATTAAGGCCTTGATATTTAATCTCAACCTTAGTCTTAATAATCTACCCTAAGTATTTGTGTCCTTAGGCCTAATGGTTATTCCTCATGTCCTTTGTAGGATCCAATGGTGACCGATCGCTTGCCAGATCTTGATCATATGGAGTGTATTAACCAAAAAGCTCCTACTTAAATAACATGCATCATAAAAATATCAATGATGATCACACTCATTGGATTTGATCCAACAAAATTTTCAAGGCTCTACAAGCTTGACATGTGGCCAGTGTGTGACCAAGACAATAACTGATAAAGATACGTAGCATGAGAAAGATCTATGGGAGTGCTAAGTATCATGACTATGAGCCTAAAGATTATTGAGCCAATGGGAATATAAGAACTCAATTTGGATCAACAGATCACATTAAACCCAAGATTTTGATTTGATGAAGAAAAATAAGGGAGAATTTTAGAAGACAATGGCTACTATCTGAAGGGTAATTATAAAGATTGCCATGAAAAGTCCAAAATGTTGCCACATGGACTCCATGTAAGCATAAAATGTCAAAATCAAAGATCTTCCAAGATTAAAAACATAAAAGGTATGAAGAAAAGGGCACCCATCAAATCTAAGGAACGTATGATGTCAAGACTTGGATATTTCTACCATTAAAGATCAAAACCCAAAGCGTCCTATAAAGAGGACCCAAATTGACTCAAATGGTTATGGTTCAATGAAGATAGTGTAATTGTGATCTTAGAGAGCAAGTACCTTAGTGAAATCCTTGGAAATCTTGTGGGGACAATTTGATATCATCAACGGTGATAGGTAGACAACAATAAAAAATGGAGGTTGAGCTCTATCTATCCTCTGATAATGAAGGGAGGGTTTTCAAGGATACAAAGCTAGAATTGGTGGCCCTAAATATCCATGGAGTCAATAAATACTCAAAATTATTCTTCCTTGTGGAAGAATTATAGCCCATCTCTTAGGAGGAGAATATAAACACAACTACACATTAGAGACACAATGACATAGTTGTAATTCAGATGGTAGGCCTACACCATGCAATAATAAAACTAGAGGTAATGCATTGTATCGATGTCCTTGCTCCTATTTTCATGGATTGTAGAATAGATGGGAGTGGATTATTTGAGAGGGAATCACCAAAAGGGTTACTTGTATTTCCCCCATGGCCTTTGAGACCTATTACAAACTTCCCTTGCCTTATCTCGAGCTCCTTTCCATGAGAGATTGGACTAACACCTAGGATCTTGATTCAGTTTTCACACCTTGGTTAATCCAAGGATCCCATGTTTTCAGGTCCCCTGATGGAAAAATTCCTATTATTCAATTTATACAAGGCATTAGGATAGCCATGACCTTACTAAATAAATCCCTTGGTGCCCCTTCCAATTTATGCTAGGAGAGAAATTGACCCCTCCTATGAGAGACTTGATAAGTTTTTTTTTGGCCAAGAAATTCATGACCATTAAAAGAAGGACCTCTAAGAAATTTCATATGATGTCCTATCTCTTGGATTCCCTCCTAGCCTCTATAACTTTGTTTGGCATAAGAAATTGGTCCCTTGATGGTAGGACCACAATCTCCCACCATTACTATAAATTACATATATTCAAGTACAAGAAACACATTAAATTTATTTGTGATGGTGTTTTCCCAACCATTTATGAGGTGATCATAGGCATCCCTATGCCAAGACTACATCCTCTCATCAAGAAAAAAATGAGAAACATGGGGGATGTGTGGTACTACCCAAATTGCACTATGATAAGGATAGAGGGAATCCTAACTTAGCCCTAAAAATTACCAATTCATGTCCCCAACAAAATTTTAAAATAGGAGATTACCTCTCAGATTATTCAAGGTATGGACAAGACATTTAAATAAAAGAAGAAAGCTCAAGTCCATCCCTTTCCATTAGACATTGATAAAGTCATAATCAGAGATTGGAAGCAAGTGGAGGTCATGGTGGTACATAAGATTTCCTTTGATTTTTAGTTAGATGAGCTCAAAATGCGGGACCCTAAGAATAAGGTAATCAACCACATCTAGGACATGAAGGCCCCAAAGATTAAATATGGACATTAGTTAGGTGTATATGATGACATATACATCAGAGCCAAGAATTTTATAGAAATACTTTCTAGAATCAGAGGTCACAACATCCAATTGGAGCGTAGGTTGGTCAGGGATAACAAGCCCTAAGGAGAAAGATGGAAACTACACCCTTTACATTATCACTTGTTTCCAGGTCCATCTAGGACTGCTCATCAAAATCCACCTATTGAATGATAGTCATCTGAGCCTCAACAAGAGGAACCAATAGGACAAGCTCAGGTTGAGAAACCTAGGGATATCAAAGGAAAAGGCAAAGCTTTGGCTGAAGAACCAAAGATAGAGTATAGACCTGAAGAAGGCCCTCTACCTTTAACACTCCCATAGAGACATTCTTCAGTGGAATTCATTAGCATGGTTACCCTCAAATCAGGAGAATCCTTGGAAGGTGCCCTTATCGATATAACAACTGCATATAGTTTTGATAGAGAGGAATACCCCTATGATCAAATATGTAAAGAATTGCTCCCACTAGATGGAGAGAAGAGAAAAGCAAAATTGGGTTTGGTACCTGTGGTTCCAAGAAAAAGGCCTAGGTTGACCATTACTCATCCCATGAGTGAAATCAACCTTTTTAGTGATGAGAATTCAATTTATTAACCATCTATCCCTGACTATTTTATCTATTGGAATCTATAAAATATCCCATCTCTCTTTGCTTCTTGGTCCTTGATGCGGATTGGCTTGACTAAAGATGACAACATCAAGCTATGGATCAAAGACACAGTGAAAAAATAAGAAAAGAGAAGAATAAAAATTCAACATATTCAAGAGAAACAAAGAATAGACACCTTAGGACCATCTATAAATATAGGTGTGGTGTTTGAGCCTCCAAAATTCAAGAAACTAGAGGTTAATGTATAACTTAACCCAAACACAATAGCCTTAGAGAGGACCACAATGCCGGTAGCTATGGTGGGCCAAGAAGAGTTCACATTTTAGAAGGTGGAGCCATTCACAAGGTTAACCCCTATTGGGGATAAAAACTTGGTGAAGCTCCCATCCATGAGGAGAATGTGGTAAGTTTGTTTGAGGCTCAATCTCAATAGGCTAGAGTTGATGTCCAAGGATTAGTACAAATAATTAAGAACCTGAAGGAAGAAAAGGAAAATTTGTAGACTCAAGCTATTTTATCAGTCCTAGACTCCATGATCAATATGATAGATAGGTAATTTTATGACATGTTCAAGGCATTAAAGTCCATGAAGTCAAGGTAGAAGGCCCTTCAAGATCAAACTACCTTAGCTAGGGAACTAGCTACTCAATGGCAAGCCTCTAAAGA
Source organism: Torreya grandis (assembly GCA_037957365.1). NCBI lineage: Eukaryota > Viridiplantae > Streptophyta > Pinopsida > Cupressales > Taxaceae > Torreya > Torreya grandis. The sequence goes on from JARHVA010002843.1 coordinate 2,176,914, forward strand.
CAAAATTACTCAGCTTCTTGATATCTAAATTAAGAAGCAAATCCAAATCCCAAACTTCAAGGCTATCAGTATGGGGCATTTAAGTGCCATATTGGGGATTTTTGGAGATAAAAATTAGGATTTGAATGCTTGGAATGTAAAATTTTATGAGTTCATAGAGGAAGAAAAGGATCTCATTGGAAGAATTTAAAATCTCCTAGGCACCATGCTTGAGGATCCTACATAGAATACCACCCTAGGGATTATGAATGATGAAGAATTCCATCACAGAGCTACTTTGGTGACTCAAGAAATTAAAGGCAAGAGTCAAGGACAATCACAAAGGGATAAAAATAGAGTTTTAAACATGATCTTCAATACAGGGGAAAGAATCAATGAAGCTAGGAGAATCAAAGAAGCATTGGTTAGGACTGATAAATATTTCGATGAGATGGAAAACCAAGAAGAGGAGTGCATCACTAAGGTAGTTTTGGATTTACGCCTACCAGATGAACAACATAAAAATTACATAAGCATTATGCATTAGTGAAGGGACCCACCTCTAACATCTTAATTATGGCTTTCTAATAGGGTAACCCATTCATTTTTTGAAGGCACACGGTAGTTTGTTAGCATGATTTCTTCTAGGTCAGTAGGATTGTAAAAGATACTTGTATTGTAGTTGTAATAAAGACAACTATCTTTTGTACACCTATAGTTATAAAACTTACTATTATACTTCTTGGATTCCTATAAAAGGGCATGTATTACCAATTGTAAAGGGAGAGACTTCAAGATATTTATACAATTTGAGTGATTAATACAAGAGATCAAAGAATTCTACAGGAGTTGTATGGTTTTATGTGTTTGAATTACTAAGTTTCTCAATTGTTTTATCTATTTTGAATATGAATGATATCAAAAAATATTGAGATAGATTATTAATTACAATGTTTCTAACTTTTTCATGCTAAGTTAGTTAAAAGAATTGAATTTACTTCGTTTCATTTAATATACAACATAGATGTGCTTCAGCTATCTAAATATAGTGTAAAAGTTTAAAATCAAATTCAATTTTACTTGTATTATTATTTTTCCTTTTGAATTAGGCCTGGTGTGTGGTGAAATGTAAGTTTAGGCTACTTTACATGACATTCTGGTTAAGATCATGCTTGGAAAAGATTGAAGTCTTGTCAATATGTTCATAATATAGATCAACAATAACTATTCCTTTCTTACCCTACCTTCTCTTTTCCTTCTTTTAAAAAAAATCACATTAGATTAAATACATTGTTTATAATAATTTTAGTCTAGTCAGTGGTCCTAATCTAGGTCAGTTTATCCAAACTTTTCAAGAAAGGTACTAAGATGGCCCCTTACCATCAAAATTTATAAATATTGTGGAATAGTTCATGTTGCTCTACCACTATTTCCACCACAGGCATCTCAATTGTCAAATACTTGCAACTCATGCTTTGAATATTTGGATTCTAAAATGAGAAGTGTTCTGTAAACACTAAAGAGCACCTATGGTTCATTTAAAAGCATCAATAGGAGAAAGCTCCACTGGTGCTAGGAGGGCCCGATCTATATTCTTGATCTATGGTAAATTTGACTCGAAATTGGAAAGGTCACATGTCTTGGCCTTCTACAAAGTATTTGAGGCTACTATAGGCCAAGAATTGATGTTATTTAAGTAGGGATGTATTAAAATAGGACATATTCATGAAATTAAGTGTGTCTTTGGTAGGATATAAATAAATATTTGTGTTATTTACAAATATTAGCCCACATCCAAGCTAAAATCCCTTATGGAAATTTAATGTGTTATCGTATCTTAAATAGGATCTTCAAATATCATGATGGAGTTACCTAGGATCAAGACAAGATCACACTCAAAAACTTGAGAGACTTTGCTTGAGCTTCAAGAACACAAGAAAGCCAGGTGGGATAAAGGTAGATGTAGGAAATATAAATCCCTCCCCACATCACCTATTCAAGGTACACTTACTTTTAATCCTTATATGAGAAAGGCTTGGTTAGGTAATTCTTCCATTAATGTGCCTAGGTTAGTCTATGATCTCCCATGTAATCTAGAGAAATATTTACCTACATTTAGTCCCACGGGCATTGTAACTGATGAAGATATTATAAAGTCTTTTAAGGCCACTTTAAGATTACTCAATGTTTTTCATAAATATGTAGCATGTAGGTTGTTCCTTTTCACTTTTAAGGATGATACCTATGAATGGTTTTTGAACTTGCCGAATAATTACATTACTAGTTGGGAAGATTTTAATAATGTGTTCATAAATTAGTTTGGAAAAATCATTAGTCCTTCATCATTTATTATCAATTTATAACTATTAGAAGATATGTCAATGAACCTATTAGGTCCTTTAATGTCAGTTTTCCTAAGATGTTCAGTAGAACCATAGATCCATACAAGCTAGATGAGATTCTAGATTTAGAGATTTACAAAGATGTAGTGGATCTTATGACCTCGATGTTATTAAAGAGATCCATACCAGCCATAACCTCATTGACAAGGGATTATTTGAAATAAGTATCTATTAATAATCAAATGCAAACCTAAGGACAAAAGACTTATTTAGTTCCAAATATTAACCCATACATACCAGTGATGGACTTATTTCCTAACAATAATCAAAACATGCCTGCTATGAACCAAGTTCTAAACCTCACTCAGTTACCCTTGAATCATATTTCCCCTAATCAAAACTTAGGATTTATGAGCTAGCCCACTAATAATGGATTTAGAATAGGAGATCAAATGTATTTAGTATCAACTACTAATGTTAGAAATAATCAAGTACAAAATTTTGAGATCCCTAAAATTGAAAATGAATCTATCCTAGAAATGGTCTAGAAGCTAAGTATTGATTTCTTCCAATTAAAAAAATAATTGGGGAATATTGCTGAAAGTTTAGGAATGAAATTCTCATTTCAAAGATATAATAGGCTAAGCAATAGGTTCCAGAATGATAGTTTCCATAATAATAGAAACCATGACCCCTCCTCAAAAAAGAAAACCATGGATATCAACCTCACAAATATTGCATTACCTAACTATTATAGGATGCATTTCATAGCTAAGCATGGGGATATTTATTGCATTGAATTTTTCAAGGAATTTGAAGCATTCCAAGAGGAGTTAGACATGTTTGAGGTAGTTTCCAATAAGGACAACAATACACATACATCTGGTGAAAAGCCTTCTAACCAGGCTTTCATGGTAAAAACCTTTGATTTCCCCTATCAAGAAGAAAATGAACTAGATGAGATCCCTGAAGAAATCCATGCATTTTAATAGCTCCTAAAAAAGACTTACTCATTGAGGAACAGAGAATAGAGGCAACCCTTGACTACCTCAATCCCCCCAAATAGCTTTGGAACTCCTACAAATATTTCTTCAAGTAATAACCCTAAGCCCTCTTGAGGGAGCATTCCCAAGCATAGCCGTGAAGTCCCTAGTCCTCCCAAAACTAGTTACAACATAGTTGAGGACATGAAGAAGATAAAGGCTAATATCACCTTGCATGAGTTAACATAGATCATAAAACAAAGTAATTTATTGCTAGAGTCCTTAAAGTTTATCAAACCTCCCAAGATAGATCATGCTAATGTAATAGTTCATAAAGCTAAAGATGAATCTCCCCCTTTCTTGATCATAGTTAGAATATTTGGAAAAAACTTACATAATTGGTTGTTAGACTCAGGTTCTTCCACCAATATCATGCCTGTTGGCATATGTAAACAACTTGTCTTAACCCCCATCATGTTTGATAAGATTATCACCCAATTAGACAAGTCAAGGGTTAAAGTGGTTGGAGAACTTTTGAATGTCCACATGCAGATAGCCTCTAAGCCTATGGTGCAAAATTCATTGATATTCAAGTATCAGACATGCCTGATGCCTATGAGATCTTATTAAGTAGAGAATGGACCAAAGCTTTAAATGGGTATATGTCTACTGATTGTTCCCACTTATGGCTACCTTGGAATGGATTCCCAAACCAAATTAGAGTTGAGAGGGAACCAAGGATAAATCATATGATAAAAAGGTAAAATGATATTAATGAAAAGGTCAACATAATTGAATCAGATTTAGGGGTTTTCACCCTAGAAGCTAATAAATTGGATGATCCTAAAGACATGGAGACTTCTCCTAGGATATAGAAATTGCAATTTGATGGTGCTAGGTGCAAGGTTGGATCAGGTGTTGGCATTGTCTTAAATGATCTAACAAATAATAGGTAACATGCCTCTTATAGACTCTAATTCCCCTGCACCAATAACCTTGCTGAGTATGAATCTCTCATCCTTGGTTTGCAATTTTCTATCAAGAATAAAGCTAAAGAACTACTAGTTTTTAGAGATTTAGAAATATTAGTCAACCAAGTCGAGAGCAGGTATCAATGTAAACTCTCATACCTCAATAAGTATAGGTTTAGAGTTAAGACCTGATTGAGTTTTTTGATGATTTTAACATCACTTCCATTCCCTGAGATTAAAACCAAGATGTTGATGAACTAACATCAGCTACAACAAACCTCATGCTAAAATCCCATGATTTCTGTATTGAATTGGTCCTATGTCCATCAATGCCTAATAATGTTAACCATTTTCAAGTCTTTAATGATGACCTACATATATTATATTTCTTAACCAATTCTAGGGCATTTTAAGCCCATATCATTGATGAAGCTGATGAAAATTTAACTGGAGGGAACATGTTTGATAACAAAGTCATCCAACTGAGTGACAACAAAATCCATAAAGGGATGATCACTCTAGAGAGATTGTTTGACCAAGATAAACTAGTTGGGATTTTCAAAGTTCCCAAGGTAAGTGGAAAATATTGCAATACTATGGATCTTGGTTCCCAAGGGCAACCCTAATTAGTGAACATTGGAAAGACTTGTACAATTTTTGAGAATAAGAAGGCCAAAGAAATCATTACCAAATATAAGGATGTTATAGCTTGGTCCTATGATGACCTAAATATCTTTGATCCAAGGGTCATTACCCATACTATACCCATTAAATAAATTTATAAGCCTTGTAGACAAAAACAAAAGCCAGTACACCCCATGTTGGAATCCATGATCTTCAAGGAATTTAAAATATTACTAGATGAAAGGATAGTCTTTCCCATTAGACATTCAACTTGGGTGGATAATTTGGTACCAATCAAGAAGAAAAATGGTGAGATAAAGCTTTGCATTGACTTTAGAAACTTGAACAATGCATATAAGAAGGACAATTACCCCTTCCCTTCCCTTGACCAAGTTATTCAAACTATTTTAGGTTTATCCATGACGTCCTTCCTTGATGGTTTCTTAAGCTATAACCAGGTACTGGTTGATAGAGAAGATAGGTGAAGATAACATTGACAACAAAGTGAGGGACCTTTTCCTATAAAAGGGATGCCTTTTGGACTGATCAACGTAGGAACCACCTTCTAAAGAGATATGGATCACACCTTCCAAGGCTTGATTGGTAAGTGCATCATCATTTACATGGATGATCTAACATTTTTTTATAAATATAGGGAAGAGCACTTCATGCACCTGTAATAAGTTTTTAAAAGATGTAGAAGGTATGGCATTTCCTTGAACCCTAAGAAAAGCATATTTTGTGTAACTAAAGGGAAAATATTAGGGCACATTACAACCAAAGATGGTATCTCCATAGACCCTGAAAGAGTGGAGGCCATATATAGAATTGAGCTCTCAAATAATAGGAAGGAACTAAAGTCATTCTTTGGCAAAATAAATTTTGTAAGAAAATTAATTTTTGATTTTGCAAAAATTATCAAGCCACAGAATGACATGCTCAAGAAAGATGCCTAGGTGATTTGGAAGGAAGAATATAAGAAGGAATTTAATGATATTAAGGAAGCCATTAGCCAAGACCCAGTGCTTATAAGTCCTAATTTCTCAGAGGATTTCAATCTTTACTCTTTTGCATCTGATCATACTATGGTTGTTGTATTGATTCAAAAAGTTGATGAGTGTGATCACCCAATAGCTTTCATAAGGACCAATTTCAATAATGCTGAGTTAAACTATTCTATGATTGATAAGCAGGAATATATATTTGTAAAGTCAATAAAGAAGTTTATACACTACATCTTTAGAAATAAGGTGGATGCCATCCTACCTAACCCTGCTACCAAACTTATGTTGAGTCACAATGAGCTAGGAGAATGCAGAGGTAAGTGGATGTTAGTTTTACAAGAATATGAATTTGAAAATGAAGATAACAAAGCTAGTAAGATGTCAAGGTTTGATCCAAATGATTTCTAATGCTGGCCCTAGGCTAAGTAGCATGCAAGTAGACCAGCAAATTTTTCAAATTAGTGAATGGTATGATTTAATCATACATTTTTTGATCAATGGTGTTTATCCTCTAGGATTATCTAGGGAACAAAAGAGGGCCTTAAGAATTAAGGAAAATCACTACCTGATCATGGGGTATTATATAGAAATAACTTTGAGGGGATCTACCTAAAGTGTGTTTCATAAGAAGAAGCCACTCACATCATGGCTACCTTTTATGAAAAGCTAGGTAGTGGACATCCTTCTAGAAGGACTACTACCCACAATATATTAAGGGTTGGTTATTATTTGCCCACTATCTTCAAAGATGCCCACAATAATATAAGAGAATGTCACTCTTGCCAAATTTTCAGCACCAAAGAGCCAAAAGTAGCCATGCCTCTACAACCAATCATGATTGAAAAACCATTTACACAGTGGGGTCTAGACTTTGTTGGAGTGATCAACCCTAACTCATATGAGGGCCACAAGTATGATAGATTACTACACTAGGTGGATATAAGCAGTAGATATGAAGTAATACAAAATGGAAGAAGTGATTGGCTTCCTAGAAGAAAGTATATTTATTAAATTTGGGACCCCAATCTCTCTAGTATGTGATAATGGATCCATATTCATTTTGATTGAGATGACTAGATGTGCCTAAAGTAATGGGATAAACCTTAAGTTTGCTTCCAATCACTATCCTCAAGGAAATGGTGTTTCAAAATCCATAAATAAGACTCTGATGAAGGAAATCAAGAAGTCTACTAAAGACAAGCCTATAACTTGGCACAAGTTACTAAAGTTTGCACTCTGGGCTGACAGAATAAGAATCAAGCTAGACTTAAAAAATTCACCATTCATGTTGGTGTATGGGTTATAACCCATCTTCCCCATCACCCTTAAATTTCTTATATATATGTTCATGTAAGAATACATGGAGGAGAGTCAAGAACATGCCACTTCCAGGATACTAGACCTCATCCAGATGGAAGATGATAGGGAAACTACTTTTTTTGAATTTAGTAGACACCAGGCCACAATAAAAAGATGGTTTGACAAAAGTTCTAAGATTAAGGTGTTCATGTAGGGAGATATAGTCCTACTTTGGGACAAAGCATCTAAACCCAAAGCAAATCATGGAAAATTCACACCCTTATGGATTGGCCCATATTAGATTAGTGAAATGTTGGGGAATAACACCTTCAAGCTCAAAGACTTATAAGGGGTAGAGTTCACATTGCCTACTAATGGGAAATACATCAAATATTACTTCTCTGCCACCCCTCCTAGGGTCTTTATGGAGTAAGGTGTAAGGGGATTATATTAGAGTAGGTAGGATAATTATTTTTCTTTATGCATATTTTATTTCTTGTTCCTAGTTTTTACATAAGTATGTTCATATTTGTTTAGTTCCTTTGTTTTGGTTGCTCTTGCTTTCTATTGTATGTTTCTTGTCCTATGGTTTTCCATTGCTCTTAGAGTATTTTGGAGTCATCCCTAAAGATTGGAAATTATGAAATCTTCTCAAAATGTCCCCAATCCTAAAGGGAAGGTGTGAATCCCACATAAAGGCAACCTTGGTCTGGTAAATTAACATCATGATACAAATTTGAGGAGCTATGTATAGACAGAAAGAGGGGAAGTCATTCCATAATATTTAAGTCATGAACCTCAATCCACACTAGTTTTAAAAATATTTGTACTTAGGATTTGAGACTTGAACTATCAAGGGCATGCCAGTAGTTATCACTTAACCAACATCCTTACATGGGATGAGAGTTATAGCCTTGAGTGATCCTCACAAGATCAAATATTTGACCAAATCCTAAACCTGGCTATCTTGGTCCCCAACCTTACTAAAAGCATAAATATCTAAAAATATGATAAGAATACAAGGCAAAATTGAAGCTTTCATAATAAGGTGATTTAGGAAACCTCCATTGGGGCTATGGATGCCATTTGGAAGTTGAGAAAGGCCATGAGTGGAACTAAAGGTATCTCTATTAGGGCTATGGATGCATGGTTGGTAGTAGAGCAATACCCAAGCCTTCCTTAAGCTAAACCATGATATTCAGTATACCCTGGTTAACATAAATGATTTAAGGAAGAAAGACAAAGAATACTTCTTGAGCCCTATGGCAAATAGTAAGTGGAATTAAAGCACGCACATAGCTCAAGTATGTCTTGATGTTTAACCTTAAATTTTTTAGTCTAAGGTTTATTTCAACCACTAGTAGATCTAGATGGTAGTTTCTTAGGTCAAATGGAATGGTGACCTCAAACATTTATCTAAACTTAGATTTTGTAAGCTCTAACATATTTTTATGTTCCCTAAGAATTCATCATTTATTGGGACCAACATACCCCACTCATTTTAAAATTGGGGACCCTTGAGAGACCTGTGTATGCAAGTTTGAAATATTTGAATGTTGAGGTCCCTGTTGAAAAATTTAAAGATCATCCACTTATGAATGGAACATGTTTGTGAATTTTTCAAACCTATTGTTCTAAGCTAACATAGATAATGGAGTTGCTTAGGTTTTTTCAAGTTATTTAGAAGGTCTAGGGTTTGGTGTTCACACACCTTAGGAAGCCCTCAATTTAAGTTTAAATATTGGTGGGGATGATTGAATAAATTGGTTAACAAAAGGGTTTATCATGTTTTTAAATATGATCCGAGCATTTATTCATTCCTTTCCCCTTTCTTTTACCGTGGGTCTAAATTAGCATGGTTTATGAAGTCCCTTTTTAAGTCACTTAAGGTAGACTAGGTTATTAATATTAAGGCCCCAAAGTTTAATCTCAACCTTAGTCTTAATAATCTACCCTAAGTATTTGTGTCATCGACATAAGGGTTATTCCTTGTGTCCTTTGTAGGATCCGATGGTGATCACTCACTCACTAGATCTTGATCAAATATAGCATATTAAATAAAAAGCTCCCACTTAAGTAATGTGCATCATAAAAAGATCAATGGAGATTAATTGCTCACTAGATTTGATTTAATGGTGTGAATATCTCAATGAATTTTCAAGGCTCCATGAGATCGACATGTGGTCAACACATGACCAAGATAACAAATGACAAAGATACACAACATAGGAAAGATCTACGAGAGTGCCAAATGTCATGACCATGAGCCTAAAGATTGATGAGCCAACGGGAGCATATGAACTTGGATTTGTATCAATGGATCATATTAAACCCAAAATCTTGATCCAAATGAGAAAAATAAATGAAGCTTTTAAAAGCCAATGGTTAGTATCTAAAGGGCAATTATGAAAATTTGTGCGAAAAGTCCATAATGCTACCGCATAGACTCCACATAATAATACAAGGTCAAAATCAAAGATATTTCAAGCTTAAAAACTTAAAAGGCATGAATAAAAGGGTCCCCATCAAATATAAGGCACACATGAAGTTAAAACCTAGATATTTCTTCCATTAAAACTCAAAACCCTAAGCTTTCTATAAAGAGGACCCAAACAACTCAATTGGTTATGGTTCAATCAAGATAATGTAACTATGCCCCTAAGAGAAAGTACCTTAGTGAAATCCTTGGTAATATTATGGGGATAATTTGGTATCATCAATGGTGATAACAAGACAATAATTTAATATCGAGGTTGAGCTCTATCTAATCTCTGATAATGAAAGGAGGGTTTTCAAGGATAGAGATCTAGACTTGGTAGCCTTAAATGTCCATGGAGTCAAGAACTAGTTAGAATTATTCTTCTTTGTTTAGGGATTACAACCCATCTCTCAAGAGGATAACAGAAATTCCACTACACATAAAAGATACAATGACATAGTTACAATTCAAATGGTAGGCTTACACCATGTAACAACAAAACTAGAGGTAATGCATTATATTGATGTCCTTGCTCCTTTTTTTTGGATTGTAGAATAGATGGGGAGTGTATTATTTGAGAGGGAAACACAAAAAGGGTTTTGTATATCACCCTCATGGCCTTTGAGACCTATTACAAACTTCCCTTTCCTCATCTTGTGCTCCCATCCATGAGAGATTGGACTAACACCCAAGACCTCGATTTAGCCCTTACACCCTAGTTAATCTAAGGATCCCATGTTTTAAGGTCCCCTAATGGAAAAATTACTATTTTATAATTTAGGGAGGGTGTTAAGATATACATGACCTTGCTAAATATATCCCTTATTACCCCTTCTACTACTTATGTGAATGAAGTTTGGGTATCTTATGCCCACTTTATGATAGGAGAGAAATTGACCCCTCATATGGGAGACCTAATAAGATTTTTCTTGTCCAATAAATTCATGGACATTAAAATAAGGACCTCCAAGAAATTTTATATGATGTCCTATCTCTTGGATTCTCTCCTAGCCTCTGTAACCTTCCCTGACATAAGAAACTAGTCCCCTAATGGTATGACCACAATCTCACACCATTATTTTAAATTGCATATATTTAAGTACAAGAACCACATGAAATTTATTTTTGATGGTGTTTTCCCAACCATTTATGAGGTGATCATAGGCATCCCTATGCCAAGACGACATCCTCTCATCAATAAATATATGGAAACCATGAGGGATGTGTGGTACTACCCAGATTGCACTGTGATAAGGATAGAGGGGATCTTGAATTAGCCCTATAGATTACCAATTCATGTCCACAATAAGATTGTAAAATAGGATATTTCCTTTAAAATTATTCAAGGTTTGGATAATACATGTAAAAAAATAAGAAACCTCAAGTCCATCCCTTCCCATTAGACATTGGTAAAGTCATAATAAGAGATTGGAAGAAGCTAGAGGTCATGGTGGTACATAGGAATTACTTTGATTTTTAGTTATATGACCTCAAAATGTGGGACCCTAATAGCACGGTAATTAACCACATCTAGGTTAAGAAGGTCCCAAAGATTGAATATGGACATCAACTAGGTATAAGTGATGACATTTACATTAGAGCCATGAAATTCAAAGTACTCTCTAGAATTGGAGATCACAAAATCTAATTGGAGTGCAAGTTGGTCAGGGATAATAAGCCCTTAGTAGAAATATGGAAACTACACCCTTTACATTATCACTTATTTCTAGGTCCATCTGGGACTATTCATCAAAATCCACCTACTAAAGGATAGTCATATGAGCCTCAACAAGTAGAACCAGTAGGCCAATCCTAGGTTGAGTAGCCTAAAAATATCAAAGGAAAATGTAAAGCTTTAGATGAAGAACCAAAGATAGAGTATAGACCTATAGAAGGCCTTCCACCTTCAACACTCCCATAAATACCTTCTTCTCTAGTGGAATTCATTGGCATGGTTGCCCTTGAACTAGGAGAAACCTTGGAAGGAAACGTTGTTGATATATTAGCTACATATAGTTTTGACAGGGAGGAAGATCCCTTTGATTAAATCAGTAAAGAATTGGTCCCACTAGATGGGGAGAAGAGAAAATCATAATTGGCCTTGGTGCCTATGGCTCTAAGAAAAAGGCCTAGGTTTACCATCACTCATCCCACAAGTGAAATCAACCCTTTTAGTGATGAGAATCCAATTTATGGACTAGGCATCCTTGACTAGTTTGTTTATGGGAAGATGAAGAAGATCACATCCCTCTCTCCTTCTTTGGCCTTGATGTGGATTGGATTGATTGAAGATGACAACATCAAGCCATGGATCAAAGACACAGTGAAATAATATGAAGAGAAAAGAATACAAATTTAACATATTTAGGAGAAATAGAGAATTGACACCTCAAGAGCCTTTAGAAATACAGGTGTGGAGGTGCCTACACCTCGAAAATTTAAGGAACTAGAGGTTAATGTGTAATTTAACCTAGACACAATAGCCTTGGAGAGGACCACAACAAGGGTAGCCATGGTGGGCCAAGAAGAGTTCACATTTTAGAAGGTGAAGCCATTCATAGGGTTAACCCCTATTGGAGGATAAAAACTTGGTGAAGTTCTTATCCATGAGGAGGATATGGTAAGTTTAATTGAGGCTCAATCTCAATAGGCTAGATCTAGTGTCTAAGGATTGGTACAAAGAATTAAGAACCTGAAGGAAGAAAAGGAGAATTTATAGACTCAAGCTATTCTCTCAGTCTCAGACTCCATGATCAATATGTTGGAAGGGTAATTTTATGACATGTTTAGGGAATTGAAGTCCATGAAGTCAAGGGAAAAGGACCTTAAATATAAATTTTCCTTATCTAGGGAACTAACTACTCAATGAAAAGCCTCTGAAGATAAAATTACTCAACTTCTTGATATCTAAATTAAGAAGCAAATCCCAAACTTCTAGGCTATCAGTATGGGGAATTTAAGTGACATATTGGGGATTGTTGGAGATAAAATTTAGGATTTGAATGCTTGGAATATAAAATATGAGAAGATCATAGAGGAAGAAAAGGAGCTCATTATTATAAATAAAAAGGGATAACAATAGAGTTTTGAACATGATATTCAATGCAGGGGAAGAATCAAAGAAGCTAGGAGAATCAAAGAAGTGTTGGCCAAGAATGATAAAGAATTTAATGAGTTGGAAAAATAAGCAGAGGAGTGCATCACTAGGCCAGCCATGGATTTAGGCATAGTGGATGAAAAACATAAAAGGGACATAATTATCCTACATCAGTGAAGGTAACTACCTCTAACATCTTAACTATGGCTTGCTAGTAGGGAAACCCATTCATTTTGTAAAGGCACATGATAGTTTGTTAGAATGATTGCCTCTAGGTCAGTAGGATTGTTAAAGATACTTGTATTATAGTTGTAACAAAGAAAACTATCATTTGTACACCTTTACTTGTAAAATTGACTGGTGTAATACGTATATTCATATAAAAGGGCATGTATTAACAATTATAAAGGTAGAGACTTGGAGATATTTATTCAATTTGAGTGATTAATACAAGATATCAAAGAATTATGTAGGAGTTGTCTGGTTTTATGTGTTTGAATTGATAATTTTCTCATTTGTTTTATGTATTTTGAATATGAATGATATCAATAAATACCAAGCTAGATTATTAATTACAAGGTTTCTAACTTGTGCATGCTAAGTTAGTTGAAATAATTGAATTTAATTCATTTCATTTGCTCTACAACATAGATGTGCTTTAGCTATCTAAATATAGTGTAAAACTTTAAAATAAAATTCAATTTTACTTTTATTATTCTTATTCCTTTTAAATTAGGCCTAGCGTGTTGTGAAATGCGAGTTTAGGCTAAATTACATGATATTCTGGTTAAGATATGCTCAGGAAAGATTAAAGTCTTGTCAATATGTTCATAATACAGATTAGTAATCACTATTCCTTTCTTACCCTACCTTCTCTTTTTCTCCTTTTTAAACAAATCACATTAGTTTAAATAAAATGCTGATAACCATTTTATTCTAGTTAATGGTCTGGATCTGGGTCAATTTATCCAAACTTTTCAAGAAAGGTACTAAGATGGCCCCTACCATCAAAATTTATAAATATTGTGGAATAGTTCATGTTGCTCTGTCACTATTTACACCACAAGCATCTCAATTATCAAATATATACAACTCATGCTTTGAATCCTTAGATTATAAAATGAGAAATGTTCTTTAAACACTAGAGAAGACCTGTGGTTCATTTAGAATCATCAACAAGAGGGAGGAGCATTGGAAGGTGACATCTAGGCTCTCTACTAGCTAATTTCAATAGGTTATTTTATTAAGGATCATTCATAAAGCTTATAAAATTAGTGCCTATCATTAATTCATTTATTTTTAGTCCATAGTGGTACTTAAACTTCCTCAAGAGATATGGGTCTGAAGCCCTCTGTGGTGAAGTGTGTGAACACTATTGCATCTCGAGTTGACTATGTTTGGGATCTATGTCTTGAGTAGTGTTTTGAGGTCACTCTAGAATTTTTTTGCTTATTTACAATTGAGATATTATTAATATGTCTTGACACACCATTACACATTATTTATGGCCATCAAACTTATTTTAATATCTTGGAGATGCTTCAAGATGGTAGTAGGGTCTATGAACAAGCTTGAGATCTGTCTACATTGGTCTATCCTTAAGGGCCTATAATGTATCTTAGGATGTTGATTACTTTGGAGGGTATATGGAGACCTTGAACATCCTATTTAATTTCTTTAAAACCATTTTTGGACTCCAACCTACCTATAAGCCCTTTAAGACATGGATTCACTCTTTAGTCCCAAAAATTGTCTATCATAGACTGGGCTAGGTCTAAGATAGAACCTTAGGTATAACCACTATTTTTTATAACAAAAATGGAAGAATATATGACTTTAAATATTCATAATTACCATTCATACTAATTTTTAAGGTCTGGTCATGCCTACAGAGACCCTAAACAAACAATTTGCTCTGACTAACTATAAGTTACCTGTTGATTGTGTGGTTAAGCATGAGTGTTTTAAGTGGGCTCTTGTACTTCTTTTTATTGAGATGTCCATGATGATAAGGTGTAAATAATATGTCTTAGGGATAGATACACTCTAATATATCAACTTCCAACATATTTACTTTTACATTTCTTCCCCTTCTTAGGTTGAGGGTTCATGCTTAAGTAGGCATGTGTGTCCTCAAATATGATGTCTGATGTTATTTTCAATTTTATATGGAGTGATAATTTAAATTTTAAATATTCATTAGTGTAAAAATTAACCTTTATAATATTAATATTTCCTCTTACCACATTCAAGATGTGGTTCTCCATATGCATCTACATTATTGTAGGCATACACTCACATATGTTGACTAGGTACAAGGGTTTGTGAGATGAAATTCTAAGAGAGTAGGGTTTTTAAAGTAATTTTAAAAATATAGTGATATTATATCACATTATTATATATTTATTATAGTTATCCATTCTCTTAAATATACCATTTCCTTTTCCCATGAATGGTTCACACATAATGTTCTTGAAAACTCTGCTACAGTAGGCCCAAATGACTAGTTGTAGGTGGTTATTTGCTTCCTCAGCAAGGTATATGATCCATATAGATCTAACCTTCCATGATATCATGGTTATTGATTATTAAAATGGGTATAGAGGTTTATTCATATGGTTCATACTTGGAGGGAAGGGTGGATGAGTGAATGAGGATGATTATGGAGTGATATAGGGGTTGGAACATGGAAAACAAGGTTGAGACACAATGAAATGGTAGTGGAAAACAAAATTAAATGGAAAAGGTATGAAAATTACATGAATTAAAGAATAATACCATTCTAAGATAACTCATAGGCACCTTGAATACCCTAACACATATACCTATGCAAACATACCACCTTAGAGTTAGAAAAAAGGCACACATAGTCCAAAACTTTAACCTAGGAATCTTTGAGAAACCTTAATATTGGATAATAAACCTTAAAATTTGATAAAACTAACTGTGTGAGATTTAGAGGCAAGGAAGGTGATTTTTAAGCCTTTGAGGCTATCATGGAAGATTAGAAAATTGCTAATAAAAATGTAATGATGATTTGCCAAGGTTTCAACACTCCATTTCAAGTCTTTAACTATGTTTCAATATTATGAGGGTAACATTGAGAAACATACAATGTTCCCACATAGTGAAAATTAGATTCATATGTATACCCCTTCCTTGAAGACACCATGAGAAGATATGAGGCTGATGGACCTCAAGCTTGAGCAAGGTGGCATGGAAAAGGCTGAGACACTTAACCAATCCTTCAATGTAGTCAACTTCTTCTAGAGAAAGCACTCAACACTCTATTCAATATCAAAATTTGTTTATAGAGTACATACCCTTCCAATATAGATGTTTTTTGGTTCCATAGGCTCACACAAGTGATCCAAACACTTAAAATCCCATGAAAGGTCCCTTTAAGACTTGAATAAACATGATCAACCATTGGTTTGAAAAATGCCATGAAAGGTCCCTTTAAGACTTGAAGAAACATGATCAACCATTGGTTTGACCAAACAAGCTAAGAATCCATCAAAGCATTCCTATTTTATTTGGCTTGTGTAGACATGGATGATATTTAGGGGCCCCTTAAGTTCTTAAGGAATGTTCATATGGCTTAGGGGACCAATATAAATACAAATGCCCATGGATAAAATCTAAGTTTACTTACCTTGGCTAAGAGCTTGGGCCCCATTCTCTTTCCTCCATACGGTCCAAGCATAAATATGAAGTGATATTTAAGCCTAACAATGAGCTTGAGGGGAAGGTAGGTTGGTTTTAAGATATATAGGCACTAAAAAACTCTACTTTCTCCTTTACTTGCAACATTTCTGACTTCCCCCTATAGTTCCCTAACTCCACTTGAGTCAGTCCATACTGTACAGATCCATACCATTTAGAAAACCTTTAAATCCTAAAATTTCCTTTCATTTTATATTTTCTAGACCAAAAGATATTATTAGCAGTATGATGGAGGGAATTTAAGAGTCATGTTATGATTTTAAGTCCATGGTACAAATTAGGGGAGTTGAAAATTCATAAATTGGTAGGTGTGGGGGCTATTAGGGAGGATTTAAGCATTGGTCATGGTGAGAATGGGTTAAATGGAATATGAAAGACTTTAGTAATGGCTCGATGAAACCTATGAGGTCTATTGTAGGTGTGGATAGTATCCCAGTGGCCCATCAAGGTCAAATTAGGTCTCATTATGACAAAAAAATATTGATTTTGGCACACACTGATGAACTTAAGAAGACATATCAAATGAATATCATGCTAACATTTATGAAGAGACATTTAGAAACTAACAAAGACCTCAATTAGACCCCAATATGCTTCATGA
Organism: Torreya grandis; assembly: GCA_037957365.1. Lineage (NCBI taxonomy): Eukaryota > Viridiplantae > Streptophyta > Pinopsida > Cupressales > Taxaceae > Torreya > Torreya grandis. The sequence continues at coordinate 2,194,019 of JARHVA010002843.1, forward strand.
TGTTCTCACAAACTTGAAAATGGATCATACCTTATATTTTGGCAAATTAGATATGTTACATGATCCTTCACTAGGTTATCTTCTTAACTCACCTTTACCATGACATTTTTGAATTCTAAAGCTTCATCAAAGTGACTGAGGGACCTATACATGTTCAAAAATCATGAAAACAATTGATAAATGTTGAAATATAGGTGAGGAGAAACATTAGGCATCTTGTCACATGAGAAAACAATGATCTTATTTAAATAATCTAATCTCTCAAGATGAATAAAAACCATGAGGACTAATGATTTTGGATCAGCACTCAAAGACTTGAGGTTGACCCCTTTATAGGTCTAAGATAAAAAATTTGTTGAAACCTATCTAATTGGGTTTGAATTTTTTTGTCTTCTTCTTATCAACCATGGTGTTCTTTTGGTTTTCCTTAAGAACAAGATCACCAAGATCTAACTCTCTATGTTTGACCCATTGATTATATTGGACACAGAGTTAGTTTTGGTATGCTTAAAGGCTATTTATAGTGGCCATATACTTCTCATCTAGTGACTTTAGCTCTTGCAGGTGAGAGATTGTATAAACTTCATCATCTAGGATGTGTTTCATTAAGATACACAAATAAGGTAACTCAAACTCAATGGGAAAGATGGCATTAGTGTAGACTAGGGAATATGGTGTGGCTCCTGTTAGAGTATATTACGCCCAAAGGGCATGGAAGATATATAATTAAAAATCATGGCCAACATAATTGAAAATCTTTTCAAGGACGTTGACAATGGTTTTATTATATGCTTTAGCTTGGTCATTATTTTGGGGGTAATATGTGGTGGAAAATTGTTTGGTAATGTTGTACTCAACATAAAGGGATTTCACATCCTTGTTCTTAAATGATCTACCATTATCAGATATAATGTCAAATGGGATACCATAATAGTAGATGAGATGGTTGAAGATGAATTTAGAAATCTATTTTCTAGTTATGTGAGTGAAGGGTACAGATTCAACCCACTTAGCTAAATACTCAATATCAATAAGGATGTGTTTATGGCCATCATATGAAGTAGGGTTAATCTTCTCAATAAGATTGATTCCCTATGTTTAGCCATGTTTTAATCACTAGTTTTAGTGTTTTACCTAGGGGATGAATCAAATTGACATGCCTTTAACATTAGTTTTACCTTTTGACATAATCAACTGCATGTGCTTCAATAATTATCCAACAATAACCAGTACGTAGGATATTTTTGGAAAGGTTGGCCCCATTGGTGTGGGTTGCACATAATCTTTCATGCACTTCTCATAATACTAATTTTGATTCTACCAAAGTTAAACAATGAAGTAGAGTTATATCAAAGCTTCTGTGGTAAAGGGGTAGGTCAATTAGGGTATATTAGGAGGTTTGGTGGGTAAAAGATTTTTATTTTTTGTGATAGGTTTGGTATAAGAATGTGATCATGAAGTTAGTTATATAAATATGAGTAAAAAATAAAGATGGGACCAATAATATCATATATCATTACGATGATCAAAGGTTCATGAACAGGTGCTAGAAGATGTTCAATGAGGAACTGATACTCTTTTGCCTTATCTATGTTGTGGATCAAAGAACCAATGGTATCCATGGAATCCATCATCTTGTTATTGGTCCAAGGTATGTGTTAAAAATGTATATTGGAAATATGTTATTTGAGAGTGTCCACTATGGCCTTGTATGATACCATCTTTTAATATTTGGTCTAAAAGTGGTTTATAACCTAATTGATGATTAACTAAGAATCACCATAAACTATGAGATGTTGAAGATTCTATTGTACTATTTGATGAAGCCCTATAATGAGTGCTTCATATTTGACCATGTTGTTAGCATTGGTAAAGTTGACATAGAATGATTTAAGAATGAGACCCCCCTATGGTGAAATAAATAATAGGCCTATCCCCGATCCATATGTGTAAATGATCCATCACAATACAACTTCCATTACTACTCCTCAAGAGGTGTTTATATAATGGTCATAATGGATTCATCTGGGAATTTAAACATGAGTGGTTGGGTATCTAAAATCAAAGCTTCAACAAGCTGGTCTAAAAAGACTTATCCCCTTATGGCATTTTGATTAACATACTCAATCTCAAACTTGCTCAATAACATAATCCATTTAACCATGAAACCCTGTAAATCTATTTTGGATAGTAGATACTTGAGAGGATCTACTTTGACAATAACTATGGTCTTGTTGTTAAACATGCAATGACACAAATTTTGGACTTTAAAGACCATAGATAAACAAGATTTTTATATTAGCTTATAATTATGCTCATACATGACTAGTGTACAACTTAGATAGTATATGGTATGTTCTTTTCCATTCTCAACATGCTGAGCTAGAAGTGCCCCCAAGGCATTATTAGTGTTTGATAAGTATAAAAAAGATGGCCTTCTTGGCATTGGTGGTAACAAAATAGGTGGCTTGGTAATATATTCCTTTAGGTTATAAAAGGATTTTTGACATTATTAATCCCAAAGAAATGTACCACCTTTCTTTAATAAGTGAGTGAAATGATGTCATTTATCAACTAACTATGAAATGAAGCATTTGATGGACTAAATTTTTCCTTACAGACTATGAAGCTGCTTCAAATTGAAAGATGGTAGCATCTCAATAATGACTTGTACCTTGGTAGGATCAACTTCAATGACTTTTCAAAATATGATGAATCCTAAAATTTTACTAAAGTGCCACCAAAAATGCACTTCTTAGGATTCAAGTGAGCCTTGTACTTAGAAAGCCTTTCAAATATCCTTCATAGCATGACTCGATGATCTACACTAGTCTTTGATTTACCCAATATGTCATCGACATAGTCTTCAACAATGTCATGCATCATATAATGAAATATGATGGTCATGGATGTTTGGTATGTGGCCCCAACATTCTTAAATCTTAATGGAATAACTTGACAGAAAAATATTCCCTAAAGAGTGGTGAATGCTATTTTGTGTTGGTCTTTTGGCATAATCCTGATCTGATTATATCCTAAAAATCCATCTGTGAAGGATAACATTTCATACTCAATTGTGGATTCAACTATCATGTCAATATTTAGCAAAGGAAAGTCATCTTTGGGGAAAGCCTTGTTAATGTCTCTGAAATCAGTGTAGATTATGACTCTTTCTAGATTTTTACTGACAGGCACAACATTTGATATGTACTCTAAATAGTTGATCGATCAGATGCATCTCACTTCCAAGAGTTTTTACAACTCTTTATTTACTAATAAAACAATATGAGGATGAATTTTATGTAATTTATATTTCATAATTTTGGCATCATATGTGCAACAAGGTGGTGTACAACCAAGGTAGGGTCTAAACCTAGCATGTTTGAATAAGCCCAAGTAAAAATGTCAACAAATACCCTCAAAAGGGATATAAAAACTTCATGTTCTTCCTCAGTGAGGGATGTGCCTAATTTGATCCACTTCAGGTCATTTGGAGTCAGATGTTGAATTTTATAATATCTCCTACTAGGAGATTTAAGCCATCTTATATAATAACATGCAATGATATGAATTAGCATTCAATAACAAAGTCCTCTGGTTGGATTGGTTATTCAATATTTCTTAAACAAGATGAATCTGAATCTCCTAATGGTAATGATGGCCACGCCACAAATACTATAGGAAACTCTTAGATAATTTTATCAAAGGCATGTTATTCTGCTAAATTGAACTCAGACCCAAAATTAAGTTCATCTTTGGTGGTCTCCTAAGCTTCATTTGAGGAAAGGTGAACACTCCCATCTAGTGACACTTGAAATAGGTTTTCACCAAAATATTGGCCCTTTCTCTTTACTTTATCCTTGGTCTAAAAGCACCTCAAAGAGATTTTCAATTTAGGACCTCAATGTTTTATTATTTAGTTTTTGAATAAGGGTGTTCACCCGCTCTCTAAAATAGGTTGAAGGATCCAAGTTGATAGAAAACCCTTGTTCATGGTCTCCTAACAAAACATTATCTCTTAAGCCTAAAAAATTACCAAAGGCCTCATAATTTTCAAACTTGTCAATAGGCACTATGGATTCTTGTTGGTCCTAGTTTGTAAGTTGAGGATGATAAAGGGAAAGTGTGGAATGTCTAGCTATTGGGGTAATGGTGTAAATAATATGGGGGTCAAATAGGGTAGTATTAGATAGGTCTTTGTAAATGCTATGATCAGACTCTGCTTCACTACCAACATCATCTTCACTAGTCATTGGCATTAGAACATGAATAAGATACATGGGGTCACCCCCAAGTGGTTTAAATCTATGACCATAGGCTCTTTTGTATCTGGGCATACAAACAAACTCAAGAGTACCTTGTTGGTTTGCCCCAAAGCCTCCTCCTTCATAAGCTTGATTATACATGATCTTTTTAGGAATGGGATACTTTGGATTGTGGTAGAAATCAACCAATTTATCATTATACAACTAGGAATAATCATTGGCTAGTGGGTGAACTTCTTGGTAAGTGGCCAGTGTGAAAATAATAGGTGTTAGGATATGAATCTTGCCTTTTCACTTTCATCACCATTCCATGCAAGGTGGTTGAGCTGTAGGTCTTCCACAAGACTTGGGATTCTATAGAAGCTTGATAATGTGGAATGTGTCATGGGACAAATACTCTCCTGGACCATTATCAAAAATGGTAAAATGATTAGACATTTCAAGATGAATCATATGTGAAGATGAGGTAAGGCTATTTAGGTCTACATAATTGGTGTCTAGTAATTCAACAAGTATCTCTTTGTATTTTTCCTTCTTGGGTACTAGATCTAGGCCAAAATGGTAGTTGTAACTTTCATATTTAGTATCCAAGTATTTATAGTGTTCATAAGGTTGTAGATCTCCATGGATAGTTAACTCCATTCTTGAGTTAGGGAATTTGACACATTCATAAAATGTAAAAGGGATTGAACGAATCTCATGTATCCATGGTCTACCCAAAATAAAATTATATGATAGGTCTAGGTCCATCACATGGCAAAGCATATCATCGATCAAGGGCCTAATGATAATTGGAAAGCTTATGGTTCTTTGTGATTCCCACTCCTCATTGTCATAGGATATGATATTAATGGTTTTTTGCTATAGATTGGATATTGTATCTCCTAGATGTTTGATGAGATTTAGAGACACAATATTCAAACTTAATCCATTATCTATGAGGACATGTTTGAATTTGTGCCATGTGATGATAACTTCAATGTATAATAGGTTGTTGTAGAGGGGGCCAAGGGATTACATATCACTTTGGTAAAGGTCAAATATTGGCCTGGGGATAGATATCTAACCAACGCTTGGAATTTGTCTGGGGTTATGTCATTTAGATTGTGAGATTGGCCTAGGAGTTTTTTTAGGATGTTCTTATTGATTGTAGATGTACATAATAAATCTAGAATGGATATTTGTGTAAGTGTATTATGGATTTATTACATAATGTCATATATATTTTACTTAATAGTGGTAAATGATTGTTCCTAACTAGCATGATAGGTTGAACCATTTGATTGGTAGGAGGTTGCAGGCACAGGATGGTAATCTTAGACCATTGAGTTGTGATTGCATAATCAAGATTGGATATAATACTATTGCTACTAGAAAATGATGGAGATGGTCTAGATGGGATAAGTCTTGATTATTGGTGCACTTGGTTGTGGTCATGGGGCAATGATGAGTTATCGATATTAAGTAATGAAATATTAATCCCTAGTTATTATTACATTTGGAAATAGTCCCAAGTCAAGGAAGGATTACTAGAATAGGTGGGTTAATTAAATTTTTTTGGCAATGGTACTAGTCTATTGGTACTTGGTGTAGAATTTATGGTAATGGTAGAAACATGTCCACCAACAATATGACCTAAAAATTTATTTTAATCATGTGTAACTATGTGGTAAGACTATTGGTTGTTGGGGTCATTTTGGTTTTGGTTCCTCTCATTTGGTTATCATTATTATTGCTAATGATGTTGTTGTATTTATTGCTAATAATGTTGTTTTTTTGGTGACCTTTGTTATTATTTATATTGATTATTATTGTTATGTTGTATAAAAGGGTTGTGGTAAATACCCAAGTTTTGATTTCACATAGATGCTCTATTATCCAATTGGATTTCCCCATTTTCTAACATATTTTGAATAAGGTGCTTTAACTGCACATAATGGTGTATAGAATATCCATGAACATGGTGCTATTCATATAACTCATTTTTTATGTACCAATCTAGATACAATACACCTTAAGGATAGTGTTTCAAAATTAGCCAATTAATCATATTAGCCATGGAAAGCTTACAAAACACTACTTTGATGGGCTCACCAAGATTGTTAAAGACCGGAGGAGTGGGTTTTATTTTTGGAGGAGGGGTTTAAAAAGGTGGTGGTAATTAAATTTGAGGTACTATGTAGGTTGTTTCACTTGTTACATTTGTGGCATGGGTTGAGTAGATGGTGTTTTCACTATTTGGACATGATAAAACTCAATAAATCCATTTCCAATAATTTTCTTGTTGCAATTGTATGGTTTAGACTTTTCATAGTTACTATCTTGAGTTGGTTTTGACACTTGCACTTGGACTTGGTTAGGGCTTTGACTTGGGATTATGCCTTGGTTTTGATTTTGATTATTATTAGAGGAGGTCAACTTAATAATCCCTTTGTTGATAAGGTATTTTTCAATCTATAATCCTTTGTCGATGATCTCTTTGAAAGTATGTGTACACTAAAGCTTCATATGATAGGATATCTCACTATGCAAATTCTTAGGAAACTCAGTGGCTAATTTTTTATCTGGTAAGTTATGGGGAAAGAAACTAGCCAATGCTCTCCATCTCTGTAAGTAACTCAAAAAGTTCTCTCCAGCTTTCTATTTAGCCTGAGTCAAATCTACTAATGAAATATCATGCTTGAAATTATAGGAGAAGTGCTACATAAATTGATATAAGAGGTCATCAAAATCAAATACTAATGTTTTTAGCAACTTGAGAAACCAATCCAAAGCCTATCTAGCTAGACTTTGAGGAAATAAAAGGAGTAGGTAAATGTCACTATAATCCACTAGTTGGTAAGTGACAAAGAACTATGTAAGATGTGCTTTAGGGTCTCCTTTACCCTTGTACTTATCAACTTTTGGTGGTTCATAACCTAGAGGAAATGGTATTTGAATATACTCCATGTTGAATGGGTATGGGCACATGTCATCTAATTTTAATTTCTTGGTTTGATTCCCTATTTGAATGGCCACAATCACATCCTTCATTTGTTATAGTTCTTGTGCCAATAAAATTTATGGTACACTTGGTTGAGGCTAGGCTATCAAAGTTGGGTTAGCCTGACCAAGGTATAATGGAGGAATGGTTTGCTACAAAATGTTGGTTTGATGAATGAATCAACTAGGAATATGCATCCATAGATTGGGATGTGACTATTGAAATTGTACACATTTTTGATAAATATTCTAGTTCAGATTTGGTATATGGCCTTGGGTTTGAGTAAATTGTGTTTATGATGGAAGGATATGGTTTTTTGAACTATATTGTGCCTGCTGAGCTTGAGTAGGGACTTGTTATTGACTAGTCGAACCTGGCTGAGTAAGGGTAACTTTCTATTAACCAAGGCCCTATCTTTGGATTTTTAACACTTGATAAATAAAAGGCAATGGTTTCTTGATAGGTTATTGTTAGACATTTATACCTTTTTGTTGTGAAAAAACCTATTGTGAACTAAATGTTTGTTGGATGTTTAGCATTTGTATTTGATTAATATAAATACATTATTGATTAGACAATGTTTTTAATTTCAAAGGTACATTAGTTTATGATTATAGAGGTACATTTGTCACTACCTATTGAGGTGGAAAATTTGTTTCCCCTTGTTGATGTGGTGTAGTGTTTTGCCTCTTTTACAATGGTACATTAGACTGTGCTTCTTGTTTTGGAATATTAGTCACCACTTGCTGAGATGGGATAACATTCATCTCTTTTTATTGAGGAAAAGCATTGGTTGATTCTTGGTTACTTACTCCTTGTTGTTACATGTTTGAAGAAGTAGATGGTTGAGGACTGGAAGTAACATACTATGTTTGGGAAGTAGAAAGTCATACCCTCTACTTTTTTGAACCACTCATGGTACTAACCAAGGGTACTTTTTGTTGTAGACTATTTTTTGGTACATTTAAACCACTTTATCCTAGATTGGAAGACACTTGCATGTTATCCATGCTATTCAACACATTTTTTTCATAGAGGCCACAATCACATCTTCAATAAGTGGGACTTTGATCATGTTACCTACTGAAATACTTTAGTTAAATGGGTCTATACCCTGATTAGCTTGAACTATGCCTTGATTTATATACCTTTCTATGGAGTGAGGTTGAAACAAAATCAAGAGATGAATTCCCAGGTCAAAGATTCCATAAAAAAATTATGGGGAGGTGATTAAATTATTCCCACAAACTAAGATGCAAAAAATTAAAGATATAAGGACTTTAAGGTCATTTTAGGGTCACCCAAGTCATTTAGATCTTGGAGAGTGCCTTAGTGACATTATTTATATTCTTGGACTAAGTGATAAAAGGCAAAGGACAAATCGTTTTTGGTCAATTAAGTTCCCTAAAGGGGATGGGAGGAGAACATACATGCTAAGTTAATTTTACAAAAACACACAATAAACAAACAAGTAAAATGATAAACAAGCTATCTCTTGAGTGATTTTAGTCTAAGTTTGTGTTCATTTTAAAAACCCCAGAAAAATGTGATGTGAAATTTATCCCCTTGGCTTCATTTGTTGATTTGTGAACTTTGAAAAAATAAAACAAAGAAACTAAGATGATTTAATAACTAAATATAAATGTGATTTAAAGACTTAAAGTGCTAAAAATATATTTCATTGGCCTTTGGGTCCTACAAAAGTGTTAGGGGGTTTCCTTGTTGCTTGGAAAAAGTGATATCCTTACAAAATTAGATTAAAAGCACAAAATCACATCTCTAGAATGATTTCATAGTTACACATTAAACTGTAAACTATGAAATTGTTATGTTATAAAAAAATGATCAAACTCAAATGCTTAAAACTCATGTTGGGTGATTTAATGGTTTTTGAATAATTTTTCGACTCAATTTTATGATTTCACTACTCTGGCAGACAAATTCACAGTTCAGGCATATAATTTCACACTTCAGGTGAGAAGTTCATGATTTTGGGAAATCTAAAACAAAACACAAAAACACACAGGGATGTTTTCATAATTTTATATCCATAAAAAACAATTTTACCATTCGGCTAGATGAATTCGTAGCTAGGCAGAATGAATTCACAACCTCAAAATGTAGGTCATACATTATGTTCTTATTGGTATGTAGGTGATTAATTATGGAATTTGGTTGATTGTGTCTTGTATAGGACCTTTTATCTATCCCTTCTAGTTTTTGTATAGTCCACTACCTCTATATGAAACATTGATTCATGAGAAGCCTGATTTGGAGAGTGTGTAAGATGAATTTAGTCCTTTAAATCTTATTTTGTTGTTATAGGTAGGTGGAGGAGACCACATATTTTGGTGCATCACCTTATGTTTAATTTTAATTTTCCCTTATATTTTTCTCTTTTCCCAAAAAAGCATAGAGTAAGATTAGTTTATGTGATTCACTATGGGAAATAACCCTCTCTGAGATTTACTCCTCAAATAAGGTCACCCACAACTTGAAGAGTGTTTTCATTTTATTAGCTGAAGGGAGAAGTTGTGAAAACAATTATCTAAAATATGCAACTTCAACATGATAATAGTTTTTAGAATACCCAATGGGATAGTTTGATGATCCTCATATCATCCATTGAAGAATTTTGGTGTGTTCTTTAATGAATCTTTCCACTTAGGGTCATTTCTCCAGCACCATGGTGACTCCAAGGATCAAATCTATTGATTTAAGTAGTCCAAGGGATTAAAGATTATCAAAGATTGGAATTTAGGTGATATTCTTGATCTTTTCCTTCTTTTGAAGTAATCTAAGTACCTAGTGACTCTCTTGGTATGTACTCACTCTGCAAAAAAATATCTAATTGTTTATTTATTTATTTATTTTTAAAAATATCTCATTGGATTTTTGGCTTATTTGAATGCTCTAGCATGTAGAAATATCATGAAAAATATGTATTTTCCCCTCATTTTTGTCCAAATATATTTTATATTCCCTCTTGTGAATAATAAATCTAAGAGGGGAGATTAGTATAGTGTCAGTCAATAAATTTAAATCAAAACAAACACAATAAAAACTAACACCTCTAGCCTAGACACTAGGGTGAGATAAATAACAAGAATAAAATTGAAACACAGCTAAAAACACAAAAGATAAAATCCATTTAAACTTAGTTACAAATACAAATCTACATGTTTGATGAAGTTGAATTACTCAGCTATGTACACAAGAAATCTTTTTCAATGAAGTTGCATTGCTCCACTTCTCCTTAACACCTTGGTAATGCTAGTTGTCTTGGCTTGATTTGGATTATGAAATTGGCATGGTAACACTAAAATGATGAAGGATTTATATGTATTTGAGCATAATAACTTTACACCAAGATAGATTAAAGATCAATGGGTCAGGGCTTCTATTTATAGCCTCCAAAGTTAACTCTCACCCAAGTGTAGTTAGGTTATAACTAAGTACAGTTGAATTTGAACTAGCCTTAGGTGAGTTAAGGTTAACACTAGTTGAGTTAAGGAGAGGACATGTAATTAATATTTGGGATAAATATCCCATTAATAAGGAATATTTTTCCATTTTTGCATTTAAATCTTTTTAGGAAGATATTTTAAATTTGTTGACTTTGAAGATGACGATGTCATCATGACCTCATATTTATTGAAATTTCCTTTTAAAAAAAATTGTTTTCACTAATTTAACTTGGAAAATTAACTTAAACATTTAATTTGGTTTAATTAGTTAATTCCGTCTACTTAACATTTTAGCACTTTAGGAATTATTCAAGTGCCTCACTTAAAGGGTCCAAAGGCTAAACTGCCAATTGTTAGGTCACAAGGTGACTAAGATGAATATGTTAGAGGTTACTATTGCATACAAGATAATACCCAAAATAGGGATGCCTCAACATGATTATGAGCACTAATGTTTGATGTGTGAATGAAATTGAGACATTCAATTATTCCTAAGTTTAATTTGTACTATTTGGTAGAAATTAACCTAAATTTTAGTTGGAACCCAGTTGTGGCCAAAATGGGGTGTCTAAACCTCCTACCATCCATATCAAACTAAAAATGTTGTTGGTTTTATCCAAAATAGAACTATCATAGAAGGATATCCTCATTCTCATAATACTTACCTCCCTCCCACCCTTATTCAACATTCTTAGCAACCTGATCATGCCTATAATCACCCCTTTAAAGGATATGTTTCTCTAAATCAATATTATGACCCTTCTAATGATCTCCCAAAAAACATCCATGATATATGGCTTGATTATCAAAAATAGATGATGGAGATTGAAAGAGAGCAATAATATAAGAGGTATCTATAAAAACTTGCTTGTCAATTTGATTTCAATCAGTAAAAGGTGAGTGAGTAAGAAAAACATCATAAAGAGTGCTTGGATAGACAAATTGTAGCCAAAGAGGATCATATATGTCAAGTACTTGTTTAAGAGCAAAAAATCAAACCTAAGTCAGCCTCTTCCATCCCCATTTTCAAAAATTCTTATCCTACAACTGTGGACCATCCTATGAAAAAGTAAGTTTCTACACTCAAGATCCCAAGATTCAAGTACGGGAAAATTTCTATACTTGCAAGTATCCTTATTTTAAAATCCCAAGGTTTATAAGAATTCATCCTTTGAAAGAGATTATTCTTGTGCCAAGTTAGCCTATTATCCCTTAGGAATATCCCCCTCAAAATCCCTATTCGTTAAGAGCCTTAAACTACTTAAACCTGGAAACCTTCTCAAACCAAGCATCCTAATTTCAAGATGCCAAACCTTGTGAAGGACACTCTTAATTTATCATTTGACCCTCTTTCCCTCCCATCATCTCCATTTTCAAAGGATTATTCATTGTATAGAGAGAAAATTAAGACCATTTATATTAAGAGGATGATATTTCAAGTGAAGATGATGAAGAAATAATTATTGGTAGCCCTTATTATGCCACCAAACCATAAAATTTAGAACTACTACAAGGAGATGAATATGACTAGCTATAACAATAAAATAATGGTAAAAAGGGAAAGGATGAAAATTAGGAGTTGGTATTCCTATTTAACCAGATGTCATACAATGAAGTATTTAGTCATGAAGAAGGGCATGATAATAGTCTTATTTTTTGGAGTGAGGAGATTTATGTGCATAAGTATACTTATGAAGTTAGACAGGATGATAAAGAAGAATCTATGCTTCAAGTGAATTCCCCTAAAACTTCTTGAAACCTCTAGGAGAGTTATTATGAAGTTGTGATGAGGCCTCTCATGCATAAGAGTGATGAGAATCTAGAATTCTTCTTCTCTTAGGATGAGCTAGAGGACTTTTATTCAATATTTGACATAAAACTGACATATATTAAAGAAGAAACTTGTGAGCAACATGTGCTTCAAGAAGAGCACCCTAATAAACACAAAAATAGGGAAACTGAGCACAAGTATTAGGAAAACCCTAATTACTCAAACTTTATCTTATCAAGAGGATTCCCTACTAAGTACTTGGACTAGTTGGAGGTTAGAAAAGATAATTCATCATAGGCTATGGTCAATCTAAAGCATAATATTTAGCATTAGGAAGGCCATAATAAACCTATTTATCCACTCTAGGTTATGTTTATTTCCATTCAACTCAAGTGTGTAAACAAGTTTGTTTTTGTCCTTGGAGAAACATATCACTATTTCATTGAGCCCCCAATCATTCTCCCCCTCTATTTGGATGCCCTAAAATATAAAAAACATTCTAGGTTGATAATAAAGGGTAGCTATTTTATAGAACCAGTCAATGGCTTTGTTTAGATAACCTTCTTATTTTTTAGTTTAGTGTAGGTTAGATTTTTTTCCCTAAGTGCATGTGTATACACTCTAAATAATTTTAGTTATTTTTATCTTCCTCTAAGTATTGTGGCATATTTTTTTGTTTTTCTCTTTGATTTAATTTTTTGTAAGGTGTTTCTCATTTCTTTGAAAGGCACAAGCTTGAAACACTGAATCTTCATGGAATTGGTAAAGATGTGTTTGTAGCTAATTTTCAGAAGCTCTTAGTGATTCCGTGCCCAATAGACTTGCATAAGGCTACTAGATTTTTACTTAGCAATAAATAAACTTGTATAGGTCACCATAATGTTATCTCTTTAAGTCACCTTGATCTCTTGTGGAAGAAGCAAAGCTCTCTGCACCAGATCATTCTATGAAACACTTTTCAACAGCAGTTCTTCACAATCAAATTATACTTATTTCTCTCCAAAATTTTCATGATGATATCCATATGTGGGAAGAGTGAAAATGTGAATAAAATCATAGTAAATAAATTCCCTAAGTTAAAAATTTTTAGAGTTAAAAATTGAATTTTGCACTAATTTTTACTTTGAGTTATTTTTTGCATATTCTAGTTGTCAAATCTACCTAGTGCACACTTTTTGGACCTAATTTCATAGTGCTAAATCACATTTATTTCTCTTTAAAACTTGTATTATGGTATACAAATTAAATGGGGATATAATGGTGAAGGAGGTCATATAAACTTATTCCTCACTTAAAAAGAGTGCAATCATGAAAACTGTCTAGTGCACAAATTTATGTCTTTCCAATTGCCAAATCAGTCTACACAACACTTTTCAAACATAATTTCAAAAAACCAAATACAATACAATAAATTTAAAATTTTCCATGATGGTATTAAAATTTGGGATAAATTTTTAGGTTAATAAATTCATATAAAATTTGAAATCATGTGCTAAATGCGTAGGGTTAAAAATATACTTCTGAGTTGATGTTTACTTGGGTTAATTTTTTATGTTTCTAGTTTTCAAATCTAGCTTATCCACATATTTAAAACCTATTTTTCAAGACCAAATAATTTCAAAATTTATTACATTTTTTTATGATAATACCCTGGTGACATGATAAGGTAATTCATTTGGTTTTGTAGCTATTGGGGTTTCTAGAGAAAAGTTATAGTAGTGTGAAGTGACCTTCCCAGGAATATTCCTCACTCAACCAACTTTTAACCAGAATCCAATAAAATGGTATTGTGTAGGTATTAACTTAATCATTTAAATAAAAAACCTTTTTAGTGTCTTTTCAATATATTTCAAGAAATATAAAATACTATGGGCTTTATTTATGTCTTGATCTACGATTTTCCTTTTTTCTATGTTCTAAAGTATTATATTTAGAAAAAATGATGAATAAATCAACTAACCAACATATTGAAAAATATATTAAGAGCCTATTAAATAGGAAAAAAAATAACCACCTTAGAATATATGATGTGGGTGAAACAACAATTATCGGGTAACGTAAAATATCTAGGCCCATCAAACCAACTAACCTATTTACCCAAGTGGTTAAAACCACTATAACCAAATGCATAGGTAATATACCTTAGTAATAAAACTAAGGTATTTACAATAATATGCTGACATCCTTAATTATTAAACAAAAAACAAGACCAAGTTTATCCCTAAATTTTATGAACTTGTCTGAACCAAGTGCTTTGGTCATTATATCAGTTGGTTGCTCTGAAGTGGGGAAGTAGAAAATATTGATGTCTTCATTTGTAACCAAATATTAGATGTAATGATGGTGAACCTCAATGTGTTTTGTACTAGAATGGAATACTAGATTCTTACCATCTTTATAACACTCTTATTTCATGAAAAATTAGAGTAGACTTTGATGACTCAAACAGAAGATCCTCTAAGTTTTTCTTTACCCACATAGTTTCACAAATTACACTGACCACAACTTTATACTCTACTTATGTCAAATATAATTACAATGTAGTCAAAATTTTACTCTACCAAGATAAAACTCCTGAACCAAGGGTGAATATATTGACTATTATAGATTTTATCGAATCTACTGATCCTGTCCAATTAGAATAAAAATATCTTGAAAGATCAAAATTTACATACTTCTTATATGGTATATCAAGAGCACCTTTGACATATATTAATATCCATTTTTCATATAACCAATTTAATTCATGTAGTTTAGACATGAAGTGAGATAGAAAACTTACAAAAAACAAATATCCAATCTAGTGGTAGTGAGATATATAAGACTACCCACTAGATGTTGATATATTGTTTCTTTAACCAATGGTGAAGTAGTGTCTAATGAAATTTTAAATCCAAATTGCATAGGTGTGTGAGTTGTATTACCATCCATCATTCTAAAAATTTCAAGAAATGATTTGGCATACTTATTTTGTGACATGAATATAACATAATCACCTTGCCAAAACTCTACACCTAAATAGTATTTTAGTAGTCCTAAGTCTTGTTGGAACACAACTAGATACTGATAGAGGGGGTGAATCAATATATTAATGAACTTAGCTCTTATCAAAAAAATTTAATGTATATTAAAAATATATGAAGAGATCACACACACACAAAAACACATAACATAAGATATACTATGGAATACCCAATATGCGAAAAACCACCATGAGAATAGTTGCTAAAAACTACCTTTCTAATCTAGTCTCATAATAAATAACCTCACTAGTTATATGGTTTAAGGGAAGCAACCCTAAGGAGACACCAATCCACTAATTTAAGACCTTTAACTCTAAGGAAACACCCAGTCCCTAATCTGAGCACCCACTTAGCTTATCTGATGGCACCAACCTATCATATTCTTCTATGGCGCTACAACTCCAAATTACAACATAGATTTCTAAATGAATCCAATCCTTCTATTCTTTGTTATAGGTTTGATCTGTAACTTGTTCATGCTCTACACATAATCTCTTTATTCCTTTATTCTTTTCTACTCTTCTCTACCCCTCTGGTTCTGTGTCTAGATATCTCTTTATACAACACACTTCATTTTTATCTCACTTTGATCCTCTGTGTCTCTATATTTTCTATTTGACACAATTTGAATAGCTCCAACAACATCTACCTATGTCTTAGATATCACATATATAATATTTTGATCTAGGGTTCAATATTTTTGTTGTGTTCACACTTGTTTATAAACACACCACACTCTGTTCTAGACTTAGTTCAATATCACTTGAACTGTAAGTTTCTTGTGTCTCAAATTCATGCATCACCACCATGGTTCGTAGTCTCATTAATATCTATATCATTTTTTGGATTCTAGTTTTGATGCACATGCACATTTATATATATTTGATCAATTAAATCTATTAATCTCATTGTCTATGTCATGATATAATTATTTTTTACACGTTCTAGCATGTTCTTACATCTGACCATTAGACTGAACATAAATTTAAACATCGATAATTGATATTTTATTTGGCACCATGATCTGATGGTCCATATTGAAATAGATCAACTTTAAAATTCATCCATTAGATCACATTCTGAAAGGCTCATGATATTCATCCAATCTTTGTATGCTTTTGATATTTATCTATGTTTAGACTTTAAACATTGAGCTCTTTATCCCATCTCAATACTTCCTACATCTTTAGATTGATTTCACTTCATTGATATTTTCAAACTTGCTCAGTCTTTAACTCACCATTATGTCAATAAAGCTTGAGCAATTTTTTCCATCTAATTCCACTCACTCCATTGGATCTCCTTTGTATGATATTTCACTCACCCATCAAATCTTATGACAAGTTCGATCTTTATCTTTGCTTAACTCTTGAGAATATGACACTTAGCATTGGCACGTACCTTTTGCACATTATTGTCATTTCTCACTATTGAGACAATTGGCATCCTTGCATTTCTCATTGATGATTTAACTTTAAACAACACTATCAATTTATTATACAAGCTTTATGATCATGACATTTATCACTTGCACATTTACTCAGAGGACCCTTTGATAATTTGACTTTGATATGCTTTGTTAGATCTACATTGTACAATTATGTGATAGCCATTTATCAAGCTGGGAAAGATATAAACTCTTAGACTTAGGAAATATTAATTCCATTGATCATTTCTCGAGTTGGTAATTTCTAGGTCATGGGGCTGGTTTTATAATGATGACGAAGGCTTAAGTTATAACTTAAGTTATTAGGTCTAGGCTATATCTAGTTAATATAAAAATATAAAATGCTTATTGATGCCATGACTTAAACCCTTAGATTTTATTTGAGAAACCCTTTCATGTCTGAGATCAAAGATAATTCAATTTTGAGCTCATTCCTTCTCATTTGAACCTATGGATCATATATTTAGGATACTCTTGAAAAACCCATGACAAATCTTCTATCTGTTTCTTTTGCAAATGTCCATAAATGATCTTTGTAAAAGTATGACAACTTTTTAAGACCTTATGTAGATTTGACTGTGTGTAGACCATTTCAATATGCCTGGAAGGCTAAATTTTCACCTGCATAACTCTTGTTATGCTTAGTCACATGACCTACAAATATTCACATATGATCCTCTTACACATGGGATTTCATCCATATATTTGTTTGGTCCTAAATCCTTCATATGTGAAAGATATGTCTTCATAAAAATACCTTCTGAGCTTTTTCTTACAACCTAAATTTTTTAAGAAGTGTTGGAAAACACTATAAAAATGGTTGGGAGCCCAACTTTGATCAAGCATAATTTTTGTTTTGCTAGATTGTATGACCTAGGATTCAACACATATAAACTAGGCACAAAAATGAACAAACCCATGTGATAATTTTGTTCTTGAACCTCCATATGTGAAAATTATGACCTCATCAAAATTTTTACTTGGTTTTACTAAACCCTTTTGCAAATTTGTCTAAGTATAGAAACTTAGTGATTCTTGTATGAGTATCCAACTTTGTATGCCCATATATTCAACTGCACTTCATCACACGAATTCAAATATTGAGCATAAAAATTAAGGACTAATGTGATCACAAACATGTGACCAACTCCACCATACTCATTCACACATGGTAATGGTGACATCAACAAAATGCCTTCTCATCTTTTCCTGTCATAGATCAAAAAAGTATAGATGATCAATATGAAGAAACAAATGAATTCCAATCATGCACACAAGCATTCCAATCATCCTTGATCTCTGATAGGATTATTTTCATATCCTCTAATCACCATATTTAGTATTGAACATAAATTACATGTATAATTTCCCTTTTGACATTAATAACAATTGTATTTACAACAATCTCCTCCTTTGTCATTGATGGCAAACTAAATTCTCTAATCTTCTGATACTTTTCTCTTTCTCTGGTATTTATTACATTGGATTTTGATGAAATTTAATTGAGGATATTCATACCAAAAATTTTCTCCCTTAGGCAATATCACATTTTCCTAATACTCAACTTTGATAGTTATTTTGCTTCTTCTTTGACATATGCATTTTTTCTCCAATCTTGTGTAGAGAGCATTTTACTCTTCTTCTTCCACAAAGAGCATTTTCACTTTTCTCCCTCTTTGATATCAATGTCAATGGGACTCTTTATAACTATTTGTCCAAATGTTTCTCTCTTTTTATTAGATAAAGGAGTTTGTCCAAGAATCTAAAACCATTAACTCATTAAAACTTTTCAAAAGTATGCATGCATGAGTTGCCTTTTTCTTTCTTCTTCTAAGGATTTAATAAATATTCAATGATACTCCCCCTAGACTCATTCCCTATCACTATAATCTAGTGATGTGATGTAGGAGCCACCACTCCCAAATTCTATCTCAGATATTCAAATTATTCCTTGGGAAGAGGTTTAGTGAAATGTCTGCAATTTGATCCTTAGTTGGCACATATTCCATTGTGACCTCTTGATTTTCAACCCTCGATCTTAAGAAGTGATAATTGATTGATATGTGATTATTTATAAAATGCATCACTATATTTTTTTATATATTTATAACACTTGAATTATCATAAAGAATAGATATAAGTGCCTTATACTCTACCTTGATGTCCTTGAGTGTTTCCTTCATTCACATGACTTGAGTGTAACATACCACTACTGCTACATACTCTACTTCTATTGTATAATTAGTAACTAACTTTTGATATTTGCTTATCCATGAAATAATCATGTTTCTAAGGAAAAATGCACAAACACTAGTGCTTCTTCTGTAATGCACACTTCTTGCCCAATCAGTATCTGTATATGTTTTCAAGGTAAAATATGTACTTGTTGGATACCATAGGCCATAGTCAATTGTGTTGTTGATGTATCTAAAGATATTTTCCAATTAATTTACATGTGACTCTTTAGGAGCAACTTGAAATATTGAAACCATGCACACTACTTGCATGATATCTAGTCTTGATGTAGTTAGGTATAACAAGATACCTATCATTGAATTATACATTATCTGATTTACGCCAAGGGACTACATTATTTAATCAACTTGCATCTAGTTATCATGGGAGTGTTAATTAGTTTTATATCTTCCATTCCAAAATTATAGAGCATTTCCTTTGCATACTTAGTTTGGGATATGAATATCCCTTCATCATTTTGTGCTATTTGTAAACCAAGAAAAAAAGAAAGTTCTCCAAGCATAGACATCTCAAACTCACTTTGAATTTTTTTAGAAAATTATTTGCACATTTTACTATTTATACTACCAAATATGATGTCATCTACATAAACAAAACTAATCAACATATGCTCACCTTCTAATTTGAAATACAGATTGCTATCTACACTTGCCTTTTTGAATCCTTGTTATTGTAGGTGTTAGAAATATTGTCATTGATGTCAAAGGTATAACATTATTGGTGATAAAAGCCCCATTGAATTTAATGGTGTTTTTAATATTCATATCTTGGCTAATGTGTGTTAATATTTATTTAATATTAATGAATATATTTTTTATTGCATATAAGTCAAAAGAGGGCACATGGAGAAGTCAAAGAGTCATGGGGTAAAGATAAAAGAGGAATGGGGAACATTTTCTCATGAAGAGTTATCTTGAGGAATTCCAAGAGTCACCATGTGATGACAAAAGAGGGTATGGTGCATTTTTCCATGAAGGGACACTTTGAGGAATATGAAAAGTCACCAAGATAAATAAAAAAAGAGGAAAGGATGCTTTTGCTTATGAAGGGTCACCATATGACTTTTCAAATTTAAGGATATGAAGGGTCATACAAGTCTGGTGCCATTTTTCATGAGGATTGAAGTGTCACAAAGGGTGAATGCTAAAGGTCATTTGGAAAGCTATAAATAAAGGATTGAGAAGCCATTTGTTATATGAAATTGAGTGCATGGTTTGTATTTTTTTTCAAAGAGAGAAAAGTAGGAGGTATTGTAGAGTTCTATCATTTGTTAGGTAAGCAACATTGAGAGATAGTTGTGTTTTGTACACAAGAGGGGTTGGTGTTCTTATGGGTTGGTGCTCATAAATAGTTGTTGTGTTAGTGCTTGACAAAAGGGTTGGTGCTCTTACAAGTTGGTGCTTGCAAAATTTGTAATTTGAGTTAGTGATCATTCATATACTTGAGATTGTTCTCCATGGTTTTTCCCACTGTGGGTTTCCACGTAAAAATTTGGTGTCTCTCTCTCTCTCTCTCTATTGTGGTGTATATTATTATTTAAATATTATTGCATATCTTGAACATGTGATTAAGTGGTTAAATAAAACAAATCAGATTAAGTAAAAGATATATAATATACTGATTCACCCCCCCTCTCAATATATTTTGTGCTTAATAATAATTATTGGTCCAATCTTGAATACCATGCTATAGGTTCCTATTTTAGACTTTACATATATTTCTTCAGTTTGCACACATAATATTCTTTCTCTAATAACTAAAAACCTTCTAGTTGTTCAATATAGACTTCCTCTTCTAGGTTCCCATTTAGGAAAGTAGACTTGACATGCATTTGATAGACTTTGAACTTCTTGTAAATAGAGAATGCTGAAAACATTATTATAGCTTCCAATATATAAATTGGAGCAAATTTTTCCTCAAAATATATGCCCTCAACTTGTGCATATCCTTTGCACATAAATCTTGCTTTATTCCTTACAATAGCTCCATACTCATTGAGCTTGTTTATATAGACCCATTTTGTACCTATTAAATTCTTGTTTGAAGGTCTTAGGATTAGTTGCCAAGTTTTGTTATTTTGAATTTGACTCAATTATTTTTCCATGGATTTTAGCCAATTCTCATCCTTGTTGGCTTGAACATAGATTTTAGGCTCTATTTCAAACATTAGAGCAAAACTTACTTTCTCATTGCATCTCTTCTCTTTGTTTGAACTCCTTCATTCTTATTGATAATTATTTACTCTTTAGGATGATCATTTTGAAAAAATCTTGGAGGTTCCTTTTCATTCATTTCCTCAACCTCTTCATTATCTTCTTCTTCTTCAAGATTTGATTCTTCAATACTGATTTCCTTGTCAAGTTCAATATGTTTCATGCCTTATTCAAACTTCACAGTGATGCTCTCTACAATATTGTGTAGATTTTTATTGTAACATACATAGGCTTTTATTTGAGTGGAATAACCAAGAAATATTCCTTTATCACATCTTGATTCAAAGCTTCCCAATTTATCCTCCTTTCTTCTGATGTAGCATTTGCTTCCAAACACTCTAAAGTACTTAATAGAGGTAGGATTTCCATATCATAGTTCATAAGGAGTTTTGTCACTATTTAACCTCAGTTAAAATCTATCCAAGATGTATACTACTATTTGCACTTCTTCTCTCTAATATCCATCAGGTAACTTGGCCTTTTTTAGCATTATTCTAGCCATCTCCTTGACTATCTTGTTCTTTCTCTCAACAACTCCATTCTACTATGGATTCCTTGTTGAAAAATAATGAATTTTTATCCCATGTTTCTCACAATACTCTATGAACTCATTTGAGGTGAATTATTGACCTTTATCAGATCTTATGTATTTGATCTTTCATCCGATTTCATTCTCTACCATGGCTCTAAATATCTCAAATCTTTTAAATGCCTAAGACGTGTCCTTCAAAAAATTTACCCATATCATTCTTGAGTAATCATATACAAATAAAATGAAGTCTATCTCTCCTTTTGATCCTCATATCTTATTAAGACCACAAATATTAGTATGAACTAATTGTAGAGGCTTTGTAGTTTTATACTCCTTTGTTTGAAATTTGACCCTTGTTTGCTTGCCTAGTTGACATTCCTTACAATTAATGTTTGAAATTTTGGTTATTTTAGGTATGTGTCTGACACACTTATTTGTGTTCACTTTGAATAGGTTATCAAAGTTAACATGACCCATTCTTCTATTCCATAACCAGCTCTCATCAATCTTTCCCATCAGGTAGTTATTATCATTCAATTCAACAAGATTATAGATATTATTTTCAGTCTTTTTCCCATCTACAACTATTCTTCCAGATCTCTTTAACTTGAATCCTTATACATCAAATGTGACTTTTTATCCATTATCACACATTTGACTAACACTAAGCAGATTATGATTCAATCCTTCAACATAAATGACATCACGTGTAGGTAGTTTACCATCTATATTCAAGGTTCCTTTACCTTTGATATTTATTGTTATGTTGTCTCCTAAGTTGATGAATCCTTACTTATATTTTCTCAATTTGATGAAATTTCTCTTATCACTAGTCATATGCTTTGAGAAACGATTGTCTATCACCCACAAATTTTATTCCTTGGTATAGGTGCAGTTTGAGCAATCATGGATTGATTTTTCACTCTCCACACATCCTTGGGTTTCTTATTTGGATTATTTTCAAAAATTTATGAACCTTTATTCACACTAGAAGGCATGCCTTTCTTTAAATTGTGTACTTTTGATTTTATAAAGCTAGTTCTATAATGTTTAGTTATGTGACCAAAATTACTACATTTATAGAACATTACATGTGTATCTAACAAAGGAGCAAATGAGTTTCTAGTTAATTTTTTTTTTAGTTACAAATCTACAATCAATATCCCTATGACCAAATTTATTATAGCTATAACAATAACCATAGAAAGATGAGGAATACCTATTCATAGCATTCCTTGGTACAACATGAGGATCTCTTCTAAACTTTGGATTCTTAAATTCTCTCACTTTGGTATATCCATCTACATCAACTACCTTTTTCTTCTTCTTCTCTTCAATATTATTTTTAAGTTTAGATTTCTTCACAATAGTTTTGTTTGAGTCTATCTTTATGTCCTTGCAAGCTTTATCTTTATTTGATCCTGATTTTCCTTCTACTTTGAAGTTATCATATAGGTTAGCAAATGTACTAGAAGTGGAACATTTTCCCTTTTCACAACCAAGACCTAATATCTATTTTGAGGGATTTTGAGAGTTGATAAATTCATCAAGAATGTCTGATCCTCCTATCAACTTCAGAGTTTTGTTTAGTTGACCTTTGGCTTTCTTAATCTCTTTTCTCAAAGCCACTATCTCTGCTTCTGACTTCATGCACTCATAAAATTTATATTTTAGTTCAATTTTGACTACATATTCTATACTCTTAGCCTCTTAAACTTGTGTCTTTAGGATCACTACCATTTGATCAAATTTATCAAGAATTTTAGACTTTTTCTCAATTTCCTTTTGTCCAAGCTTCTTTTATTTTGAACTCTCTTTTCTCAGCTTGTTAATTTCCTCTAAAGCACATATAAGTTCACATTATATATCAACTTTTCCTTTTTATTCTTCATCTAAGTTTTTGAATTCTTAATCCATAGAAGCTGATCTTATTGTCATAAATAGGAATTCCTTTTCCTTAGCCACAAAAGCACAATCATGATCATCATCAAAACTATCACTGTCATCCATTGAATCACTCTCTTATTTTATGTATATACCTTTATTATTTTTGAATAAGTTATTCTTAGGATATTAGGGTTTCACCTTTTTACTACTCTCTACTCACTCAAAGTTATCCTTTTTATTATGAGGGAATTTAGAAACAAAATGTCCTACTTTAACATAGTTAAAGCATTTTAAGGGTTACTTACCTCTGTACTTTCCAAATCCTCTCTTTAATGTTCTAACAAATTTGGCTTCTTCTTCATTAGTCTCCTCATATTTGGATGTAGGTGATTTTGAATTTGTTGGTTTAGATTATTTTAATGCATCTTTTCTCTTGAAGTTGTCTACATCTCCCATTCTCATCTCATAGGCTATGAAGGTTCCATGCAACTCATCAATAATGAGTTTATTTATATCTTTCACTTCCTCTATTATAGAGATTTTAGAATCATATTTTGATGTCAAATATCTTAGGACCTTTTTGATAATGATTGATTATTTCATTTCTTCTCCAAGGCCTTTTATTACATTGACCATTTCATCTACTCTGAGGATGTAGTTTGTAATCTTCTCCTCTTCATTCATATTGAGGCTCTCAAACTTAACTTCATAAGTTTGTAGCTTGGTTTGATTCACCTTATCTTCACCTTCATATATGTTATTCAAATTGTTCCAAATGTCTTATGTATTTTGACAGTGCCTAACTTTGACAAACTTTGAGTTTGATAATCCACAAAGAATAGAATTCTTTGCCTTGTCATTTCTCTCATATGATTTCTTGTCATCCTAATCAATAGGTGTTGTAGTAGGGGATATATATCCATTTACCACAAACATCCATACATAAAACCCTAATTAGGACAAATAAGATTATATTATTATGCTCCAAAATGCATAGTTTGATCCATCAAAGATAGGTGCCTTGTTTGATGAAGATCCTTGTTGACTAGCCATTTATGTTCATCATTCCAAGATCTACCTGAGCTGATTAAGCTTCTTCTAAGGAACCAGGGCTCTAATACCAAGTGTTAGAACATAAGTAGATACTAAGATGGGAGGTGAATAAATATATTAATGAACTTAGCTCTTTTGAAAACCTTTTAATGCAAAGATTAAAACTATATGCAGAGATCACACACACATAAAAACACATAACACAAGATATACCATGGAAAACCCAATATGGGAAAAAATACCATGATAATAGCTACTATAAAATACCATTCTAATATAACCTCATAATAAATAACCTCACTAGTTACAAGGTTTAAGGTAACCAACCCTAAGGAGACACCAATCCCCTGATTTAAGAGCTTCAACTCTAAGGAATCACAAACTCCCTAATCTTAGCACCCAATTAGTTTATCTAAAGGTACTAACCTATCAGATTCTTCTATGGAGCTACAACTCTAGATTACAAAATATATTTATAAATGAATCTAATCCTTTTATTATCTATTATAGGTTTGATCTACAACTTGTTCATGCTCTGCATATAATCTCTTTATTCCTTTCTTATTCTCTAATCTTCTCTAACCCTCGATTCTATGTCTAGATATCTATTTATTTGACACTATTTATTTCACTCTGCTCTTTTGTGTCTCTATATTTCCTATTTAGAAAAATTCAAATAGCTCTAGTAGCATCTGATTATGTCCTCGATATCACATATATAATATTTTGATCTAGGGTTTCCTATTTTTGTTGTGTTCACACTTATTTACAAACACATCACATTATATTCTAGACTTAGTTCATTTCACTTGAGCTATAAGTTTCCTGTGTTTCTAATTCATTCATCACCACCATGATTCTTGGTCTCATTACTATCTATAAAATTTGATGGACTCTAGTTTTGATGCACATGTACATTTACATAGATTTGATTGGTCAAATTGATCAATCTATTTGTTTATGTTGTGATATAAGGCTTAATTACATGTTCTTAAATTTTCCTACATCTGACCATTAGACTAAACATAAATTTAAATATAGATCATTGATCTTACATTTGGTGCCATGATTTGATGGTCCATATTCAATTAGCTCAACTTTAAAATGCATCTATTTAATCACATTCTAATAGGATCATGATATTCATCTAATCTTTGTATGTTTCTGATCTTTATCTCTATCTAGACTTTAAACATCAAGCTCTTTATCCCATCTCATTATTTTTTGTGTCTTTAGATTAATTTCACTTCATAAATATTCTTATACTTACTCAATCTTTAACTCAGCACTATGTCAATAAACCTTGATCATATTTTTCCATATGAGTCCACTCACTCTGTTGGATCTCCTTTGTATGATCTTCTACTCACCATCAGATCTTTTGACAAGCTTGATCTTTATTTGTGCTTAGTTCTCAAGAATGTGACACTTTACATTAGTGCATATTTTATACACATTACTCTCAGTGCCTACTATTGAGACACTTGGCATCTTTGGATTGCTCATCGATGATTTGACTTTAAATAACACTGTCAATTTACTATGCAAGCTTCATGATTGTAACACTTGTCACTTGTGTGTTTACTCAAAGGACCCTTTGACAATTTATATTCATTACACTTCATTAGATTTATAGTATAATATTAAGTGATAGCTATTGTTCAAGATAGGATAAATATAAAGTCTAATACTTAGGAAATATTAAGTCCATTGATCAATTTTTGAGATAGCAATTTCTAGGTTGAGGGGCTAGTTTTACAATGATGAAAAAGGCTTAAGTTATAACTTAAGCTATCGGGTCCATGCTATATACAGTCAATATAAAAATATAAAATTCTTGTTAATACTATGACTTAAACCCTTAGGTTTTAATTGAGAAACCCTATCATGTCTGAGAGAAATAATAATTCAATTCCGAGCTCATTCCTTCTCATTTGAATCTATAAACAATATAATTAGGATGCTCTTGAAAAATCCATAATAGATCTTCTTTCTATTTATTTTGAAAATGTCTATAAATGATCTTTGTAAAAGCATGACAACTTTTCAAGACCTTGTGCAAATTTGACTAAGTGTGAAGACCATTTTAATATGCTTGGAAGGCTAATTTTGCACCTGTATAACTCTTGTTTCACTTAGTTGCATTAACTATAAACTAGTGCATATAATCATCTTGCATTGGGGATTCCATCCATATATCCATTTGGATATGATTCCTTCATATGTGCAAGATATGTCTTCATAAAAATGCCTTTTGAGATTTTTATTGTAACCTACAAATTTGACTATGTTGGAAAACACTATTAAAATGGCTTGGATCCCAAATTTGATCAAGCCTATATTTTGTCACACCATATTGTGTGACCTAGGATTCAATGCATACAAATTAGGCATAAAAATAAACAAACCCATATGATAATTATTTACTCAAACCTCCATATATGCAAACGCTAACATCATCAACATGCTTACTTGGCTGTGTTGAACCCTTTTGTAAATTTGGTTAAGTATAGAAACTTTGTGATTTTTGTTTGAGTAGGCAACTTTGCATGCCCATATCTTCAACTAATATTTATTGCATGACTTCAAATCTAGTGCATAATAACTAGGGACTACTGTGATCACAATCATGTGACTAGCTCCCCCATATGCATTCACACATGGAAATCATGATGTCAACAAAATGCCTTCTCATCATTTCCTTTCATAGACCTAAAATGTCTAGATGATCAATATAAAGAACCATATGAATTCCATTCATGAAAACAATCATTCCAATCATCCTTGACCTCTAATATTATCCTTTGCATATCCTCTAATCACCATATTCATTCCTAAACATCACTAACATTTCTAATGTCCCTTTTGACATCAATGACAATCATATTTTCAATAATCATGTCAAAAGTACAACAAATATCAGCTTTAATCTATTGAATGAGACTATAAATACTCCTAGTAATGACTTTATCATTAACATACATAATGAGAATCAAAATGTCTTCACTAGACACCTTTACATAGAGATTTTGTTTAGAATTACACCTTTTAAAATAAAACTCCCTAAGGTAAGAATATATTTTCATATATCAGGCTTGAGGAGCCTACTTAAACACATACACGGACTTAATCAACTTGAAAATAAGATGTTACTTACCAAGTAATTGAAACCCCTATGGATATGGCATGTATACCTCCTCATTTAGATCACCATTGAATAAGGCACTTTTGACACCTATTTGGTGCACTTGCCATCCAAACTAAGTAACAATAGCAATAATCAAATGAAAACTTACCATCTTAGTAGTAAGAGAAAAAGTATCCTCATAATCAACCCCTTCCTCTTGTGCATAACCTTTTGCAATAATTATGAATATATATTTGTCTAAGGAACCATCTAGCTTACACTTTACCTTATAAATCTATTTATAACCAATGTATTTCTTTCATAGTAGAAGCTCTGTTAGCTCCCAAGTCTTTTTTTTCATCAAGGAATCATATTCTAATTGCATGGTTGATTCCCACTTAGGCTTCCCTTTGGATTGTGAAAAAAATTAGGCTTAAATTCTTGTGAAACTATAGTTGTTAAAGAAAAATTAATGTGCTCACCTCTATTACCAAGTTGCTTTCTTGATCTCAATCTTTTTCCTTCTACACCTTGTGGTAAGTCTCCCTCCTTTAATGCATCCATTTTGGTAGAGTACCACTTTGGATTCTTTCCTTGTTCTACTGGAACCTCATAATGACATGAAGTAATTCCCTCCCTATAATGTGATTCCATTGATCAAATGTAATCCTACTCAAATTTCACATCACAACTTATAATATAATCATTAGAATGAAATAATGACTCAATATCTAAAACTATACCAGTTGTTGTGAAGTATGACATCTATTCATTTACTATGACATCTCTATTTACCACAAATTTATTAGTGGAAACATCAAGTAATATATAGGTCTTGGATTTCTCACTATATCTAAAAAAGTTGTATGTTATTCTATTCACATCTAAGTTACTTCTCTTTTGACTAGGAATAACTGCAAAAACTACACGACCAAGAATTCTAAAATCACTTACATCTAGAGTTCAACATAAACAAGCCTCCTCTTGAATCATATTTTCTAATGCTTTTGTATGACTTCTATTGAGGATGTACATTTTTGTATTCACTAATTCTATCTAATACTTATATGGGACATTTCTACTTTGAACCATATAATAATCTATGTCCATCACCATCTTATTCCTCCTTTCCACAACTCTATTTTTTTATGGAGTGTAAGGGGTAGTATATTGTCTGTATATGCCTTCAGTGGAAAAAAAATAATTGAAATATTTTGAGGTAAAATCATAATATTATCCATTCAAATAGTTTTCATGGGTCATCCCACCTATTTTTCAACCATAGCTTTCCAAGATGTGAAGTTAGAAAAGTAATCATATTTATTTATTATAAAGTATACCCACTTTTCCTAGATAAATCATCGACCAACAACAAAAAATAATGGGATCTAGTAGGAGTAGGTGTCTACATTGGACCATGAAAATTAGCATAAACCAGATCTAATAATCCATCAACTCTCCAAGATTTACCAACATCAAATGAATGTTTAACTTGCTTCCCCAACTGACATCTAGTACATACATGATGACTATACCAAATAGAAGGAATACCCTTAACCATCTCAGTCTTTCTTAATGTATTCAAATACTAGAAATTCAAATTCCCATACCTTTAATGCCATAGTGAGCTTGTGCTATCAACCACTGCAAGTGAACTTTATTTTACCCTCTAAAGATCTACAAGCTTATACAAATATTTCTCACCAATCCCAACTCAATAATCTTAGTATCTCTAGTAGTGACTAAACATTATTGTCCTTGAAACTTAACAACAAAATCAGATTTTGTAGTAAGTTTACTAATTTAAAGCATATTTTTATTCATATTAGGAACATACATAACATTCTAAAATGTATACTAGATAGTAGCATTAAAAATGATCTGAACATTACCATACCTTTTTCACGAAGTAATTTCTACCATCTCCCAAAGATAAAGATTCTTTACTAGTGTTATTCTCAATAAAATCCACATACCAATCCTTATGGCATGTATAATGGTGAAATTCCCCTGAATCAAATTACCATGTTTGATCCACCACATAGTCACCACTGAAGGCCATGAATTAAAAATTAGGAGATATTTCCTCTCCTTCACCTTTAACTATATTCACATGATGAGATTTCTTTCTTGGGTTAGCCATATCTTGTTGTCTTTTCCTACAATCTTTCTAAAGGTGACCAAGTTGCTTAAAATAAAACATTTCCACTTAGATCCATTATTAGAACCACTTAATTTTGAAGGTTTTTTAGAGGAACTATTAGCTTTATCAAACTTCTTACCCTTTCTATTGATGAAGAATGCACTCTCTATAAAAGTATATGTAGATAAAATTGTCTACTCCTATCATCTCTCCTTCTACAATAACAATGTGGACAATTTTTCAAATTGTAAAGTATGCATATCAAAAATCATGTGTAAGGACTCCATAAATGACTCAAATGAAGGTGGAAGATTCTACATAACTAGAGAATTCAAATCTTGTTCATCAACATGCTTATACACCACCTTCAACTAATCATAGATGTCCTTAATCTACAACAAAAACTCATAAACATAACCACCTTCCTGCATCTTAGTGGAAAAAATAAATTCTTCAAATACAATATCCTACTAGCTTCACAAGCCTAATATTTATAAGTAATATTAGTCCATAGGGTTGATGCAACGGTCATATTTCTGATCTCTGAGATTAGATTATCTACTACTAATAGGTTTAATAACATAAGAGCCTCTCGATGATGTTTATCATATTAATTAGTATTAGTGGAAATATTTTACTCTTTACCAAGCAATATTTGATCAAGATCTTGATATTCACATATCATCAAAACCTTACGACTCCACAAACTAAAATTCTTGCCTATCAATGTTTATAAATCTAGCAACAAGAGGTATTGTAAACTAACCATTTTGACCTAGTTTATCTAAAAAATTAATGTACCAAAAAAATATGACTTTACACAAAATTTATCCTACCCATGGACTCAAATCTCAATCTAGACTATTCCTTCAGTTTTTAGCAAAAAACTCAACACCATTTGGGAAATTTTAAACTTTATGTCTTTAAAAATACCAAAAATAGACAAAAAATATTAAATCAATAGATCTCTAAATCTGATTTTAAAATTACTTCTCCATCAACATCTAGATTAAAAACCTATAAAATGGTGAAATTTTCAATCAAATTAGCTTTACGGTTTGCTCCCAACACAATTAATTATGTTCCTCTAGGTAAATATTTATAAAAATCAATTTTCCTAAAGTTTAAAAAAGAAATTGATTTTTCCAAAATTTTAATTTAAATGAAATGCACTTTATTTATGATTGGATGGATTAAAATGGCCATTAAAATGTGCATTTGTAGAAAAATGGCCTACAAAATGTATGAGGTTGATTCCAAAAACAATTCTCAACCAAATTGAATGCCATCATATCTAGGAACTTCTCCCAACTAAAAGAAAATTTTAGAAACAATAAATAGGATAAATAGTAAAAAAATGAATTTTTGGCTTCCCCTATGGTGCCTTTTAGTGTCGTACAACATGTGGGGGCAAGGGGGAAAAATATGCTTAGAGTCTCTCCTTTGACTTCTTCTCCCCCTGTCTTAGTCTTAATAGACCTTCTCCTTCTTTTTTATGATTTTTTAGATTTATGACTAGTCACAAAAAATAAAATTTATTTTCTTCCTCTCACAGCTCTCCATTGGGCATTTCACGCTCCTCCCTGATAAGTTTGTCCTCTCTCACTTCATAGGCTCCCTCCCAATCTTCCTACATCAAAAGCTCTAAGACTGTATTAGATTTAGAAAAAGAGATGAATAAATAAATTAACCAATGCACTAAATAATACATGAGGAGCCTATTAAATACACACAAAATAACCACCCAAGAATATAATAGGTGGGTAAAATAAGAATCATCAAATAGCATATAATAGCTAGGCCCATCAAACCAACTAACCTATTTACCCAATTGGATAAAACCATTATAACCAAATGCATAGGTAATATACCTTTGTCATAAACCTAAGGCATTTACAATAATATGCTAACATGAAAGTGCTAATGTGACTGTACACAACTATGTGTTGGTTTTTTAGCCATATATTTTTATCCATAGATCTATTTTTTATTCCCCTTATTGTGTTAGTAATTTTATTTCTCCCTCATTGCAATGATATTAATGTAAATTGGATAAATATAGGATTGAAAATTGATAAATGTTACATCTAGAATAGTGTATTCATTGGAGCCAAATCTATACATTTCAACACCAATGTTACTAATGACATCATGTATCACTTCTCAAATTCAAAACATGGGCACACATTTACTTATGATAAATATCTCAACTACTTCTTCCAACAATCATTAAATATTGTAACTTTCTCAATAGTGGGTGAGACTGAGTAAAGACCTTGATCTCTCTAATTTCCTATTTAAGTAGGCATAATTATCATTATAAATTATCGCTCTATTATTTATAGCAAGGTTTTTCCATTGTAGATATTTATAATGTTGGCCTTAAGCTTTTGAACTAAATGAAGACTAGTTTTATACCTTCTCTAAACTTGAACTAATGTGTGATTCTTGTGTTTTGTTTATCTACACCTCTGGTAGATATTGTTATCCCTATTGTATTTCCACTTCCCTTAACATTGGTACAAGTAAATTATCTTATTTAGGTCATATGTTGTGTTGTAGTTGGTAAACAGGTGATTTGTTATAGAAGTTAGTTGATTGTGTCTTGTATAGGACCTTTTAACTATCCCTTATAGTTTTTGCATAGTTCACTACCTCTATATGAAACATGGATTTGGTCCTTATTTTAGTCCTATTGTGTTATTATAGATATGTGGAGGAGACCATGTGTTTTAGTGCATCACCTCATGTTTAATTTCAATTTCTCTATTTTTTTCACTTTTCCCATCCAATCATAGAGTATGCCTAGTTTAGTTGATTCACTAAGGGAACCAACCCTCTTTAGAGATTCACTCCTCATAAAGGTCACCCACAACCTAAAGAGCATTAAAATTGTATTATCTGAAGGAAAAAGTCTTGTAATCACTTCTCTAAATGGTTCAAATTCAACGTGATAACATTTTTTGGCATGCCCAATGAGATAATTTGATGATCCTCATATCATCCATTAAAGAATTTTGGTGTGTTCTTTAGTGCATATTATCATTCAAGATAGTTTCTCTAATACCATGGTGATTATAAGGATTAAATCTACTTATTTAAGTAGTTCAAGAACTTAAATATTATCAAATATTGGAATTTAGGTGATATGCTTGATCTTTTCCTTTTTTTTAAATAATCTAATCACTTGGTGACTCTACTGGTATGTAGTCATTCTTCAAGAAGAAGACCTGATTGTTTATTTATTTATTTATTTTTATTTTAAAAGAATATATTTATGTATTTATGGATTTTTTGAATGCTTTATCAGGTTGAACTATCATGAAAAAAATGTCTTTTCCCTTTCGTTTTGTCCAACTACATTTTATATGCCCTCTTACCATCTATATCAGACTAAAAATGTCATTGGTTTTATCCCAAATAACCATATCACAGTAAGATATCCTCATTATCATAATAATTACCTCCCTCCCACCCCCATTTAACTTTATTAGCAACATGACCATGCCTATAATCAGCCCTTTTAAGGCTATGTTACTCTAAATCATTAGACACTAAAAAACATCCAAAAAACATCCATGATTTATAGATTGATTATTAGAAACAACTGATGGAGATTTAAAGAGAATACGAATATAGTAGTTATCTAGAATAACTTGCTTGCCAAGCTTATTTCCATCATCAAGAGGTGAGTGAGAAAGAAAGACATCATAAAAAGTGTTTTGATAGATAAATTATAGCCAAATAGGAATAAATATGCCAAGTTCTTTCTCAAGTGCAAGAAATCAAACCTCAGTCAACCTCTTTCATCCTTAGTTTCAAATAAGCTTCACCTAAAAAAATGGACTAACCTATGAGAATGAAAGTTTATACATTTAATATCCCAAGCTTAAAGAAAGAAAAAACTTCTACACTTCCAAGTAAGTCTCATTTTTTAAAATCCTAGGTTTTATAAGTCTTCATCCTTTGAAAGAGCATGTTATTGTGCAAAATCAACCTATTATCCCTTAGAAATAGTCCCCTCAAAATCCCATTCTTCCTCAAGAGCCTCAAACTACTCAACCTTGGCAACCTTCTTAGACCAAACACCCTAATTTTAGGATGCACAACCTTGTTAAATTCACTCCTACTTAATCAGTTGAACCCTCTTTCCCTCCCACCATCTCCATTTTCAAAGGAGGATAGATTTTATGGAGAGAAAATGAAGAGTATTTATATGAAGAGGGGGATATTTCAAGTGAACATGATGAGGAAATAATTATTTTCAGCCCTGATTGTGCCAAAAAACTAGAAAATTCAGACCTATTGCAAAAAATATATGAACATGAAAAGTTAGAATAGTAGAACAATGAGCAAATGGGCAAGGATGAGAAGCATGAGTTGGTATTCTTGTTTGAATAGAAGGAATATAATGAAGTCTTTAGTCATGAAGAGGGGAATGAGAATAGTCTTAATTTTTAGAGTGGGGAGATTGATGTGCATAAGGTTACTCATTAAGTTGGAGAGGATGATAGAGAAGAATCCATGCTTCAAGTGGAGGCCCCTAAAACTCCTTCAAACCTTAAAGAGAGCTACTATGAAGCTATGATGAGGCCTCTCATATAAAAGAATGAATAACAAATGGAAGAAGACTTATTTTGGGATGAGGTAGAAATTTTTTATTCAAGCTTATACATCAAATCAATATCTCTTAAAGAAGAAACTCATAAGTAATTGTGCTTCAAGAAGAACATCCTAATCAACAAGATGATAGAGTAGCTAAGCATAATTATGAGGGCAACCCTGATTGATAAAACTTTGTCTTGTTAATAGGATGCCATATCAAGTACCTAGACCAGTTGGAGGAAAGAAAGGAGAAGTAATCACAAGTTTTGCTTGATCCATAATAGATTATAGAGCATCAAGAAGGATAGAATCAACCTGTTTATCCACTCTAGGGTAGTTGTATTTCCATTCAACTCAAGTGGGTAAATGAGTTTGTTTTTATCCTTGGAGAAGTATATCACCAGTTCATTGAGACCCCAATCCTTATCCCCTATATTTTTCTACCCTCAAATGTGCAAAATTTATAGGTTGATAAGAAAGGGTAGCTAGTTTTTAGAACTAGTCAATGGCTTTGTTTAGATAACCTTCTGTTGGTTAGTTTAAAGTAGGTTAGATGTTTTCTTTTCCCTAAGTGCTTGCATACACATTGTAAATAATTTTATTTGTTTTTATATTCATTTAATTTTTGTGTCACATTTTTTTTCTATCCTTTGATTTCATTTTTTAAATATTTTTCTCATTTCTTTCAAAGTCACAAGAATGAAACACTAAATATTCATAGAATTGGTAAAGATGTGTTCATAGCTCATTTTCAGAAGCTCTTAGTGACTCTGTGCCCAATGGAATTGCATAAGGCTAATAGATATATTATTATAAATCAATAAACCCATAGAGGTTTCTAAAAAATTTACTCTTCAAGGCACTTTGATCTATTGTGGAAGAATTAGAGCTCTCTGCACCAAATCAACCTGTGCGTCACTTTTCAGGAGTAGTTCTACATAGTTAAATTATGTTCATTTATCTCCAAGGTTTTCATGATGATAGACATATGTGTGAAGATTGAAAATTTGAATAAAATCATAATAAATTCCTTCCCTAAGTGTAAAATTCATAGAGGTAAAAATTGGTTTCTACATTGATTTTTACTTGAGCATTTTCTACATCTTCCAGTTGTCAAATCTTCACAGTGCACACTTTTTAGACCTAATTTCATAGAGATAAATAAAATTTAATGTTATTTAAATTTTTTATTATGGTATAAAATTTTAAGGGTAATTTAATGGTGAAGGAGGTCATATAAAATTATTCTTCACTTTAAAAGATCATAGTCATGAAAACTACCTAGTGCATCAAATTTAGTTGAGAACACACTCAACTTGGAGCACCAACTTGACAGAGTTTTTAGCAAGAATCCACTTATAAGGAAGTACCAACTCCCTTCGTGACTCATCACCAACTCAGCCACCTCTTGACCAAGCACCCACTCAGCCAAGTAGGCTTTTTACTTTCATCTATGTCATTTTTGCAATATTCAATAGATGATGGTCCTCTTCTTTATCTTTTCACAAACTTTTATTCCTTTCAAATTGGCCTCTATCCTTCTTCACTTAAATAGTCCTCTTCTTGACTTGATTATTTCATATGACCTTGATCCTCATATTTATAACTTCTATTATATATTAATGAAACACATATAATGTTACACATGATCTCCTCCTACTCCTCTTTGTGCTTTTTTATTCGCTTACACACACACTTGTCTCACACTCTCAAATAGGCCTAATTAGTCTTGATCTCATACAAGTCACTTGATATCACATACCTTGGTAGGTCATGTACACTTTCATACATGGATTAACCTTAAAATAGGTCTTATAACAAATTTAAAACATGATTAAAACAATATAATAAGTTAGTCATATCATATAAGACCAAAACTTATTTTAGGCTTTAAGGAGACCTAATCCTATTAGGCCTTCAATCACATTACACTTTGTATTTATTTTAATGTTTAAAAATTCCATAAACACCAATATAAATTAATATATCATTCAAATATAACTTATACAACTTTTCTTTATGTCCAACCACCACTTGAACCCCTTCTCAAAACATTATTCACACTAGGCTTGTGCATACACAGGAAATCTGTCTTGAAAAATTGAAGCATAAACATTATTTTTATGAGAAATAATGGAATAAAAATAATATATTAATAAAAATAATGATATTAGGGTCATAAAAAAATTAAATATATTATTCAAATTATGGTATACAGGCTCAAACTCTTCTCTGCAAGATGCTTACTTTGAACTGCCAACTAGCCTCAAAACATAGTAATGGAAAATTGAAATCCTAACATCTTAAATAACATATTAAAAGGATAAAAATTCATTAATATGATATTAAAACATATTTATAACAATATCCAACAAAAATATCACAATATATAATGGTAATTATTGGTCTTACAGACCAATTTATTGACCTTCTCTCTCACAACCCTTACTCAACTAGATAAGCCATTTTGGATTCAATGCTCCAACATATTAAATTGAATAAAAATATTCTAAAAATAATTTATATATCATTAAAGTCCAAAAAAAAACAAAACCATGTGCATTACATACTTCAAATTATGAAGAAGATCCTCCAACTCATTACTGCAACTTGCTTACCTAGATTTATTGACCTTCTCTCTCACAACCCTTACTCAACTAGACAAGCCATTTTAGATTAAATATTTAAAACTATTACAATGACTCCAAATATTCTAAAAATCATGGATATATCATTCAAGTCCTAAAAAATAACACCATGTGCATTACACTTTGTATTTATTTGAATGATTAAAAATTACATAAAATTTAGGATAAATTAATATATCATTCAAATATACCTTATACAAATTTTATTTATGTCCAACCACCACTTGAACCCCTTCTCAAAACATTGTTCACACTAGGCTTGTGCATACACAGGAAATTTGTCTTACAAAACTGAAGCATAAACATAATTTTGATGAAAACTCATGGAAAAAAATCATATATTAAGAAACATCATGATCTTAGGGTAATAAAAAAATTAAATATATTATTCAAATTATGGTATACAGGCTCAAACTCTTCTCTGCAAGATGCTTACTCTAAACTACCAACTAGCCTCAAAACATAGTAATGGAAACTTGAACTCCTAACATCTAAAATAACATAATAAAGGGATTAAAATTCATTAATATGATATTAAAACATATTTATAATAATATCCAACAAAAATATCACAATATATAATGGTAATTATTGGTCTTGCAGACTAATTTGTTGACATTCTCTCTCATAACCCTTACTCAACTAGACAAGCCATTTTGGCTTCAATATTCCAACCTCTTACACTGAATCCCAAGATTATAAAAATCATGGATAGATAATTTATGTCCCAAAAAAAACCACCATGTCCATTACATACTTAAAATTATGGCAAAGATCCTCCAACTCATTACTACAACTTGCTTACCTAGATCTGCCAGTTTACCTTTAAACATAATCATGGTGATAATGACCTTCAACACTTGTGTAGACACTTTCAAAGACTTTAAATGTATTTGGATTATCCTATGAGATAATTATACCATTATCAGATAGATAGATAGATAATATAGTCATATG
The DNA here is from genome assembly GCA_037957365.1 of Torreya grandis. Classification (NCBI taxonomy): domain Eukaryota; kingdom Viridiplantae; phylum Streptophyta; class Pinopsida; order Cupressales; family Taxaceae; genus Torreya; species Torreya grandis. The sequence goes on from JARHVA010002843.1 coordinate 2,232,396, forward strand.
GTAATATTATTTTTATAGACCAGTCTCATAACCTTACACCTTCACTATCTCATATGCACTAGACAGGTCAACTTATGAGCAACATTTTCATCATAACTGCTAACCTCCAAAAATTATATATAAAATTAACATGTATTAAAATTATTTAAAAATGTATCTATGAAATTGTATTCATCCTTAATCACCTTCTCACTTATGTCTAGTTTTTTCATTGTTTACACCATTAGGCCTTTTAGCAATAGGTCAAATTATATGAGTAGTTTAGCACATCTGAAGGCTATAACCTATTCAAAAACCACCTTGGACATAAAATAAAATTATAAATCTTATTATTTCATCCATTTAGCAAATTTTAATTGGTCAAATTTAACTACTATAATAAATCTCTAATAAATAAGGCCTTTCTTATAGGGTTCACTCACTCACTTGATAAACCAATCACACATGGAGGTGATTGAAAGAGTTGGATACATGCTATAATCACTTAAATATCCATACCAAACCATTCTAATCACTTTATAACAACTTATTTCATATTGGGTCACTATTAGGGTTCTTTGTGGGTTTAAACCATCTTCTAGTCTTAACGATCATTCATAAATCATAGCCCCTCACTCTAGAAACCAATGCTTGAAAATTTGACCTAAGAGACCTCCCCATATACCATGAATAACATATGTTATCATGAAAAGGTTACACATGCCAATGAATGCTTGAAATTTCTTATCAGGTTGAGAACCCTTCATTTTGTGCACTTGAGAGACCTTAAAATACTTTTTCAAGCCTTTTATTTCAAATCATGACCTCAAACTTAGTCAAAAAACCTAGGAAAATCTATCACACCACTAATAATGCTCACATGCTCATTATTATCTTGTAAATAGAATCTCATACTTTATTTGGCCACCATCTCTCTCTTTGCTTACTTAGACCTTGACCTACAAGTCACATTAGGCCTTGAAACTAACCTTAAATCCTCTTTCCATCTGTTATCCACATTAATCACATACCCAATAAACATCTCTCATGATTAAACACTACTTTACATCCTTCATAGTCCTTGAAAACACCTCATGACACCTTATTAGGTCAGGAAGGATCTAGAACTAGTCTAGTTGTAGACTTAAACTTAATATCTCACCCCTGTAGGCTCACCTTGAAACTCTCCTGAGTGATCCAATACCTCATATGCATGATCAAGTAACTTTATATAGTATTTTATGCCTTTGTGAATCCATTTCACCAGGTCACCATCCTCAAAACTTCTCACTAGGTCTAGACAAGGGTTTACAATATACCTTGATGCCTTGACCTATTCCTTCCACATCATGACATTAACACAACATCAACCAAGAAGATATGAGACACTTAGACCTATACCTTTATATCTTATAACAATCACTACATAACTTCAATGCTCATAATCTTGTCACAACATACACTTCCAACTGGCCTTGCTCATCTAGACACCATTCTCATCTAGACATCAATGAAAACAAAATTTGACATTAATAAAATCAGATTAACATCAATCACAACACTATGAAAACAAACTCTCCCTTTGTCATTGATGGAAAAACAAACTACAATATGATCAATCCCTTCTCCCCCAAATTGGTCTTTCTCCATGAAAATTTCTCCCCCTTTAACATTAATGACAAATGATAATACACACTAAAATTCTTGGAACCATTCATTCTCATTCTTTGGCAACTATTCTGAAAATCTAAGAAAATAACTTGGAGCTACCAAGATCCCCCTTAGTTTAAACATAGTCTTTCAATGAAATCTGATCATAAGACCATATATCTTGTCCTTGACATGACTGATATGACTCAAACTCACTAGGCTATCCCATTTTTTATTATCTGACAAAGATATTAGTCAAATAGACTCATGTATACAAGATTGCTTGCCTTCTTTTATGCACCTTTATTCTATAGAGATGAATGATATCCAACTTCATTTTTATATTCAAGGTCAATAAACAACCATCTTGTCTTTATGATTCTACATACCTTATTTATATTACACACCTACTCTTGAAGCTCATGAGTTATCTGATTATCTCCCCTTTTGTCCTTATAGATTTTGAGTCACACAATGAATATTAATCTCTTATAACCTATTTAATGCTTGATTGGACCTTCAACCTTTGTTTACTACTTATTAGGTTTGAAAAATACCTAGTTCATTATCTGCCAGACTTTTATCTTGTTTGATCACCTTCACCTCACATAACTAGGGCATACATAGTATAAAAACATGTGATACATGACCCAAAGGTCATCTTCAGATTCCTATAAAAATCACACTCAAATCCTATGAGAATACACCATCTCTATAATCAACCTTTGTCCACCATGTCTATTAGGTTTGTCTACAATCAAAGATATTATTCTAAGGGAATAATTTAGTCCTCCATCCTGGAGCAAAGATCACTCATGTCATGTCCATATGGTATCTCATGTGTTATTCTTGAATCAATCTATCTCCTTCATATTTTTCAAGATATCACAACATATACCTCATCATGACATCTTCCTTGCATCATTCTATCAACTTGATCTATGCTTACATGTTTAATTAGACCTCTATCGCAACTTATCTTCTTCATGATATACAAAATAAGACTATACACCATGTACCTTGGTATTTTATGAACTTAATATCATCTTGATGCACATAAAACACTCAACTCTCTCTCAAAACTAGCTCAAATAATAGAATCATACATAACTATACAACCATATTCTAGCATAGATCAAGCACTTTGGTACCAATATCGAAAACATACCTCTCAATATGTCCAGAGACCACACTTCCAGATCAGACTCAATAATATTCAACATGTCTTCATACCTATACAACACCTATCAAATCTCAACAAGCATCCCCCATGATTCCACTTACAAATGAGTGTCTCCATGAAGCATAATAGAGTTACCCCTTCCATAGGGAACTAGAAAAACATAAATTTAAGAGATTCACAGATCTTCATACTCTCATAAGAACATTTCTCAACCAACTTATGATCATGATACTGATAGTCTTTATTTAAGATCATATTATTCATGATTAACACCTTTAGCTTGATGTCTGCATCATCCTTCTTCTTCTCTATCTGAGCAGATACCAAATACTCTTGGCATTCTACCTTGGCAATTAGTTCATCTTGATCTATTTGCTAAGCATGACTAGTTCTCACCTTCTTTGGTATCTATACCATGATTTATCTCTTAAGAGATTCTAACATCTTGTTATGACTTGAGGACTTGTTTAATCTAATCTTACAAAAACTTGCACTATGATCAACACATTAACACTCATAGAAAATAACCTTACTCTTGTTAGACATACCTATTGGTTGATGTGATATGTGATCTCTTCTTGGCTAATTGCTTCCTTTACCATGGTCCAATTAAAATTCATTCTTGGGTGGCATCCTTCTACAATTATTTTCTTTATGTCCAAACTAATAAAAGGAAAAATAATGACCATAGGAGAAATTGGTATACCTTATGGCATTAAGACGTTTGATTGGCCTTCTCATATTGCTCTTTATGTTGGCATTCCTTTTGGATTGATCTATCTTCTCATGACCTTTCTCAAACTTTCTCATCTTGTCTATGATTTTCTCATGTTCAACCTTCAATAAATCTAGCTTTGTCTTCAATAGGTCATACTCAAACCTTATGTTGACACATTCTAACTAACTTTTGAGATCCTTGATAGTATTATTTTGATGCTTCAAATCATCAAGGACACTTATGAGCTTAACATCAAGGTATAATTCAAATTATCCTTATTCACTATCATAGTATACTTCTTCATCATACATGTTGTCTTCTTCCTATTGGTCACTAGACATCTTGTGCTTCTTAAGATCACCTTCAAGATGTTGGACTTATCTCGAAGGACTAGGCTCTGATGCCAATTATTGGAAGTAAGATGACTGAGAGGGGGAAGGGTGAACTAGTTTCCTTATAAAATTTAACTTTCATTTGAATTTATCTTCTAATCATTCATCAACCAACATCATCATATGAGCAATATCAACTAACATAATAAAGAGAATATACACATAATAAGTATGAACACATCATCGATGTAGGAAACCCTCATGGGGAATTAAACCCATAGACTATAGCTTTGATAAATAGTCCTAAAAATCAATGAATCAAATTAATTTGATCACCCACTCAACTTGGAACAGCAACCCTAGTCTATCAAGCACTAACTTGATATAGTCTTTATCAAGTATCCACTTGCAAGAAAGCACCAATTCCCTTGGTGACTTAGAACCAAATCATCCACTTCTTGAAAAAACTCACACTCATTTAATTATACTTATTCCATATATTTACTTATTTAAATATTCAATATATGATGGTCCTCTTCTTTAACTCTTCACACACTTCTATGCCTTTCAAATTAGCCTCTAGCCTTCTTCGCTCAACCAGCCCTCTTCTTGACTTGGTTAGGTCATATGACCTTGATCCTAATATTTATACCTTATATTAGATACTAATGACACCCATATGATGGTCCGCATGACCTTCTCCTACTCCTCTTTTTTCTCTTTTATTTTCTTGCACACACACTTGTCTCACACTCTTAAATAGGCCTAATTAATCTTGCTTTTATATAAGTCACTTGATCTCAAACACCTTGGTAAACTATAGATAATTGAATACTTGTATTACACTTAAAATAGGTATTATAACATTTTTTAGACATTAATAAAACAATATAATAGGTAAATCATAACATATAGGACCAAAACCTCTTTTAGGCCTTAAGGAGACCTAATCCCATTAGGCCTTCATTAGAGCACATTACACTTTATGTTTTTTTAAATAATTTAAAAATATATAAACAGTAGGATACATTCATATATCATTAAAATATACCTTAACCAACTTAAATTTAGTTCCATAATACCTTTTATGTCCAACCACCATTTGAACCCCTTCTCAAAACACTATTCATAATAGGCATGTGCATACACATGAAATCTATCTTGAACAAATGAAGCATAAACACAATTTTGATGAATAATAATGAAAAAAAGTCACATATTAAAAAAACACATGACCTAAGTGTCATAAAAAACTTCATTATATGCTTTAACTTAGGGCATACAAGCTCAAACTCTTCTCTGCAAGATGCTTGCTCTGAACTGCCAACTGGCCTCAAAGCATAGTCATGAAAACTTAAACTCCTACCATATAAAAGAAAATAATAAAGGGATTAAAATTAATTAAAATTATATTAAAACACATTAGAATAATATATATAAAAAATATCACAATATCTAATGGCAACTATTAGTCTTGCAGACTAATTTATTGACCTTCTTTCTCACAATCGTTACTCAACCAGACAAGCCATTTTGGCTTCAATGTTCCAAAATCTTACACTGAATCCCATGATTATGAAAATAATGTATAGATAATTAAATTACCAAAAAAAACACAATGTTCATTACATACTTCAACTTAATTTAAAAAGCTTCTAATTCATTACTGTAAATTGCTTACCCAGATCTACCAGTTTAACTTCAAATATAGTCATGGTGATAATGACCTTCAACACATATGTAGACACTTTAATATAATTTATGTATTTGGATGATCCTATGAGATCATATATATATATATATATATATATATATATATATATATATATATATATATATATATATATATATATATGTTCTTATGGAAATATTGGTTTTACAGACCAGTCTCATAACATTACACCTTCACTGTCTCATTTGCACTAGACAGGTCAACTTATGAGAAACATTTTCATCATAAATATTGACCTCCAAAAATTATATCCAAAATTAAAATATCTTAAAAGTCTTTAATAATGTCTTTATTTAATTTTATTCATCCCTAATCCATGATAACACATCCCTAATCACCTTCTCACTTTTGCCTAGTTTTCTCACTATTTTCACCATTAGGCCTTTCAACTTGTATGAAAAATTTAGCACATATAAGTGATATAACCTACTCAAAAAAATTAATGAACATAAAATAAAATTATCAATCTTATTCCTCCATCCATTTAGAAACTTTGAATTGGTCAACTCTGACTGCTACAATAAATCTCTAAGAAATAAGGCCTTTTTTGTAGGGTCCACTCACTCACCTGATAAACCAATCTTACCTAGAGGTGCTTGAGAGACTTGGATACATGATCCAATCACTTAAATAGACATAAAAAACTATTTTGATCAGTTTAGAACAAATTATTTCATATCAGGTCACTATGAGGGTTTTTTAAGGGTTTAAACCATCTTGTAGTCTTAATGATCATTCATAAAGCTTTGAACCTCAGTCCAAAAACCAATGCTTATAAATTTGAGATAAGACCATTCCCCATCAACCATTAATATTATAGGTTCTCATGCAAAGTTTACACATTCCAATGAATACTTTAAAGTTATTTTCAAGTTGAGAACCCTTCATTTTGTGCACTTGAGAGACCTCAAAACACTTTGTCAAGCATTTTATTGAAAACCATGACCTAAAACTTGGTAAAAACACATAGGAAAATATATCATACCACTAAAATTATTCACATTCTCATTATTATCTTGGAAACAAAATATCATACCTTATTTGGCCACCATCTCTCTCTTTGCTTGCTTAGACCTTGACCTGAAAGTCACATTAGGCCTTGAAACTAACCTTTAAGACTCTTTACATGTGATTTAAACCTTAATAACATACCCAAGAAACATATATAATTATCAAACACTACTTTAAATCCTTCATAGGCCTTGATAACACCTAATGACACCTTATTAGGTCAGGCAGGATCTAGAACTAGTCTAGTTGCAAACTTAAACTTAAGGTCCCACCCTTGTAGGCTCACCTTGAAACTCTCTTGAGTGATTAAATTCATCATATGAATTATCAAACAACTTTATACACTCTCTTATGCCTTTGTGCATCCATCTCACCAAGTCATCATGCTCAAACCTTCTCACTAGGTCTAGATAAGGCTTTGCAAGATACTTTGACACCTTGACCTATTCCTTCCACATCATGACCTTAACAAAACATCAACCAAGAATATATGAGAAACTTGGACTTGAAAATTTATATATTATGACAATGAATACATAACTTCAATGCTCATAAGCTTTTCACAACATACACTACCAATTGGCCTTGCTCATCTAGACATCAATGATAACACACTTTGGCATTAATGACATCAATGAAAACACTATGCCAAAAAGTCTCTAATACTGGGTGGGAATAAGTAAAGACCTTGATATATTTAATTTCCTATTTAATTAAGTATAATTATCATTGTAAATGATCCTTCTACTCAATATATTAAGTTTATGCCACTATAGATACCTATAATATTGGCTTCAAGCCTTTGAACTGAATGAAGGCTAATTTTATACCTTCTTTAAGATTGAAATAATGTGTGATTATTTTATTTTGTTGATTTAATTATGTGGTAAAGATTTTTCTCCCTCTTGTGTTGGATGGTGGACCCTAATCTTATTATAATGCCCAGTCCTCGATAGGGGGGCTATGGGGGGGCAACCCCTCTGCCTCCCCTGCCACTAAGGTCACCATGGGGGTCTAAGGGGTAACGACCTACTTTGGATCCCCCATAGTGTGGGTTTGGGGGAAATTCCCCTGAAGCAATTTTTTTTGAAAAATACATTGTAAAATATTGTAATTTCATAATAAATCTAGACCATTCACTATTAGGTCATAAATCTAATGGTAGAAATTATGTTGGTGCATTTTTGACCTAATATACAACCCTAATCTAATATGAGGGAATTTTAATCATGATGTCACACTATGTCTGATTGAAGATGATATTATAGTGGATGTATTGTAGGTTTTTCCCTTCATTTGCTAGACTGAATAAGAGAAAAACTAACTATTTTTGTGTGGATGTAGCCCATGTTGGGTGAACCACATTGAATATGTGTCTCTATTGTGTTGTGTTTTTGAATTTTATCTCTCATTTTTTTTCATTAATATTTATCTATGTTCTATATTCCTAACATCTTGTATGTACCTTTCCCTTCACCTTGGTACAAGTAGGTTATCTTTTACATGTCATATGTGATGTTGTAGTTGGCATGCAGGTGACTAACTTTGGAAGTTAGTTGATTTTGTCTTGTATAAGAATTTTAGTTGTCCCTTATAGTTCTTACATAGTCCACTACCTCCATATGAAACATTAATGCATGATAATCCTTTCTTGGAGAGTGTGTAAGATGAATTCATTCTTTCTTTTAATCCTATTATGTTTTTATAGGTAGGTGGAGGAGACCACATATTTTGGTGCATCACCTCATGTTTAATTTTAGTTTCTCCCCTTTTTTCCATTTTCCAACCAAATCATAGAGTAGGCTTAATTTAAGTGATTTACTAAGGGAACCAACCCTTTCTGGAGATTTAGTTCTCACATTAGGTCACCCACAACCTGAAGAGTGTTTCCATTATACCAACTGAATGGATATGTCCTGTAAATGCTTCTCTAAAGGGTACAACTTCAATGTGATAATAATTCTATACTGTAATTTTCATACATTGACTTATTTTTTTATTCTATTAACTAAAATATTCTTCACATATGAGAATATTTATTTGATCCTTGATTAAAAAATCATTACACCAACGCATAATACTTACAGTTTATATCAAAAAACACCATACTTGTACTTTTTATGCTTTTAAGGGATAATTTTACAAATGCACCAACATCATCACACTCCCCTTTGCCATGCACAACCTCATAGAAACTCTAGAAATATTGTACCCCATTATTCTTATGTATATTTCTCAACTAGTAAAAAATTTGAGAAATTTTAAATTATCTTGCATAATTGTTCAACCAAATGTAGTGTGTGTTGAACATGATTTCTCTTGCATTCATATTTATATAAAAATATCTCAAAAAATATTGGAAAAACTCTAGATAATGTGATTTTTCAATTCTCATATAAAAATGATACTCCCTAAAAATATTTATACTATCCTTTATCTCATGATGTGTGTATTTGAATGCAACATGCATGATAATTTCAACTTGAATTTAATTATATTACTAGTATTGAACCTCATTTTATGGTTGTAGTCTATATTTTTCAAAGTCCATAATTGAAATAATTCTCTTGAGTGGGAATTTGTCCTTTCATAACTTTAATTGAACATCTAACCATTTTGATTGGTGTGTGTGTATTTCATATAGGTGTATAGGCATAACATTTTTCACTTTTATCATTTACTAACACTTTATCTTGTAACAACCTTTTGAGCTTCAATCTCTCCAAGTGCACACTTTAAAGGTTCACCATAAATGGGGTGGACAGGCCTTTGGTGTTTTTTAAGATATTTTTTTATCCATGGCATGATCATATCATATTACTATCAGTCTAACTTACTTAGAGTGTCTATCCATTTACCTCCTATGATGTCTCCCTCAAATATTAAAACCCTAAAAAATGGTTAAGTCTAAAATATAGAAGGACCCTCCAAAACCTATAATTTTCATTATAATTCCTAGAGGCCGAAAACCATTCTCAAACATATTGAATGTATATACATATAATATAACTTAATGTATAATAAACTAGATGTCCATATCTGATGTCAACTTATACTACCTATTTCAACACCTTTTTCATATTATCTTATAGCATCAATAAGGTTGATACTAATTTCCATATTATCCTATTATATCAACCTATTTGATACCATCAATAGACGACATCATCCATGGCCGATATAGTCCTATGGTATCATCCAACTCGGTACTATTTTGTGTCAACCAACTCTTCACCAAATACATCAAACTTGGTTAATACCATTCAATTAACTTCATGATGGATTGGGGATATTAACCATTATAAATATAATTCACTATTTCATGACAATAGATCATATACACTCATTTATCTCTATTTTCATTTGCACTTCTACCATGATCTACATTTGGAGGAGTTATTGCTTAGAGTCTTCTCTTGAAGGAATTTTATCTTATGGAGTCTTAGAGATTCATTAGGAGGAGTGTTTTATCATAAAGATTCATTCAACCTTTGAAGTCTTCACAACCACAAAAATATATTGCAAAGTTCCATTGTCCAAGGGGGAGATTGAGGCTCAATGGGTTATTTATCACGATAAGTATATTCTAACCCTAACACTTTCATTTAGTAGATAAAAGTTTCGTATTGCTTAGTAAATGCATGCACGCTATCCTTATTTGATCTCTCTCTACTATTATACTTAGTGATTCCATAGGATTGATTTAAATTTTAATTTATCTACTTTAGGTAGTCTGAAAGTCTATCATTACACCTCTTATTTAACCAATCAATGGATTGGTGTTATTTTTAATTAGGGTAGTGTCTGATGGCTATTTACAATGAGACCATTTGATATTGGATATGTAAAATTTACTCTTTGGGTGGTTTTACTTATATTGTATTTTCTAAATCCTAAAAATAGTAAATAAAACTATAACTCTAGTTTGTAAAAATTTAAATCTAAACTATTTGTTAATTGAAGATCTCTTATTGGCATTCACACCATCAACATCTAAAAATTAAACATCTAGCATAAGACACATGATGTCCTCACTTGACTTGCCTATCTAGGTAGGACAGTGTGATGTTATCAAATATGAGAATACTATTTATTGTCACTTAAACAAATTCTATTTTTTTTTGAATATGGGATGAATTAACAAACTTACTCTAGTTTAAAAATACACTCCTGATTAAAATAAATCTACTTGTATTAAATTGAAATAAATTTTGCATGTAAATGAAACATACTTGTATTAAATAAAATCCATAATTACTTTTAAAAATTAAATTCACACTTGATTTTAAAAAGAAAATTCACACTTTCTTTTGAAAACAATCACTCTTTGCTTTGAAAGGAAATCACTCTACATTTAAAAGAAATTAATTTATGGCTAAAAGGAAATTACAATCTGTAGTGAATAAAATATATCTGAATTAAAGAAATACTTATAAACTATTAAACTAAAAGTACCAATTTATCCAAATCCTTGGAGAGAAGTGGGCCCTTACTCCTGTAAACATAGGATTGAAATACAGGGATATTAGTATGGTGTTAGTGAATGAAATCAAATCCAAACAAAAGATACTAATTCTAACACCTTAAGTGTATCTCAAGGGGGGAACATGGTGAAGAATAAAAATGATCAAATCACAAAAAAAATTTAAGATATTTACCTTTCTTACCTTCCTTGATGCTTCAAGAGTTTTCTTCTATTGGCTTGCTTGGATTATGCCTAATAAGTCTTCATCAATGGAGAGTGGCTACCTTCATCTCCTCTTGGCACCATTTTCTAGGATTTTGATGGCTTTGGATCAATATTTGGGCATAAAAACACTACATCAATATGTGACTTGAATATATTTGGGAATCATAACTTTGGCTTAAAAGTGTTTAAAATTCAATAGGCAAGGCCTCCTATTTATATATTTTTCAAAATGATCAGAATGAACATGAACCATCCATCTCAAGATGAATATGTGTGGATAATAATCCATTCAATTTGGAGGCAAAATTCAATAAATTCCCTCATAAATATTTAGGATAGAGAGGCATTAAATAGGTATGGGAGGCATTAATGAGGCACGAGAGGGCTTAATTAGATATTTTATGCATTTATGGCCTAGGGATGCCTTCCCAAGAAATGATGTCACTTGATGATGTAGAAACTCATAATAAATTTCTAAAAATAAATATTCAAAAAGTTCTAGGAACTATTAATTAGTCTCATTATTTTAATTAATTATCTTTAATCATGATTAGTAAAATTTGGTGCAAATCTTAGTAATTGGTGTACAAATAAATTAAACTGGTCAAAATTTTGTATTATTGGCTCAAAAATTGACTAGATTGGAATTGAAAGGTGATATTAGATGCATTGGAATTGTTATCCCATTTAGGATGTTGAAAAATAATAATAACAAAGACACATGTCTTGTGCAAGAAATTTGGTAGAAAAGAGCAATCCAGAGCACCCAAGTGTGAACATATCATTTTGACTCAAAATGATCTGACCAAAGTTAACTATTTCATAAATTGAATTACCCCATTTAGGGATACTTTAGACAAAATAATCACTTTAATATGATAGGTTTAGTTATTTTAATGCATTTTAGTGTTTTTAGGCTAAATTGTGCACTTTGGTAGAAATTGGTCAAAAGCCTGGCTGAAGGTCATTGGTGGCCAATTTTAGGTGTCTATAATTTGCCCCTATTTGGAAATGAATTGAAAGTTATAGGCATATTTATATCTTCTCAAATAATGAAAAGGTATTGCATGCCTACAAATTTAATGACAATAGATGAATTGTATGATTCCCCCTCGAGGGAACGATTGACACAAGTAGGTCATCAAATGATCCCTCAAAAGAAATAAGTGAAAGGACGGGACCAAACATATGCAGATGATGAGGTGAGAACATAATGATGTTGAAAAAGTATTAAAAATCATTGAGAATATAAGTTGGATCGTATATAATGGTTTTCTTAAAGGTGGTTACAAAAATTATACCCTGATATTGGTAACGTGGTATGATAACACAATGATTTTTCCAAAGGCAATTATAATCATTAAGAAGATGGAGCTGCCCCAGTTAGGATAGACAAACAAGATAATAACATGCCCCTATTTGGGTAAAAATAATGTAAAGTTGGTGAGAACACAATGATTTTCCTAAAGGCAATTATAATCATTTGAGAAATGTAGGTGGGATGGTGTATAATGATTTGAACATAAGCAATTATAATCATTGGACCTCGATTATGGAAAATGTGATTGATTGGTTAATGATGGTAAATATGATATGGGTAACTTGATACAAAGGATAAAGATGAATTGAGATAACCTGTTAGTAGGGATATGCCCATTTGAACTAATAAAGGTTAGAATTCTTGCATTGTTAATTAATCTATTTGGGATATAATTGAGATGTCATTGATGTTGGTGCTGAGGAGATGTTGATGTCATCGTTAATGAGTAGACTTCCTAAAGCTGATTTTTGTTGTAGCACTATATGGTAGGCATCATTATAGAACACCATGAGGACTAGGCCAAAATACGCATAAGTACTGACTACCATAATCCAATATTCAAGGGAAAATAATGTACTAATAATAAAACCCATGATGACAATGTAGATGTATGAATATAGATGGATTCAAATGCAAATATACAAAGAATCACACAATGAATAGATTTAAACTGAATCAAGGAAATAGTGCTGAAAGCAAACAAACAAGCACACAAAGAAATGAAAAAACAAATAATAAAATAAAGAAATAAAGAAATAAGTAACAATTAGTCCTAATGTTAGTACAAACAATGCAATGAACATTGCCCCTAGAAAATAGGCAACAACTTAAAAAAAAACATGACTGGGGGAATAGAATAAAAGAAAGGGTATGGTCAAGTTATGTCTATATGCACTAGGTAAGTGGACATATCCTACATAGTTCCATGGATGTAATGTCCAATAAAAACTTTAGGCTGAATGTAGTTCTCCTAGGAAATGGGAATAAAATGATAACTGATAAAGAAACAAACATAATGGATGTGATAGAAGAATATGAAATGTCTTGAAAAATGGTAAATTCATAGGAAAAAGGGCCAAAAAGGATGGGGAAACTAAGGAATAAGTTATTAACTTATGGCTTAGTGAGGGTTCCCAAAATCCTTAAGGCAAATAAGTGGTCAAGATGTTTGGTTTTTTGAATGATTTTACATATGTTTTTAGAATTTTCTAAGTATCTCAACTCAATGGAGGATGAAGAGATAATAAATGATTCAAGTTCATAAAATGGTAAGAGCATTACTTAGGTTGTTCATAAAACAATGAAATCATGGATTAGGTTACTCACAAAATGGTGAGAGCATGGTGAAAAGGGTGATTGAGCTAACCTCAACAAGTATTGAGCTCTACCTACATAGTTCTAGGATGGGACCTCAAGTCACTATATTTTTACCTTACAGTGGAGGAATCTGACTAGTTTACTTGCCAATTCAAAAAAAATAGGCACAATTAGCATAAAGACATATTATGACACATGAAATGGCTAGTTGGCATGTCAAGGCATGGTAAACAAGTGTTGCCCCTAGTTTGTCCATAGGTGCTTATAACTAGGATACAATGGCATAGGTCAATGATACTTATTTTCCCATAGGTGATTATAATTAGTAACAAGACCAATGAGATACTTATTTACCCATAAGCAATTATAATTAGGAATACCTGGTAGAGAGAATGGAACAAGAAATGAAGGATCTAACTACCAAACTAATATCTTACTACTCCAAAATACTATCTCAGTCTAAAATGCTAGAAATAATTGCTAAAACAAAATTTGAATCCTTTTGCTAAATGTGGCTTTAGAATAAATGGAAAAAAACCAAGGTCATAGGGATGGGTAGGGTGGGATAAATTAAATAATTTGATGAGAAGGTATGGTAAAATGGATAGGTGATAGGAAAAAGTGATAGGTTGATAGGATGGCAAATAAGAATGATAATATGGTAAAACTTGAAATAGTCCTTATAGAAAATACACCAAGTCACTCAAGCATAATATCACTTGAGGTGGATAATGTTCATAAGCTCATCAAGTTCATTTCCATCTAGTGTGATAAGCCTATATGTTCATGTTCTATATTTTGTCATAATAATAAAAGGATGAACTTAGTTGGGTTTGAACTTGCCTAGATGCTTCTTTTTTACCATGGTATTCTTTTAGTTCTCTTTAAGGATAAGATCACCAAGTTCAAATTCTCTATGCTTCATGTGTCAATTTGAGTAGCTTCAAAGTTAATTATGATAGGATTTGATATTATTCATCACATCCATGCATTTTTATTTAAGTAACTCTAGTTCTTGTAGGCAAGCTACTCAATATTCATTATCATCTAGGACATGCTTGAAAGAATGTGTAGAGATGGAAACTCGACCTCAATGAGAAGAACGGACTTAGTACCATAAATAAGTGAATATGGAGTGGCCCTTATGGGTGTACAATGATTATTATGGTATGCCCAAAGGTCATAGAATATCTAAAGGTGTCAATCATGATCGACATCATTGACAATATTTTTGAGAATGTTAACAATGGTTTTATTCGATGCTTCAACCTAACCATTACCTTGGGGGTAATATACCATGGATAAATGTTGCATTATGATATACTTATTACATATCTTCTCAACATCCTTGTTCTTAAATGATCATCTGTTATCAGATATAATGTCAAAAGGGATACCCTAGTGGCAAATGAGATGGTTGAAAATGAACTTGGAAATTTACTTTCCAATCACATAAGTTAGGGGTGTAGCTTCAACCCATAGTGAAATATTTAATGGTGATAAAGATATGTTTATGGCCATTAAATTATGTGGGATTTATATTCCAAATGATTTTAATGCCCCATGTAGCAAATGGCCATGGTGTCAACATTGGTTTCACAGTCTTGGTCGAGGCATGAATCAGATTGGTATGCTATTGACACTTGTCACACTTATTTACATATGCAACTATGTCTGTGTCCATTATGGGCCAATAATAACTAGTATGCAATATATTTTTAGATATGACTACCCTATTGGTGTGGGATCCACATACTCCTTCATGAACTTCCCATAACACTAGTGTATATTTTGATAAAGTTAAATAATGAAGTAAAGTTATATCAAAACTATGATGGTAAAGGGTTGATCCAAGTAAGGTATAACGAGTGGTTTGGTGGATGAAGGCTTTGAAATGTTCTTAGGATAGGTCATGTGGCATAATTTAGTCATGGAGGTAGTTATAAAAGTCTAAGTACATAGAGCTAGGACCAACAATATCACAAATCATCATGATGGTTGAAGGTTTATGAGTTGGTGCTAACAAATTATTGATAAGAAATTGATACTCTTTAGTTGTATTTATTTTTCATATTAAATATCCAATAGGGGCCATAGTATATATAGTTCTATTACTTTCCCTTGGTATATGCTCAAATTGAATGTCAAAAATTTGCTACTTGAGAGTGTCGACCATGGCCTTATATGGAACCAACTTATCATCTTTGTCCTGAAAGTGGTCTATAACCTGATTGATGATTAACTAAGATTCACCATAAAACTTGAGATGAGATATGTTCCATTGTACCACATGTCAAAGTACTATAACAAGTGCTTCATATTTGACCATGTTGTTGGTACAAGAAAAGTTGATCCTGAATGATTTAGGGATTAGATCCCTTATGGTGTAATAAATAAAAGGCCTACCCCCAATCCATGTGCATTAAATGGTCCATAAAAATACATCTTCCAATGTTTCTCCTTGAGAGGTGTGTTAATGATGGTCATTATGGATTCAGCAAGAAATTAGAATGTCATTGGCTCTGTATCAGTAAGGGTGCTTTAGTAAGCTGATCTATTGATGTACTTGATGCCAAACTCACTTAGAAGCATGATCCATTTAGACATGCATCCTTTTAAATTTGTTTTAAAGAGTAGATACTTGAGTGGATCAATTTTTAAAATAACCATGGTCTTATTGTTTAATATACAATGGTATAATTTTTGAGCTATGAATCCCATGGCTAAATAGGATTTTTCTATGGGTGTACAATTATGTTCATATGCAACCAATGTATGGATTAAATATTACACAACATGATCCTTTCCATTATCATCATGCTAAGCCAAAAGTGTCCTCAGGGCATTATCAGTAGCTAATAGATACAACAAGAATGGCCTTCTTAGCATAGGTGGCAACAAAACAAGTGGATACTATAGATAATCCTTTGGCTACTAAAATTCTATTTGGCAGTGATCATCTTAGTGAAAATTGACTTATTTTTTTAGAAGATGCATAAAAGGATGCCATTTATTGGTCAATTGTGATATGAAGTGTCATATAGACTGGATCTTACCCTGTAAACTATGGAGCTGCTTCAAAGTAGTTAGTGGTTTCATCTCTATTATGGATTGAAATTTGGCTAGATCGACTTCAATGCCTTGATGAGACATAATGAAGCCAAAAAATTTACCTGAAGTGACTCTAAAGACACACTTCTTAAGATTAAGTCTGACTTTGTACTCATATAGTCTTTTAAATATTTTTTGTAGCACTACAAGATGATTGGCCTGGTCTTTGATTTATTAAGAATGTCATTGACATAGTCTTCAATAATGACATGCATCATATCATGAAATATGATGGTCATGTATTTTTGATTAGTGGGCCTTGAATTCTTAAGACCAGAAAACATAACCTAATAATAGAATGTTCCCCATAGAGTGGTGAATGTTGGTTTATGTTGGTCTTTTGGTGTTATCCTGATCTAGTTGTACCTTGAAAAGTCATCCATTAATGAAAGCATTTTATAACTGGCTATGGAATCGACTATCATGTCAATGTTTGGTAATGAAAAGTCATCCTTAGGGCAAGATTTATTTATATCATATAAATTAGTATAGATTTTGATCCCTTCTAGCTTTTTGATAACTAACACAACATTGGAGATCCACTCTAAATAGTCAATCGATCAAATACATTATGATTCTAAGAGTTTTTCCAACTCTTTCTTCACTAATATAGTAATGCAAGGATGCATCTTGAAAAAACTTTTATTTTATTGGTTTGGCATCAGTATTGACCACAAGGTGGTGCAAAACTAAAGTGGGGTCCAAAACTATCATGTTATAATATGCCCATGGAAATATATCAACAAATTCCCTTAAAAGGGATTTAAGGACTTCACATTCTTTATTGATAAGGGACATGCCTAGCTTGATCCACTTTGGATCATCTAGGGACCTAATTTTAACCTTTATTATATCCTCCACTAGAATGGTCAAACTATATTCAAGGATAGTGGGAAAAGATTTGAACTAATTGGCAATATTAGAGTCCTCTGTAAGGACTACCTCTTCGAGTTTCCCTAGGCACGATGAATCAAAATCCACCAATGGGAGGTTTGGACATGTAATAAAAACTATTGGAAAATCTTAAATGATTTGATCAAAAGCTTTTTGTTCCTCAAAATTGGACTCATAATCATAGACAAGTTCATCATTGGTGGTCTCCTAAGCTATGTTTGAAGAAGGTTGAACACCCCCATTTAAGGGTGCCTAAAATAGGTTTTCAACACTAGACTAGTCTTTTTCTTTACTTTTTCCCTAGTCAAAAATCACCTCAAAGCGGTTTTCACTTTGGGACTTCAATGTTGTAATTATTTTCTTTTGGATAAGGGTGTTCAGTAGCTCTTCAAAATAGACCTCAAGATTCAATTTTATTGAGAACCTTGATTTATGGTTCCCCAACAGAACATTGTCTCTCATGTTGATAAAATCATAAAAAGCCTCATCATTTTGGAGCTCATCAATTAAAATGTTGGACTCTTATTGGTCCTTATCTATCAGCTAGGGATAATATAATGGAAGTCAGTTGTGATGAAGGACTAGTCTAAGGGTTCAAATAGAATGATGATTAAATAGGTTAGTCTCATATAGGTCATCAAAAAAGCTATGATCAGACTCTACTTCATTGTTAGCATCATTATCACTAGTTGGTGGTGATAGAACATGATTAACATACATGGGGTCACCCCAGGTGGTTTAAATCCAAGTCCATAGGGCCCTTTATATCTAGTCATGAAAATTAGCTCGAGTGTGCCTTCTTGATTTTGTCTAAGACCTCTTCCTTCATAGTCTTGATTCTTTGTGAACCTATCGGGAATAAGATACTTTTCATTCTCATAACAATTAGCCTAATTATCATTGTATAACCATGATTCATTTCCCTCAAGAGGGTTCTATTCTAGGCCAAATGCTGGTATAAACATGATAGGTCTTGGACTATACTTTTTGCCTTTGCCCTTTTGTTTCCATTCTGTATGAAGTGGATTGGATTTAGGTCTTCCAAAGGACTTTGGGTTTCATGGAAGGTTTGTGATGTGAAAGGTATCATGGGTTAAATACTCTCTTGGGATATTAAGTGAGATGGTATAATGATTGTATATCTTAAGAATCAACATATGGGAAATGGAATCAAGAGTATTAGGATCAATGCAGTTGTCCTCTTGAAAATCAAGGAGTATGGCCTTTCCCTTATCTTTCTTGGCCACTAGATTCATGTAGAAATGATAGTTATATCTCTTGAACTTGGACTTTAGGTGTTTTTAGTGCTCGTATGGATGCAAATCTCTCAATATACAAACTTCCATCCTTGAATGGGAGAACTTGATACATTGGTGCAACATTGATGGGACAACATAAATTTAATCTAACCAAGGTCTACTCAAAATCATATTGTATGATAAATTAAGACCTAGCACATGGAAAAGTGTATCATAGGTTAAGGGCCCAAGGATAACTAGAAAATAAATGGTGCCTTGTGGTTCTTGTTCTTCATTGTTATAGGCTTTAATGGTTATCATTTTTGCTTGAAGATCTATTTTTGTGTACCTAAGAAGATTGATGAGACTGAGAGACATTATGTTTAGACTTGATCCATTGTCTATAAGGACATGTTTTACTTTGTGTTGGTTTATGCAAACTTCAATGTATAATGGGTTGTTATGCAACAGGCCAAGGGATGACACATATCTTTGGTTGAAAGTGACTTATTGGGCTAGAGCTAGGTGTCCAACCAAAGCTTGGAATTTGTTATGGGATATGTCACTTAAAACTATGTATTGGCATGGGAAGTTGTTAATTTTTTTTAATGAATTATTTACGTATGCAAAAAATCTAAAATGGATATTTATTCATGTATTTTTTGTAATTATTCCATAATGTCAAATTTATTCTCTTGGTCAGTGTTAAATGGCTTATTTTGAGGTTGAATGGCTGGTTTGGTGATGGGAAAAGTGGTAGATGGTTGTGGTCTGGGGATGGTAATCTTTGACCTTTGAATTATGATTATATAATCAAGATTAAATAAAAGACTATAATTGATAACAAATGCTAGTGATGGTGGGGGCCCAGATAGGATAAGTCTCAGTTATTGGTGTACTTATGCATGGTCACGAGGTAATGATGAGTTATCAGTGTAGGGTATAAAATTAGTAATTCCTACTTTCTAGTATGCTTGTATGTGGTTCTAGGTCAAGGAAAGATTATCAATATGAGTTGGTGGATTGGAATTATTTATTAAATGTCTTGATTCATTGGTATTTGGTCTTAGATAAATGGAGATGGTGTTAATGTGACCTCCTACAATATGACCTACAACCGTATTTTAGTCATATGAAACTATATGGTAGGTTTATTGGTTGTTGCCATTCTAACCTTGGTTCTATCCATTATTCATAGTTTTTGGTAGTTTTGATGATTCTATTGGTTTGAATTTAGTTGTTGAAATTATTGTTAGTGTTTTATTGGTTGTCATTGTTATTGTTGTGGTTAGTTATTATGTTGGGGAAATAGGTTTTGATAGATTTCAAGGGTTTGATTAGAAGTGGAAGCACCACCATCCAATGTTATCTCCCCATTTTCCAACATATTTTGAATTAAATGTTTAATTTACACATAATAACACAAATTATGTTTGTTAACCTGATGATATTCATAGAATTCATTTTGGTGGTACCAATCATGATAAGGGATGCCCTAAGGATAATGTTTTAGTATAGGCCAACTAATCAAATTAACAGTGAAAAGCTTACAAAATAAAGTTTTAATAGGCTCTCCACAGTCACTAAAAACATAATGAGTAGGCACTATTCTCCTTTGAGGAGGAGCTTTTAATGGCAAAGGTTGTTGCATTTGTTAGGCAAGCTTAAATTGTTATGCTTATGATATTTGCTAAAAAGGTTATGGGTTAGGAGTAATTTAAATATGCTATATGTGTTGAGCAGATGATGTTTTCACCATTTGGACATGTCATGAATCTATTACTCTATTTCTAATAACATTTTTATTGCAGATGAATTACCTTGGCTTATCATTGTTATTAACCTATGTTGGTTACGATGCTTGCACTTGGACTTGATGTTAGTTTTGGCTATTTCCTAGATTGGTACCTTGATTTTGATTTGATGAGGTAAGATTGATGATCCCTTTGTTAATAAGGGCTCACTTGATGATCTCCTTAAAGGTATATATGCACTACAATTCTAGATGGTAGGATATCTCACTATGTAATTTTTTAGTAAACACAGTGGCTAATTATTTATCTAGTAAATTGAGGGTGAATTGACTTACATGGGCTCTCCATCATTGTAGATAACTTACAAAACTCTCACCGGCCTTTTTATTAGCTTGTGTCAAGTTGACCAAAGAAATATCATGTTCGATATTGTATGAAAAGTATTATATAAACTTGTCTAAAATATCATCAAAATAAAATATTGAATTCTTGGTCAAATTTAAAAACCACTCCAAGGCTTATCCTGCTATACTTTTTGGGAATAACAATAATAATTATATGTCGCTATATGCCACTGGCTAGCATGTAATAAATAACTTAGTCAAATGAGTCTTGGGATCAACTTTCCCCTTGTATTTATCAAAATTTGGTGGTTCGTATCCTTTAAGAAATGGTACATGTAATTAATCCATGTTGAACAAAAACTAGACGGCACATTGGTTTGAGGTGGAATATTAGCTTAGGTAGATAGTTGAAAATTCATAAGTGCAACACTTTGAATGGGGTATGATGGAGGTATTTATTGGGGTATGTTGGATTGGTTAGGGAATAGACCAATAATACGCATGCATGGATTATAATGCAATTATTAAAATTATATTTGTGGTTGTGCAATATTCTAGTTAAGGTTGGATAGATAGGTTTGAGTTTGGGGATTTTGAGTTTTGGATGGAGGGATATGGCTATACTATACTTTATGGGGTTGAATAGGGACTTGCTACCAAAACATTAGACCTTGCTATTGAGGGGGTACTTATAAACCAAGACCCTATCTTTTAACTAGTGGCACATTCTACACAAAAGGTAAAAGTTGCCTAATTAGAACTTGTGGAACATTTAAACCTCTAGGTTGTACAAATCAAAGTTGGGAAGTTGATGTTTTTTGAATATTTAGAATTTATACTATTGATTAGACATTTTTGACTTTAAATTGGTATATTGGTCTATGAGGAAAGAGGTATGTTCACTACTACTTGGTGAGGTGGGACACTAGTTGCCCCCTATTGAGGTGGTAATAAATTTTGCCTCTACTATATTGGTATGTTATATTATGCCTATTATTTTGTAATACTTCTCTTTACTTATTGGGGAGGAGTAAGATTCATCACATTTTGTTTTTGAAGCATGGCACTAGTTGTTGGTTGGGCTCTTGAAGAAGCATCTAGTTAAGGATTAGTGGTAGTAGTTGGTTGAGGTTGGGACATAGAAACTCCTACTCCCTAATTTGAAGAACCACTCATGGTGTTAACTAAAGGTACACTTATTTGTGTACTAGTTTTTGGGGTATTTAAACCACTTGGGTTTAAATTGGATGTTGCTTGTGTAATGTCCACTACGTTTTGATTGATATTTTACATAGAAGTAGAAGACACTTCTTCGATGGTTGGCATATGAAACAAGTTATAAATTGAAATGTTTTGCATGAAGGGGTCCCCACCTTGATTTTCATGACTATTCAATTCTATTAACACTCATATTGAAGGAACTAAATCTATGAGAGGCCTATTTGACATGGTTATCTAATTAAAATTGCATGCTAGGTTCAAGTACATTTGATATGCTATCTACGTTTGTACAAGTGATCCTCCATGATGTCCTTACATTTGAAAAGCATATTAGGGTCCTGATACATCATTTGAACTAGATCTAAAGGATTTATAGAATAAACCTATTGATTATAAATTATGTTGTGAGGCATTCTTACTAGACTTGAAAAATTATCATAGGGTAAGTATGCTAGAAACTTAGCCCCTAATTCTATAGCTCTAACAAAAATTTTCTCCTTATTTTCTAATAAGTGATGCTCAAAGAGATAAGGATCATACATGGATGGTGAAATAACATAGTATCACTATTGAGGAACTGGTTATTCAACTATAGGTATAAAATATAGATACTTCTCTATTTTCTCTTGATCTTGCTTTGAGTATGGATGAATTCTTACTAAATAATGATTCAATGGGTTTTAGTTTTGTGCCCCTATGTGAGTGTTATAATATGGATAAGAATTCATCTCATAAGCAACATTATCTGCATAGGGGTCTTGAACCATCTCTTCTTGTGTGACCACATTACTAACTCCTAGATTGTACATGAGGCCATTACAAGTGTAGGAATACATTTTAGGATCCATAGTAAATGTTTTGTGACAAAAGGAAAAAGAGTTATACAAAATCTGAAAAATCAATGTTTAAAAAGGGGTTCAAACTTATTCTAACTTAGTCAAAAGGATGGATATGTATATCCAAAAATATTAGTGCAATGACTTGTGATAAAACAAGCTAATTTCAAGTGTCTAAAATTTACATGTATCATATGACAGAGGTCAAGTAAAATGACCATAAATCAAAATGCCAAATTCTAGGTCAAAGTGTTTCAAATGAGTCTAATATAGGAAAAATAAAATTTGCTAGGACTTTTTGCCAAACATGACGTCAAAAACTAGGCTCAAACAAAGGTACATGTTAGGACATTTGGCCAAATGACATCAAAATCTAGACTTTAAAAGATGAGATATTTAATCTAATATATTTGAAACACTTCTAAAAAAAACTAAGCATTTGACTCTCAGACATAAATTTGATCAATAATTATGAGGTATGAAATAAAAGGCACTTAGAGATAGTTTATTTTCTCTTAAATAATGGCACAAACTAGATTTTTTTGACTGATAAGCTTAAACAAAGGTGAATAATGTAACCATGCTAGATAAGGCTCTCAAAGAAACTTGAAATGGTTGGAAAGTTGGATTTTTTTTTTTACCCTATGTGAATAGACCTATGAAACAATTTTCAAAATAATTTGAGCAATGTAACCATGAAAAAATACTCAAAAGGTGTGGTAAATGCTTATTTCAAGACTTTAAGGCTAAAATAGTTTCAACACAATTTTGACAGCGTAACACTACTCTCCTTAACTCAAATTATAGTCACACATAAAGTTTTGACAAATTTTCTAAGGAAAATGTATGTTATCAAATGGACTCAAGACAAATGGACAAATAGGTTGGGTAATACAAAATGTAGCCTGGAACTCAAAGCGTGAGTGATGTGCAAGATGACTTGAGTCCTACCAAATGATGATAATGATGTTGAGTCTAAAAATGTCCCTCAATTCAAATTTAAAATTGAACTCAAGTTAAAACAAGTCAAGTGCAAAGTGGCAAACCCAATTTTAATACATCAACTTTTAAAACTTGGAAGAGTCCAATTTCAAATTTAAACTATCAATGAGGAACTTAAAAAAAATGTGGAAAATGGTCTAAACTAAAATGGGCAACATAACTACACCAAATTGGAATATATGACACAAAGTTTATGATAACAATTTTGAACAAGGAAAATGATGATTTTCACTTGGGAAACGTAATTCCTCATTGTTCAAGAAATGGTGGAAAAAGTGTTTAGTTATGTAACCCTTGTTAACAAATATTTTTGACTCCAAATAATACCAATTAATCTAAGACAAAGATAAATTAACTAACTAATCATCTTAAGCCCTAAACTGAAAAGGTATGATAAATTGGGGTTAACTAACTAATAAGTTTTTGAATGTCTAGATGGATCCCATGCATAAGACTTTCACATCAAAATTCAAGAGAAGTAACATATCAATTGGGTCTATGATACTTGGCTTGTTGTAAAAAGGTATTTATATTTTTACAACCACTACATATATCACTCTCTTAGTGTAGTGTAATATCCAATGTTCTCAAACATCTCAGGCTTAGCCCCAATGATAGGAGATGGTTTAACCACTCAAACCTTCATCCTAGTGGGGTGATCCCAATTTATATACCCCCTATGAAAAGGGTTTGAAGATGATGTTAGGAGATGAAACCTTAGGTCAAAGCTTCCCTAAATAAATTATAGGAGGAGATGAAGTCCCCCTCATAAGCCAAAATGCAATGAAAGTAAAAAACAAGGTAAAAGAGATTTAAAGGTTGTTTCTAGGTCACCCAAGCCATACGAGTCTTGGGGAGAGCCTTCATAACTTCTCTTTTAAACATTTGGACTAAGACACTTCATAATTAAGTCAAAACTTTTGATCCCACAAGTTCCCTATAGATAGGGGAGAACATACATACACAACTCTCTATTTTCTCAATCAAAACTAAGTAAAGAAATAATGAGAAACAACTTAAAAAAAACTTGAAGTGTGTTTAATTTTAAAGCACTAAATGAAATGTGTGGTGATGTTATTTATACCCTTGGATTTAATATGTAAAAACTTGTAAATAAAAACTACAAAACATTCAAGCAAACATCTAAGTGTTTCCTTAAGAACCAAAATGAATGTTCCCAATCCTTTTTTAAGCACTTAAAAAGAGTTTAAAAAGTATAGCTTAAATGTTCTAAATATTTTTTCAAGTTAGCCTTGCAAGTAAAAATTTAGAGTTTCATTTAGACTTGAAGCACTTATCAAAATGAAACAAACAACTTTACAAAATGATCTCTTAGGTTTCACATAGTGCAATCCCGTTACTTCATAGTGCAATTCTACTACTCTACAAAACCATGACTTAGATAGGAAATATCACTACTCAAGTTAGTTTAATAGAAATCATAATATCACTACTTAGGGTAATAATCTTGCTACTCAGGTTGAAAATCTTGATACTCAGGTTGATAATCCCACTACTCAGGTTGATAATCCCACTACGCAAGTTTATAATCCCATTACTTGAGCTGACAATCCCATAACTCAAGATGATAATCCTATAACTTGGGTTGATAATCTTGCTACTAAGACTGAAAATCTTACTAATCGAGTTGATAATCCCTCTACTATGAGATTTTTGGTATTGTCACTTAACCACTAATGGTTTACCAATAATACCATGAATCAGATAGGCAATCCTGCTACTGTCAAGTCATGGTATTATAATATCATGACTAACTAGTCATGGTATTAATATATAATTATCGAATCTATAGGAAAAATCAAGATTAGTCTGAAAACACAATTTAAACACAATACCATGACTTTAAATGACAAACTTGCGATTGTTTGAGTTACGAGATTGTAGTCTAGAGAACAAAATTGTAACTTCCAAAAAACTGGATTTTTACTCAAATTTTCATCCTCTTTGTTCCTACACTCCAAGATCCTACATGATAGTGGTTATTATTTTTATTTTAGGTGATATTTGACCAAATTAACGATGCTATGTCTCACCAAGCATGCCATTTGTGAACATAGGATTGCAATAATGAGAGATTAGTATGGTGTTAATAAATAAAATCAAATCCAAACAAAACAAAACACACTAATGCTAACACCTTAAGTCTATCTCAAGGTGGGAGCATGGTGAATAATGAAAATGAATAAAGCACAATAAAAATTAAAGAAACTTACCTTTCTTACCTTCCTTGATGCTCCAAGAGCCTTCTTTGATTGGCTTACCTAGATTGTGCCTAAGAGGTCTTCTTCAATGGAGTGTGGCTTCCTTCATCTCCTCTTGGCACCATTTTTTAGGCTTGTGATGGATTTGGCTCAATATTTGGGCATAAAAATACTTCATCAAGATGTGTATTGAAGATATTTGGGCATGGTAAATTTGTCTTAAAAGAGCTTAAAATTTAATAGATAAGGCTTCCTATTTATAAATTTTTCAGAATAATTAGAATGAACCTAAACAATCCATCTCAAGATGAAGATGTGTGGCTAAGAATACATTCAATTTTGGAGGAAAAATTCAATAAATTCCCTCATATATATTTGGGATAGAGAGGCATTAAAGAGGTATGGGAGGAATTAATGAGGAATGGGAGGGCTTAATCAGATATTTTATGCATTTATGTCCTAGGGATGCCTTTCAATGAAGTGATGTCACTTAATGATGCAGAAAATCATAATCAATTTCCAAAAATATATATTCAAAAATTTCCATGGAATTCTTAATTAGGGTCATGATTTGAATTAATTATCTTTAAACATGATTATTCAATTTTGGTTCAAATCTTGGCAATTGGTACACAAATTAATCAAACTAGTCAAAATATCATATTATTGGATTTAAATTTGACTGAATTGGAATTGAAAGGCAATGTTAGATGCATTGGAACCATTATCCCATTTAGGATTTTTCCAACACAAAATAACAAAGGCACATGTATCGTACATGAAATTTGGTAGAAAAGAGCAATCTAGAGTACCTAGGTGTGAAAATGTCATTTTGACTCAAAATGATTTGATCAAAGTTAGTTGTCTCATAACTTGCATTACCCCATTTAGGGATACTTTGGCCAAAATCAGAACTTTTATATGACAAGTTTAAAGCTTTTAATGTGTTTTAGTGTTTTTAGGCCAAATTATGCACCTTGGTAGAAATTGGTCAAGAGCCTAGTTGAAGGTCATTGATGGCCAGTTTTAGGTGTCTACAAATCCTTCCTCAAAACATGAACTAATTTACTCAGTAATAAAGATAAACATTGAACTCTATTTCATTCAAAATAACATATACAAATATAAAATGTTTTTGATTTCAAATTCACCAACTGCTAATTTTTCCAACTTCTTCTTTCTTTAACTAACTAGAATGATAAAGAGATGTGTATTAAAATGAATCTCAATAATTATTCATAGAGTACAAAATATTAGTGATCTCAATACCCAAATATATTTATTCAAAATATATACAATCTAAGAGTGGGATCTCATGCATATAGGAAGGTGTTGAAACCAACTCAACTAGCTATAGACAAGAAATAACTAACATATAATGAAGATACTTATCCAGTTTTAAAAAATAGAAGTACAAATATATTCAGACTAGTTTAGTCCATTAAATTAATGATAATGTCTAAAATAATACATATAAATATATAAAGTCTATTTATAGATATCTATAAAATTACTATCTTGATCAGTAGGATACAACTAGTCTTTAGAGCATGTTTGGTGTCTTTGGAGCATCTTATACAGGTCTTTGTAGCATGCCTAGATGTATTTAGAGAAACTTGTATATGTCTTTAGATCACTTTCAATGCATCTTCAAAGCATCAGTTCTTTAGATCTTGTTCATTGAATCCTCAAAATTGTATCCAAAAAGAGTTGCCAAAACTATGTGTTACCTTCTCAAAATTACCCCACTATTGGGATGTGTTTTTGTACTCAAAATTATGCTATTCATATAAGTTAAACACAATAACAAGATAAAAAAATTAGTAATAAATTACATATAAATGAAGGATAAATTACATTCATTTCCTACTTACATAAGATCTTAACTATTAAATGCAATGCAATATATAACCAAAGGCAACAATTTATGGATAGTTTATATAGATATGATGAGACATATGAAATTCTCATCATTTTTCCCTAAAACTTTAAATTTTTCAAGTCCTTTTGCAAAGAAGTGGGATGATTGGTCTTCAATCCAAAATTACTGATTCAAACCTCTGACTAAGATCATAAACTTAAAAATGGTGGCCCCAATCACGGTGGCCTCTAGGCAAGAATAGAAAATCATTTACAACTGTATGTAACTAAGATTGAAACTCAACTTATACTTGAGTAATCTAACCCTACCATGGAGAGAATAGATAAAGAATTATTGGAGGCCTGAACCTCATCCTAATCGATACATCTAAATGTATTTCATCTAAGAGTTGAGTGATAATCTGGGCAATTGTTTGGGCTCTTCTTAGATTCCATCTAATAGTGGTAGGGCTTAGGACTTCCTTATGCTTTAACTCAATAGGTAAGGTCTCCCACCTAGAAATACTAGAATTAATGACATTGGTAGAATGGTGGTTCATAAAATATTTGAAAGTTGTAATATTGGTTCTCAATAACCAATGATATTTATTCTTCATATACATATGATACATTGGTTTAAAAATAACAATAAGTTTTCTTTCCTTTGGGAATTGGGGTCTCATGCATATCTTAGTGGTGCTTTGCAATTTCAAAAATTGATTATTGGGTTACTACCATGTTGTTTGGTTCCTCAAAGTGGAGAGAAATGCATGCAATTATGTCTCTCTAATAAATAAATTTACAAGGAAACTAAAATGATATCCTAATAAAATGTTAAAAGTATAAAACACACAAATTGTATCTTGCCTTTCTTCAGTGCTTTTGAGAAAAATATCCATAAACATGTATTAATTTTCAATAATGTTTGGGAAACCAAGGTAAATAAGATGAATATTCCACTTGTAAAATTTCTCATGAAGAAAAAGAGCATAAATAGAGGAAGGTGGCTTGCATGCCAACAATTTCTTAGAAATTACATAAATGTGTTGGATGAATGTTGATATTCTACCAATTGCTTATGATATTCCTCTTTAAGCTTAGAATTTTCTTATTTTAACTTCCATATTTTCTTCTAGGTGTTGTTCTAGACTGAGATCATTTCATGTAATGGAATGGGGAAGGAAGGAACAACTCTTGTCGGTCCCTCTGTATGGACTGATGTTTCTCTTGTCTCTCTTTACATTACTTATATATAGGCTTATAACTTAGAATTTTGAGTGGTTATCTCTCTTATTATATTAGTATGTTGGATAATCAATGCATTTATATTATAAATAATTTGTCTTAGATCATAAATTTGATTATTTTTATCAACATTAACATGTTGAAAATCAAAAAATTGAGTATCCTTAATAGCAAGAGAATTCCTCAAATTACTCTATTCTTGAGTTTGTGAAAACATCAAATTATGGGCCCTAGTCTATTCAACTTGTATTCATGTAATAATTATATCTTGTTATTTAGCTTTAGTGATAGATTATTCACATCTTTATTCCAAATTAAAAATAATTAGGTCCTTACCTTTCAAGGTTGAACGAAGAACATCTAATTCTGCTTGTTGCTGTCAGATTATTTATTTATGGCAGGACATAGCCATGACATGCTATAGTTCTTATTGTTCATTAAAAAAATGAGGGGATGATGGAACATTTTATATCAAGGGAGATTTACCCTTATCAATGGTAGAGGGTAAAGGTCATTCTTCTTCTTGAGTCACAACTTCTACTGCAAATGTTTCTTCTTTAAATACAATATCTTATTCATGGGGTTCTTCAACAATAACTGCTTTAAAATTTATAATGTCAATGGGGGAGATTAAGCTTCCCAATGTCTCCATGGATTGCTCTTCTTATTATTATTCTTCTTCTTCTTCTTCCTATAGAATATGTTGATTTTGTGTCAAATCTTAGTTGGAGAATTGGGGTTATCTAAGGGAATTCCCATTTTTATCTTTGATCTTCAACGTATTATCTTTAGAGCCAAAGGTGGTGAAGATGGCCATTATTTAATTTATATTATGGTATAAGGAGGAGAGGCAGGGCATGATGTTTTCTTGAGATAAATTGGAGAGATTTTTTAGAGGAAGGAGTACCAAGCCTTTTTACCCCATAGTTTACTTAAAAAATAATGCTGATAGATAAGGGTAACCAACCCATAGTGGTGGATGGACATAGTACCTCTATTCAATTTTTGAGCAACATAAATTATGGAATCATGAAGAAAAGATGGAATATTTACCTTGTATTCTTCTCTAGTAGCTCATTTTCTTAGGTGAAGGAGTCTCATGGCATCTGCACCAAATATTGTAAACTGACCATCACAAGTAACATATTTCATAATCCAAAAGACAACATTTTTTTAGGGATAAGGAAGACTATCTCTCATTATTCCCCTCACCACTCCTTGTATATATTTGGCTAGTCTTAGGTAGAATTCATTTCCTTCAACAAATATGTGAATTAAATTGATAAAACTGATCTTATCAATAACAACTAGCCCCTCCTCAGGAATCCCATAGAGAGCACTGATTATATAGGGATTCACTAGAATGTTTTTACCTTTGATAAAAACATGGTCTTCATAAAAATTCTCAAATAATTCCTACACAATCTCTTCATGAAAACCCTAAAACATTTTAAATAAATTTATCCACCTTATTGATTCAAAGATGTCTCTAGTTGCCTCATCATGCAGTAATGCATTTAAGGATTATGGTCCACTCTTATTCTTTCTTCCACCCATCTTCGGATCTAACACTATTTGATTGAAAACCTAATTATACTATAAAACATAGAGCTCATATTTTCACAAGAAATAGGGGAAGGAAAGAGGTTATGGATATGACTCAATAATGAACAACAATGAATACCAAATTAGGGTATATTATGAGATTGTGACAATAATTATGGTAGCAGTTATGGCAATCTGTTTGGAGCATGTGAGATATAATTGGAAGGTAATTTATCCTATAATTATTAATGATGTGGAATAAAGACCATAATTGACAGTACATGATATCATATTCACAATGAATTACACATTACATCAAATCATTTTTTGAAAAGATTCATTAAAACGTCATCTCATCAAATATATTTGAAAAGGTCATTTGTCACATCAAATCTATTGGAAAAGATCTTTTAAAAACATTGTCACATAAAATTTTGGAATGTGGTGATGATGTTGCTAACTCATCATATTCACATGACATCACCATAATTTTTTCTTTTCAAAAAGTGTTGATTACCTAATGATTACAAATGCATCACATAAAACAAAAAATTTCCTAATCCTTTGGGAAAATAAATACAATTATACCTTTTCATATGAATCCATGTCTATCATCTAGAGATGCCATGTATCTTGTAGGGATAAACAAGTCTGAGAATATAGGTTAGTTGACAATAATTTTTATTTTATTGGTAAAAAATTTATTCTGAAAGGTGTCATTTACTAGTTTTCACCTTTTATTATTTTTATTTTTTATACTTTTTTATTTTCATTTTTTTATATTTTTTATATTTTTTTTGAATTTTGAAAGGAGGAGAAGTGCCATTTACTAGTTTTCAACACTCTTCCTTATTGAGAGGTCTTTTGTACACCCTAAGCCTATGACCATTGACCAAAAGTGTCCTTTGGTCACTATTAATGGGTTGAAGCTGGACAGATCCATTATTGAAAATGGTTTTGATTATGTGTGGTCCCAACCATCTTGTCCTTATCTTAACCTTGAAGTTCTAAAATTTAGAATCACATAGGAGTGCCTAATCACCCTATTGAAACTATTTTTATCAATATAAGTGTCATGCCACTACTTTTTTTTCTTCTATATCATGATGGTTTGAGTGAGTGCATCCATTCTCAGTTCATCCAACCTATTTAGTTACATTAATATTTATTTTTATACTTCACCAAGATCAATTCTCATGTTAGTTGTTGTATTCAATATCTAAAATTAAGATTTTATAAGTCACAAAGGTTTCTTTCCACACACAAGTTCATATGGGGAGAATATTATAGTTTTCTTCCATGTTGTATTGTATGCCCAAACTACTTCAGATGCTTTGTCTACCAAATATTTTTTACTACTATTCACTATTTTGGTTAGGATGTTTTCCAGATCTCAGTTGGTGACTTCCACTTGACCATTGGCTTGGGGATGATATGGTGAAGATTTACTATGATTGATCTAGTTTAGCTTTATAAAAGATTTGATCATGTTGGATATGAATTGGGGTTCTTGATATGAAACAATAGATCTAGGAGCTCCAAATATCAGCATGCAACCATTTCTTCCCTAGCAAATGTGAGTGCCTGTACTTCAACACACTTAGTAACATAATCAGTACACACTAATAAATATTCATTTCCTTGATATGGTGGGTTGATTGATCTAACAAATTCCAAACCCTATTTTTCAAATGGTTCTAAACTTATTTAAGGATGAAGAGGAATTTTAGAAGATAAAGTAAGCTTAACCATTCTTTGGCAAGGATCACATTGCCATATATATCTTTTGATAGAATTGTAAAGAGATGGATAATAGTAACCTGCACCAAGGATATTGTGAATGGTCCTTTTTGCTAAATAATTTCCTCTTCCTGGTTCATAATGGCATGCTATAGTGATGTCATACACCTCATCTTCTCTGACACACCTATGAAGTATATGATGAAGTCTAGTTTTAAACAACATGCCTTAAACCATTTGAAATGAGAACTAGCTCTAACTAAACATTTTCATTATTTAGAGGTAAAATAATGAGGAAACTTCCCTATTTCCAAGTAATTGTCCATGTTTGAAAATCATGGGGAGTATGTAGATATGGAAAACAATTGTTCATCTGGAAAAGAGTCCTCTATAGGTTATTCTTCACATGTAGTGATCAATCTAGATACAAATTCAACAACAACATTATACTTCCCTAGTTTATCTATGCTAGTAATGTTAAATTATTTAAACAATGTGAGACATTTAATTATTCTCCCACCTACTACTAGATTATTCATTAAGTACTTAATTGTTGAATGATCTGTATAGATGAATACCTGATAACCAGTAATGTAATACCTAAACTTATTTATAGCGTAGACAACAATAAGCAAATATTTTTCTATGGTAGTGTAGCTCTTCTCTATGGAGGTAAGATTCTTGATGATATAATAAATGGCATACATCTTTCCATCCTCATCTATTTGACCTAAGTTTGATCCTAATGTAGTATTGGAAACATCAGTATAGACATGAAAAGGTTTTTCCCAATTAGGTCCTTTAAAGACTGGATCAATCATGATTTTATTATTTAATGTTTCAAAGGATTATTGACATTTATCAGCCCATATAAATTCACTATCTTTTGATAACAAAGAAAACATAGGGGTAACTATCTTATTGAATTCTTCAATGAATCTTATGTAATATCCTACATAACCAAGAAAACCTTTAACATCAATTTATGTTTATGGAATAGGTAGGTTATAAATTACCTCATTGTTTTTAGGATCTATTTTTATTCCTTGAGAAGATATGATGTCCTAATACTATCCCTTCATTAGTCATTGTGATGCATTTCTCATGACTTAAAGATACCTAGTGTTCTTCACATCTAGTAAGAACTTTGTCCAAGTTGTTCAAAGCTTCATCAAATGTAGTACCATGGATAGTGAAAACATCCATATACACTTCCACATAGTCATTTTTAAGATTAAAAAAGATTGTTAACATTACTCTTTGAAAGGTAGTAGGTGCATTGTAAAATACAAAAGGAAAGACTGTATAAGCATATGTTCCCCAGGGGTAAGTAAATATTATTTTATCTTAATCTTTAGGTGCTATTCTAATTTGGTTATATCCATTGAATCCATCTAAGAAACAAAAATATTGTTTTCCTACCAAATTGTCTAAAACTTGATCAATGAAATAAAAAGGAAAATACTCTCTCATGGTGGCTTTATTTAGTTCTATGTATTCTACACAAAATTTCCATTTCCCATTATTTTTAGGCACAATAACTAGGGGTAAAACCCATTGGTTATCAGATATAGGATAAATAAAACTAACGCCCAATAGTTTTTATATTTCCTTCTTGACAATTTCCTTTAAGGTTGGGTTAATCCTTCATTGTGGTTGTCTGATTGGTCTAACATTTTTAGTATAGATATTATTTATACAAACATTAGGATGTATTCCTTTCATGTCAGTGTAATACCAAGAAAAATATTTTGAATTTTTTACTAATACATCAAATAATTTTCTTTCTTGATGGTTAGTTAACCAACTATTGATAGTTAACAATTTACCTAGTTGAATTACAATATATTTAATGCTTGGGATAATGGAATTCAATTGTTTGTATTAACTCAAAAAGGAATTCAATAGACGTGTGTGGTAATAATATGTGAAGTGTGGTGACATCTTTGTAAAATGTTTCACTTGTGGAAAGCATATTGGTCAATGGACAATGAAAACCATGTAAAAATAAATTCTTCCCATTTTGAGCCCAATCAAGTATGGCTTATTAGATGTATTGTGGAATGGATAACATATTTAGTGGTCTTATGGTATTGTCTTGATTTTTAGTGATGGATGTGGATTATGCTCATTCATGATTTTTCATCTTTAGATCATAGCTAGCAGTCTTTGAAACTAAGCCACTACTCTTCAGAGCTAGGCTACTAGTCTTTAAAGCTACGCTACTAGTCTTTGGAGCTAAACCTTCAGACTTTAGATCAAAATTGTCAGTCTTTAGAGTAAAATTGTTAGACTTCAAAGCTAGTCTCTTTTGGTCTAAATATTTTATTATTTGTTCTTAAAGTTCTTGGGCATGTTCTTTGATGGTAACCATGGATAAGGAAGACTCACTAGTTTGGTTATGTTCAGGTTGATCCACCCATATTTGTTTAAAAAGACACATTGAAGTTATATTAGGTGGCTATAGAGATATATATTTAGCATGTGTTCCATTATAAATGGTCATGTTTCCATATCTATAGTCAATTCTTGCTGAAACTGTAGCTAATCAAGGTCTACCAAGAATCATTGGATACCCTACCCTCTTTGGTTTAGGTTGAAGGATCGTAAAATCAATAGGGTATTACCAAGATTTAATGGTGACTAGTACATTCTCTATGGTTCTTTCAGGGGTAGTAGTGGATTGATCTACCATTTGCAAGATTGGTGTGGTAGGTTAAAGCCCTGTGAGAGATAAAAAATCTATTGTGTTTATAGTCATTATGTTTATAGTAACACTTAGATCTACAAGCACATTTGGAATAGACTTGTTCTCAATTTTCTCAGTCATAATAGGATTGCTAGGATCTCCATATTTAGGAACAAGCATGTTTCCTAGTAATAAATCAAAATTTTTACTAGTTACCTAAATTATTTTGGGATATTGCTTATTCCTTCCTAGTGCTTTGATGCATAATCGTTTAATTTTTTGATTCAACTCAGGAATATATTTAACATCTCTTAATAGTGTAATATCTATCTTTATTTATTTTAATCCATGTAACAATTCAAAATCTTCCTTAGGTTTCTCTTTCTTAAGTCTCTCAGGAAATAGAACAACAAGGGGCTTTTGAATTGGGGTTGGTGTGGTTGTAGCTTATAAATTTTATTCAATTGGTTCTTGGAATGCATGTGTCTTAAGAGTGTTGTCACCATTGGTAATTTTAGATATGTTAATGGGTGTATCTCCTAATACCTTCCTTAATTTGAATTGAATATTATTGCATTTAGTTAAACCACTTGCAATATCACTTTTTTGATCAACTCCATAGTTAGGTGCATTTTGCCTATTCTTTGTATTTTACACTAATTGGATAGGTAAATATGGTTGGTTAACCTATTACTTAATTATTGGTGGCTAATTTTGTGGAGGCATCAAGGCCTATTAAGGAGGAAACCTTCTTTGTGGCTGATACTATTGATTTGACCATTGAGGTGGTGACTATTATACCCAATATGGTTGTTAATTTTGTTATTGTTCCCAAGGTTGATTTTGAGAAATTCCCCACATTTGTGGCATAAATTCTTGAGTAACATATGGTTTTGGTTTTGTTGGTCCCCATATAAATAGTGTGACTTTTCCAACCCATGGTGCCATCCATAGATTAGGAATAAATCTTAGACCAAACTAATTTTGAGGCTAGGAATACTGGTTTCCTTATCTTTGAATGAAGTTTACTTCTTAAATAGTATGTGTTTCTTATTTAACTTGATTTATTATATTAGGAAGATTTTTACAATTATTAGTATCATGATCTAAATCAAAAATACCACAAACCTCTATTTTGTCTAAGGGGCAATATTTTACTGCATGTTTGAGTTTGCATATAGGATAATAGATTGATATTTGTTTAGTATTCATAGCATTGGATTTTACATTGAGGCAATATAAATTAGATATCAATTACACTAGAATATTTATCTTGAAATTGGTAAATTATTCCATTAATTGGCCAACTTTAGGTGATTTTCCTAACCTTGATTTCCTTATACTAGGTCTTGTCTTGGAGTAGCTAGTACATAATGCTGAAATTTGATGGAAGGTCAACTTATCAATGCAAAAATTTCCCATTAGGTTCAAATCACATTGTGCATCATCATCTAATCCTTTAATAAAAACTATTTTGACAACTTCCTTAGTGATTTGGTTACCACTCCATTTATTGGTAAAGATAAACCTATCAAGGTAATCTTATAAGGTTTCATCTTCATTTTATTTGATCTTTAAAAAGTCTTCCTTTCATTTTCTAACTCTACAATAATCCTAATATTTGTCCATAAATGTATTTTCCATTTCATCTTAATTAGTTATGGAATTACCCTCAAGGCCCATGAACCATCTCATGGTTGCATCCTTGAGTGTAGATGGGAATAATTTCAACTTTTGATTGTGTATAACATAATCATATGTTTATCAAAGAACCTAAAACTCAAAGAGGAACTGATATGGATCCTCTAAGGATTTACCTCTAAAAGTAGGTAAAATGGATGGTGTAATGTTTTTCATGGAAGTTTTCCTCAAGACCTAGGCTGATTAGATAGGGTAAATTTATGTCTTGTTGGGGTTATTGATCAAGGTTTTTTACATGTGCATGTTCATCTCACATATTTTATTCCCAACTTTTATTATCAATCCAATCTAAATTCACTTTTTGGTTGCTCAGTCTATGGTCTATCTTAGGAGGAGAATATTTGATAATATCTTCTTCTTATAAGGCTTGTGGATTGAATCCAACTATTATAGAAAGAGGATATTAGTATCAATAATACCTATAGGAGAGGATGTTTTGAATAGGATTATTT
The DNA here is from genome assembly GCA_037957365.1 of Torreya grandis. Lineage (NCBI taxonomy): Eukaryota > Viridiplantae > Streptophyta > Pinopsida > Cupressales > Taxaceae > Torreya > Torreya grandis. Next base: position 2,270,183 of record JARHVA010002843.1, read on the forward strand.
TTGTAGGATATGCTTATGAGGATGAACCTTATTCAGGAGAGAAATAAGAAAATGGCTTTCAAGTGATTTTATTTCACTCCCTAATCTTTCCAACAAGGATTATAAACTCTCTTCTTCTTGATTATTTGGGATCCCTTAGAGATAAACCATCCTTGAGAATAACTTGGGTGGTTCATAAATCTAAAGATTCTTGAATTATTTTTGTGTTTTTGAGTTTTATGAATGTTTTTTAATTTTGTTGTATAACTCTAATGTAGGATCTCACTCACTTATTGATGAATGTCCCTGGTAATGGTGCCAAAAATGATAAGTTGTCATTATACATCTCATTTAACTAATCAATAGATTGATGTCATTTTCAACCAAGGTAGTGTCCAACAACTATTTATAATGAGACCATTTGATATTGGAGTTGTACAATTCATTTTTTGGGGGGTTTTAAATTTTTTATCTTTTCTAAATCCTAAAAATAGTAAATAAAACTTCAACTCTAGTTTGTAAAAAATTAAATCTAAACTATTTATTAATTGAAGATCTCTTATTTTCATTCACACCATCAATATCCAGAACTTAAACATCTAACATAAGAAAGATGATTTCTTCACTTGATTTGCCCATCTGGGTAGGACAAAATGATGTTCCAAAATTTGAGAATTCTATCTATTGTCACTTAAATAGCTTTTGTAAAATTCTAAATATTAGATAAATTAACAAACATACTATAGTTTGAAAAATGCAATCCTACTTAAAATAAATATGCTTGTATTATATTTAAATAACTCTTGCATGTAAATAAAACACGCTCGTATTAAATAAAATCCACACTTGATTTTGAAAAATAAATTCACACTTGATTTTAAAAAAATCACTCTTTGTGTTGAAAGGAATCAATCTACATTTAAAATAAATCACTTTATGGTTAAAAAGAAATTACAATCTATAGTGAATGAAATATATCTGAATTAAATAAATAATTCTAAACTATTAAACTAAAAGTATCAATTTATCCTAATCTTTAGAGAGAAGTGGGCCCTTGCTACTTCCTCAGAATAGGAACTTATTACTCAGTAATAAATAGAAATGTTAAACTATATTTCATTCAAAATAACATATACAAATATGAAATGCTTGTGATTTCAAATTCACCAACTACTAGTTTTTTCAACTTCTTCTAACTTTCTCTAACTAATTAGAATGAGAAGGACATGTGTATCTAAACACATATCAACATCTATTCACAGGGTAAAAAATCATGGAAATCCCAATGCATAAAGCTATTTATTCAAAATATATAAAATATAAGAGTTATATCCCATGCTTCTAGGAAGGCATTGGAACCAACTCAACTAACTATAGATAAGAAATAACTAACGTAGACTGAAGGTACTTATCCAATTTTATGAAATAGAAGTATAAATATATCTAGACTAGTTTAGGCCATTAACATGAATGGTAATGCATAAAATAAGACATCTAATTATATAAAGTATATTTATAGATATCTCTAGAATTACTATCTCAGTCATTAAGATCCAGCTAGTCTTTGGAGGATGTCTAATGTCTTCGGAGCATCCTATACAAGTCTTCAGAACACTCTGTACAAGTCTTCAAACCATGCCTAGATGTTTTCAGAATAACCTGTACATATATTTAGAGCACCCTCAAATCATATTTGGAGCACTTGCAGATCATCTTTAGCGCGTTAGTTCTTTAGAGCTCACTCGTTGAATCCTCAAAATTGTATCCAAAAAGAATTACCAAAACTATGTATTACCTTCTCAAAATTACCCTACCATTGGGATGTGTTTATTTGCTCAAAACTATGTTATTCATCCAAGTTAGACACAAGAACAAGGTAAATAATCAACAATAAATTACATACAAACTAAGGAAAAATTGTATTCATTTCCTACTTAGATAAGACATTAACTATTAAGTGTAATGCAATATATAACTAAGGCAACACTTTATGGATAAGTATATAGATATGAAGAGCCATATGAAATGCTCATCATAGTCTAGGCCCCTATTTGCCTACTATGGCTCCTTATCCATTTTGATATGTTTCTAACCCTTCCCCTTACTTACAATGGTTTTTTACAGTATTATACTACTTATAAATAGATATATAGTTAGATTTATTTCATTATGTTATTGGCCTAAAGGATTTAGAACCCTTTCCTTTGATATTGTGTTGTAGGTGCTCCTCTTGATAGGTTTTTGGATCTATTTTATCACATCCTAAATAATTAAGTATCATTGGGTTCATTTTGATTTAGCTTATCTGAGTCTAGATCTTTAATACATATGATAGTTATAGGATGTTCCTAACCCATTACATACAATAGGTAGATAATATTATTCTTGAATCCAACCATGAAATTAAATACATATACCTAGGTTATAACCAACACACATCCTAATGACTCTTTTAAATATTTTAAAGCATACTTAACATATTTTTCACTTATTAAAATCAATTAGTTACTTTCTAAGTTCATGTGAAATTTCATTGCATATACAACTAGTCAAATGTGACAAACCACCACAAGTTTTACACATTCCATTGAAAAATTCTTTAGCATATTAAAACTACCCATTAATCCTTTAACAAAAAATACTTGGAATTAACTCTTTTAATTTTTAGGTGTGTAATCTATAGACACCTAAAACTAGCCACTATTGACCTCCAATCAGGGTTTTGGAAAAATAAATTTTATTAAAAATCATGTCATAACAACACAAGGATCTCACCTAATATAGAATATGTTGTTATAAGAATAAAAGCTTCAAAAATTTGTTATCCACATGTGAGACACTTCTTAGACATGACCCAAATAGAATTTTATAAGAATTTTCTTGAAAAAATTAATGGAAAATTGGTAATCATCCAAATGTCATTTGATATGTGTAAGCCTTTCTACATTAAAATTAACCAAACATGTAGCATATGTTTTTTACTAATCCATGTTGAATTTTATATGCATTTTGATTTTTTTGTCATATACATAGTACTTTACATGCTGATGGATTATGCATAAATGTATGGTGGCTTATCATTGTTGAATAATGATGATAAACTACTGGCCATGATGCTAAATAAATAAAGGAAAGATGATGGGGTGAAAACATAATGATATTGAAAAAGTAGTCAAAATCATTGAGAATGCAAGTGGGACGGTGTACAATGGTTTGCCCAAAGGTGGTTATAAGCATTGTACCCTGATAGTGTCAACATGGTATGATAACACAATGATTTGCCCAAAGGTGGTTATAATCATTGAGAAGATGGAGCTACCCCAGTTAGGATAGACAAACCATAACATGCCCCTATATGGGCAGAAAAAGTAAAGTGGTGACAACATAATGATTGCCCAAAGGCAATTATAATCATTGAGAAATGTAGGTGGGACAATGTGCAATGATTTACCCATAGGCAATTATAATCATTGGACCTTGATTATGGCAAACATGATAAAATTAGCCGAGGATGATGATAACTTAACACATAGGGTAATGATGAATTGGAACAACCTACTAGTAAGGAGATGCTCATCTGAACTAATAAAGGTTAGAATTCTTTCATGTTTAATTACTCAATTTGGGATATGATTTTGATGAAATCAAGATGTTGGTGCTAAGGAGATGCCACCATTTCTGAATAGACTTCTTGAAGCCAAGGTTTATTATGGCATGTGATGGTAGGCTTCATGATAGAACACCATAAAGACTTGGCCAAAATATGCATGAAGACCAACTCCCATAATCCAATACTCAAAATAATATAATGCACCAATGATATAAACCATGATGATAATGTAAACATATGAATATGGATGGATTTGAGTATAAGCGTGGGCAAGGAATCACCCAATGAACACACATAAACCAAATCAAGGCAACAATGTTGAAATTAAACAAACAGGCATACAAACTAATAAAATAAGCAAAAATAAACAAACAAACAATGCAATAGAAACCCTATGAATATTTCCCCTAGAAAATAGGTGACAAATTAACAAATGAATAAAATGGGGGAATAGAATAAAAGGAAGGGGGTGGTTGAGTTGTCTCTATATGCACTAGGCAGGTGGATGCTACCTAGATAGTTTCATGGATGTAATATCCAATAAAAAAGTTAAGGCCAAATGTATTTCTCCTAGGGAATGGGAAGAAAATGATAACTGATAAAAACAAACAAAATGGATGTGATAGAAGAATAAGAATGGTCTTGCAAAATAGCAAGTGCATGAGAGAAAAAGGCCAAAAAGGATGGGGAAACTAAATGACAAGTGATTTACTTGTAACTTGGTAAGGGTTCCTAGAATCCTTAAGGTAAAGAAGTGGTCAATATTTTTGTTCTTTTCTAATGATTTTTAAAATGTTTTTGAAATTGTGTGAAGTATCTCAACTTAATCGAGAGTGATAAGACACTAAATGGTTCAAGCTCACAAAATGACGAGAGCATGGCTTAGGTTGCTCATAAAATTGTGAGAGCATTCAAACTTAGGTTGCTTGAAAAATGGTGAGAGCATGGCTTAGGGTGACTGAGATAACTTCAAAAAGTATTAAGTGTTACCTACATAGTCCTAGAGCAGGACCTCAAGTCACTGTAGTTCCACCTTTACAGTGGAAGAACCCAACTAGTGTAGCAATCAATTCAAATAAAATAGGTATAATTGGTAAAAAGGCACATCATGGCATAGGAAGTGGAAAGTTACTACGTCAAGGCTTAATATTCCCCCTAGTTTTCCCATAGGTGGTTATAATGAGGACACAATGGCATAGATCAATGGTACTAATTTTCCCAAAGGTAGTTATAATTAATAACAAGGTCGGTGGTAAGAAAGGATTAATAAATGAAGGATTAAACTACTAAAACTTATATCACACTATCCCAAAATATGATATTTATATGAAGTACTTAAATGAAATGATGAATTGATCAGATACCTTGCTACTAAAACTACACAATGAATGATAAAAACCAAGGTCAAACAGGCTATGCTTTAGAAGACACTGGGTCGATAGAATGGAAGCAGAAAGTGGATACAACAAAGAGACAGATAAGGATGGTATACAATGGATAAAATGGCATAACTAAAATGGTCCTTATAGATAATACACCTTAGCATTCAAGCATGGTACTGCTTGATATGAATAATATTCATCAGCTCCAGAAGTTCATCATCATCTGGTGTGGCAAGCCTATATGCTCCTGATCCATAATTTGTAGTGATGATTAAAGGACCTATCTAGTTTGGTTTGAATTTCCATTTATGCTTCTTATTAGCCATGGTATTTTTTTAATTTTATTTAAGAATAAGATCACCAAGTTCAAATGATCTATACTTAACATGCTGATTATAGTGACCTTTGAGTTAGTTCTGATATGATTGAAGATTATTGAGTGTGGTTCTAAATTTTTCATCAAGTAGATCTATTTCTTATAGGCGAGCTACTCTATAGTCATGATCATCCAAGACATGCTTGAAAGAGATGTGTAGTGAAGGTAATTAGACCTCAATAGGAAGGATGGGTTTAGTATCATAAACAAGTGAGTATGGAGTGGATCCTGTGGACGTATGATGATTGGTATGGTATGCCCAAAGGGTAAGGAATATCTAGAGGTGTCAATCATGATTGGTATCATTGACAATATTTTTGAGAATGTTGACAATGGTTTTGTTGGATGCCTCAGCTTGACCATTACCTTGAGGGTAATATGCTATAGAAAAATGTTGTGTGATTTTGTATTCAATACATAGTTATTCTACATCTTTGTTCTTGAATTATCCTCCATTATCAGATATAATGTTAGAGGGGATACTATAGCAGAAAATGAGATGGTTGAAAATGAATTTATAAATTTGATTTCTAGTCATGTAAGTGAGGGGTATAGATTTAACCCACTTAGTGAAATATTTAGTAGCGGTAAGGATATATTTATGGTCGCCAAATGAAGTGGGGTTAATATTCCCAATGAGGTCAAGTCCCCATGTAGAAAATAGCCATGGTGTCAACATTGGTTTCAGAGTTTTTACTAGGGAATGAATCAGATTAGCATGTCATTGACATTTATCACACTTTTTTACATAGGTAGTGGCATCTGCATCCATTATGGGCTAATAATAACCAGTACGCAAAAGCTTTTTGGATAGGACTGCCCTGTTATAATGAGTGCCACATACTCTTTTGTGAACTTCTCTTAACACTAGTGTAGACTCTGTTGAAGTTAAACAATGAAGCAGAGTTCCATCAAAACTATGATGATAAAGGGTGGATCTAAGTAGAGTATAATGAGTGGAATGATGAATGAAGGATTTAGTTTGTTTTTTATATAGGTTAGGTGGAAGAACTTGGTTATGAAGGTAGTTTTAAAGGTTAGAGTACCAAATAGAATTAGGACCAACAATATCACAAATCATGGCAATAGTTAAAGGTTCATGACCTGGTGATGACAAATTCTTGATGAGGAACTGATACTCTCTAACTTTATCTATTTTTTGAATCAGAGAGCTAATAATAGCCATGGCACCTGTAGTTCTATTACTAGCGTTTGGTATGTGCTCATAATGAATATTGATAATTTATTGTTTAAGAGTGTCGATCATGGCTTTATATAGAACTAGCTTATCATCTTTGGTCTAAAAATGATCTATAACCTAATTGATGATTAACTAAGAATCACCATAAACTTGGAGATGAGATATATTCCAATACACTGATTGTCGAAGTCCTGCAACAAGTGCTTCATACTCAGCCATGTTGTTTGTAAAAAGAAAGCTAATTCTAAATGATTTAGGGATCAGATCCTCCTATGGTGTAATAAATAATAGGCCTACCCCCAATCCATGTGTAGTAAATGAATCATCAAAATACAATTTCCAGGGTTGCTCCTCAAGGGGTGTGTCAATGATGGTCATGATAATTCAATAGAAAATTAAAATGTGAGTAGTTATGTGTTTATGAGAGGTGTTTCAACAAGTTTATCTATAAGAATTTGTCCCTTGATTGACTTTTGATTGAAATAATCTATGTCAAACTCACTAAGAATCATGATCCATTTAGCCATTCTACCTTGAAAAGCTATTTTAGATAGTAGATACTTAAGCGGATCTACTTTTGAAATGACCATGGTTTTATTATTCAACATGTAATGACGTAGTTTATGAGATATAAAAACCATGGCTAGACAAGCTTTTTCAATAGGTGCATAGTTATGTTCATATATAACCAAGGTAAGGCTTAGGTAGTATACAATGTGCTCCTTTATTTTTTCATCATGTTTATTCAAGAGTGCCCCCAGAGCATGATTGGTAGAAGATAGGTATAACAAAAATGGCTTTCCTAGCATAGAAGGTAATAAAATAGGTAGATTAACAAGATAATCCTTGAGTTGTTGAAAAATTATTTAGTAGTGATCATCACAGTGAAATTCAACTCCTTTCTTCAAAATATGTGTAAATGGATGGCACTTGTTTGCTAAATGAGAGATGAAGCATCATATTGACTGGATTTTACCCTATAAACTATGGAGTTACTTCAAATTGGTTAGTAGTGGCATCTCAGTTATAGCATGGACTTTAGCTAGATTGACTTTAATACCTCTATAAGAATGATGAAGCCAAGTAATTTGCCTAAAGTTACACCAAACATACATTTATTTGGATTGATTCTAACTTTGTGCTCCTGTAATATTTCAAATATCTTACGTAACATTGTTAGATGGCTGACCCTAGTTTGGATTTTCCTAATATGTCATAGACATAGTCTTCAACAATATCATGCATCATATCATGGAATATGACAATCATGGCCCGTTGATATGTATCTCTAGCATTCTTAAGGCCAAATGATATTACCTAATAACAAAATGTTCCCCATAGAGTGGTGAATGTTGTTTTATGTTGGTCTTCTGGTGCTATTTCGATCTGGTTGTATCCTAAAAAGCCATCCATGAGTGAAAGCATTTAATAACTAGTCATAGAGTCAATGATCATGTCAATATTAGGCAAGGGAAAATAATCTTTAGGAAAAGCTTTATTGATGCCTCAAAAATTAGTACAAATTTTGATCCCTTTAGGCTTTTTACTAATAGGTACAACATTAGAGATCCATTTAGAGTAGTCAATGGATCAGATACATCCTGATTCTAAGAGCTTTTCTAACTCTTTATTTACCAATATAGTAATGTGAGGATGCATCTTACGTAACTTTTATTTTACCAATTTGGTGTCAGGATTAACCATAAGGTGGTGTAGAACCAAGGTAGGATCTAAACCTAGCATGTCAAAATAGGCCCATGCAAAAATATCCACAAACTCTCTCAATATAACTATAAATATGTCACATTCCTCCTCAGTGAGGGATGTACTTAATTTTATCCATTTCAAGTCTGATGGAGTCTTGATATTTACCTCAATCGTATCTTTGACTAGAAGGGTTAAACCATCTTCTAGGATAGTAGGCAGTGACTTGAACTATTGAATTATGTCAGGGTTCTTCGTTAGGACTTACTCTTTAACTTCTCTTTGGCATGATGAATCTGAGTCCCCTAATGGAAGATCTGGCCATATGAAAAAAATAGTTATAAATTATTCAAGAATTTGATCAAATACTTGTTGTTACTCAAAGTTGAAATCTGATCCATAAGCAAGTTCATCATTGGTGGTTTGTTGGTCTAAATTCAAAGAAGAATGAACACCCCCATCTAATGATGCATGACATAGATTTTCACCACTAGATTGGCCTTTATCTTTAGTTTTTCCTTGGTCAAAAATCACCTCAAAGAGGTTTTCACTTTGGGAACTCAATGTTTTACTTATTTGTTTTTGGCTAAGGGTGTTCACTCGCTCTCCAAAATAGGCTATAAGATCCAATGTGATTGAGAACCCTAATTTGTGATATCCCAATGGAATGTTGTGTCTAAGGCATAAAAAGTCATAGAATGCCTCATCATTCTAGAACTCATCAATCAGAAGAATAGATTCTTGTTGGTCCTAATCTATCAGTTGGGGATAATATAATGGCAAATGGTTGTGATGAATGTCCAAGGTAAGGGTATAAATGGCATTGTTATTAAATAGATTGGTTTTAGCTAGGTTATCAAAGGTGAGGCTATTATTAGACTCTACTTCACTGTCAGCATCATCATCACTAGGCACTAGTGATAGAGTTTGAATAAGATATGTAGGGTCACCCCCAGGCAGTTTAAATCCAAGTCTATGAGGTCTTTCATACTTAGTCATGGAAATTGGCATGATGGTTCTTTGTTGATTCAGTCTAAGGCCTCTTCCTTCATAATTATGATGCTCTATGATCCTATTAGGATTAGGATACTTTGCACTTTTATAACAATAAACTTGGTTGTCATTGTATAACCATGAGTCATCCCCTTTAGGAGGGTCAGGTCTTAGGCCAGATGCTAGTACAAATGTGATAGGTCCCTTATCTTTGTTATTTTATTGCTAATGCATATGGGGAATGACTTTAGGTCACCCAAAGGTTTTAAGATTTTGAGAAATATTGGCAATATGAAATGTATCATGGGTCACATACTCTCTTGATCCATTATCTGAAATGGTGAAATGATTAGAAGCTTCAGGAGGTGGCATGTGGGAAAGGGAATCCAAGCTATTAAGATCTATGTAATTATTTGGTTAAGGTTTAATAATTAAGGCCTTTCCTTTCTCCTATTTGGAACTTAGATTCATATCGTACTGATAATTATATCTTTGAAACTCAACTTCAAGATGTTTGCAGTGTTCATATGGGTGTAAATCTCCTAGAATATTCACTTCCATAACTGAGTGGGAAAACTTGATACATTGGTGCAACGTTGATGGGACTACATGAATCTCATGTAACCAAGGCCTCCCTATAAGCATATTGTATGATAACTCAAGATCAATCACATGGCAAAGTATATCATGGGTCAAAGGCCCAATGATAAGTAGAAAACTAATGGTGCCTTGTGATTCTCTTTCCTAATTATCATAGTCATTGATAGTTATTATTTCTAGCTAGAGATCTATCATTGTGTACCCAAGAAGCTTGATGAACTTTAGAGACACTATGTTGAGGCCAGATCCATTATTGATAAGGACACGTTTCACTTTATTCCATCTTATATAAACATATATGTATAATGGATTATTATAGAGCGGGATAAGAGAAGACATATCACTTTGGTTGAATGTGACGTGTTGGGTTGGAGCTAGGCATCCAACCAAAGCTTGAAATTTATCAAGGGATATGTCACTAACAATAGTGGATTGGGTCAAAAACTCATTCAAGATGTTTTTATAGATTATTGACATTTGGATCAAATCTAAAATAGAAATTTGTGATAGTGTCTTCTACAATTGTTCAACAATATCAAATTTATTGTCTTGGTCTGTAGTGAATGGTTTATTTTGATGTTGAATGGTTGGTTAAATGATAGGCAAAGTGGTGGATGGTCATGGGCCTAGGATAGTAATATTTAACCTCTAATTTATGATTATACAATTAGGATTAAATATTAGACCATTGTTGCTAACTAATCTTGAGAATGGTGTGGTACCAGATAGGACAAGTCTCAGTTGTCAGTGCACTTGCATGTGGTCACATGGTAAGTCCAAGTTGTCGATATAAGGTCTAAAAGGGGAAGTCCTAATTTGTTGGTTCACCTATATGCATTCCCACATCAAAGAAGGATTATCCATATAATTTGGTTGAATGTTGTTGTTTAACAATGGTCTAGACTAGTTAGTGTTTTGTTTAGGATTAATGGAGATGGTATTAATGCTACCCCCTTCTATAGGATGCACAATCCTATTGTAGTCATGTGCAACTGCATGGTAGATTTGTTGGTTGTTACTGTTATGACCTTGGTTTTGTCCATTATTCTATTGTTATGGGTTCTGCTACTAATTTTGTTGATTTTATTGGTTTGGCCTTTGATTTTGATACTATTGATTTTGCTATTGCACTAGCCATTATTATTGTTGATAATTTTTTTGCTGATGTTGATTGTTATGTCAAGAAAATGGGTATTGATAGATCCCAAGAGTTTAATTACAAGTGGAAGCACAATTATCCAATTTTATCTCCCCATTCTCCAACATATTCTCAATTAAATACTTGATTTAGACACATCTTCATAGATTATGCCCATTAACTCGATGATGGTCACAAAATTCATTTTCATGATACCAATCAGGCTAAGGAATGCCTTGTGGATAATGCTTTGGTATAGGCCAACTAATTAGATTAGAAATAACAAGCTTTCAAAATATAAATTCAATAGGTTCTCCTAAGTCACTAAAGTCATGACATATAGGCACAATTCTCTTACAAGGAAGGGTTTGTAATGGTAAAGGCTGATGTATTTGTTGTTTTGGTTGTTGTGCATGAAACATTAGTTGGAGAGGTTACTGGGTAGGAGTAAGTTGAAAAGGTGGTATAGATGATGTCTACATAGTTTAGACATGATGATATTTGGTTACTCCATTTCCCATAACATTCTTATTATGATTGAATTACTTTAGTCTTTCTTGGTTATTGGCATGTGCTAATTGTGATGCTTGTTCTTGATTAGGATTTTGATATTGGCCATTTACCTAATTGGTACCTTGATTTTGATTATTTGAATTAATCTTGATGACTCATTTATTGACGAGTGCCCTCTCGATTAACAAACCTTTATCAATGATCTCTTTGAATGTATGTGCACATTGCAATTCCAGATGGTAGGCTATCTCACTATGCAATTTTTTGGTAAACATAGCGGCTAATTGTTTATCTAGTAAACTATGGGTGAAATGGCTTGCAAGGGATCTCCATCACTATAAATAACTTGAAAAACACTCCCCAACTTTTTGATTTGCTTGTGTCAGGTCCACTAATGAAATCTCATGCTCAAGATTATAGGAAAAGTTCTACACAAACTTATTAGAAAGATCATCAAAATATATTACTAAATTTTTGGGAAAATTGAAAAAACACTCCAAGGCTTGTCTATCTAAGCTTCTTTGAAACAAAAACAAAAGGTATATGTCACTATATGCCACTGGTTGACATGCGACAAAGAATTTGGTCAAATAAGCCTTAGGGTCACCTTTCCCTTTGTATTTATCAAATTTTGGTGGTTCATTATCTTGGAGGAAATTATTTTGGTGGTACATCATCCAATTTGAACTTTTTAGTTTGTTTAGCATCTTAAATGATAATAATTACATCCTTCATCTGTTGTAATTCTTGGGATAAGAAACTAGAAGGGATATTGGTTTGAGGGAGAATTTGGGTTTGGATAAATGGTTGAGAGGTCATAAGTAGAACACTTTGACTAGGGTATAATGGTGATACCTATTAGGGTACATTGTTTTGGTTGGGGAATGGACCAGGAATACCCATACATAGATTAGGATGTACTTGAAATTACACACTTGGTTGTGTGATATTCTAGTTTGGGTTGGTGATAAAGTTTGACTTGGAGGATTTTGTGGTTGGGATGGAGGGATATAACTATATTGTGCCTATTTTAGTTGAAAAGGGACATGCTGCCAGCTAATCAAACGTTGTTGTTGAGTAGGAACTTGTGGACCAAGACCCTATCTATGAATTTGTGGCACATTTAAAACCAATAATTGTCTAGTAGGTAATTGAGAAACATGGGGACCTCCTTGTTTCATGAATCCCTATGAATAAGTGAAAGTAGGTTATAGGTTTGACATCTATCATTGACAAATATTTACATGTTGTTGACTAATCATTACTTGGTTTTGGATTGGCATATTAGCCTATGACTGAAGAGGTATGTTTGTTGTTACCTAATGAGGTGGAACATTTGTTGCCCCTGATTGGGGTGGAAATGTATTTTTCCTTTATTGTGTTGATACACTAGATTGTGCATGTTGTTGTGGAATACTACTCATTACCTATTAAGGAGGAGTAGGATTTGTCACATTCTATCATTGAGGCATGATATTGGCCATTTTTTATTACCTAATCCCTTAGGTTATACACTTGAGGAAGTAGTTAGTTGAGGCTGGGGTGTACAAAATCCCACTCCCTAGTATGATGATCTATTCATAGGATTAAATATAAACACATATTGTTGGATAATTATTTACACGTTAGTACCACTTTGGTCGAGACTGGATGTTGTTTGCATATTGTCTACTACATTTGGCTCACTATTCAGTATAGAGGCTAGAGACACTTCTTCAATAATAGGCATATGCATCAAGTTATCTATTGAAATGATTTATATGAATTGGTCATAATTTAGATTCTCTTGTCTATTTAACTCTATCAACACTCTTGTTGAAGGAACTAGGTCAATGAGAGGCTTACTTACCATGTTCATCTGATTGAAATCACGTGCTGAATTTAGGTAGGTTTGATATGCTATTTACATTTAGTTAAAGTGATTTTCCATGATGTTTTTGCCTCGATTAGATATATTGAGGTCTTGATACATTGTTTGGACTAGATCCATAGGATTACTAGAAGAATCTCATTTATCTTAAATGATATTATTGGGCACTCTTACTAGACTTCGTAAATTTTCATGAGGGAAGTCTGCTGGAAACTTACACCACCTCTATGGCTCTAACCAAAATCTCATCTTTGTTCTCTAATACATGTCACTCAAACAAAAATGGATCATACGTGGAAATTTTATTAGTATAATATGACTGTTGAAGTACTGGCTCATCCATTGTAGGTATTGTAGCTAGGTATTATATGGTTTGCCCTTGGTCTTGTTATGAATAAGGTGGTGTGTTAACCAGATAGTTGGCCAATGGATCTTGGCTTTGTGTTCCTGATTGAGTATTATAAGAGGGATAGGAGTCCATCTCATAAGAAATATTATCCACATAGGGGTCTTGTACCATTTCTTCATGTGCAACTATATTACTAATCTCCAAATTGTACGAGTCCACTACGAGTGTAGGAGTACACGTTGGGATCCATAGTCAACACTTTTGCAATAAAAGGTCAAAGAGTTCTACAAACTCTAAAAAGGATAAAGTATAATACAGATGATGTCCCAACTTGGTCAAGATTTTTTAAAAGGATCAAAATTTTTATGCAAAGTTTTATGAAGAATCAAGTTAGTGTGAAGTATCTAACATTTCACTATTCACACAAAGGTAAGAAATTAAATGAATCAAAAATCAAAATGCCAAACTCTAAGGTTGAAGTGTTTCAAATCAATTTAATCTAGGAATTTAAAAGTTGCTAGGTATTTTGGCCAAGCGTGGCATCAAAATCTAGGCTCAAACAACACATGTGCTAGGACTTTCGGCCAAACAACGTCAAAAGCTAGACTTTGAAAATAGATGAAAGTTTTAATCTAACGGATTTGAAACACTTCTAGCAAACACTAGGCATTTGATTCTTGGTCATAAACTTGATAAACTAGGTATAAGGTATGAAATAAAAGACACTTTAGTAATAGTTTATTTTATCACAAAAAATGGTATAAAATGGGGTTATTTTAACAAACAAGCTAGACAAAAGTGAATAGTATAAATATTTTAGACAAAAGATCCAAAATGTATACTTAGATTGGTCTGAAAATGTAAGAATAAATTTGAAACTCTATACAAGAAGGTCTATAAAACAATATTAAAAATGTTTTGGATAGCATAATAATGCTATACTACCCAAAAAGGTGTGACAAAAAGGTTTGTTTCAAAAACTCTTTAAGGCAAAGACATTTTCCTACAATTTTGATAGCATACCACTATTTTCGTGACTTAAAAAATGTTGTGGTGCATAGAATCAAAGTGAAAGTGTTAAACAAAAAATGGCTTAAGTATATCAAGTTATGATAATGATTATGAGTCTTTAAATGGCCTTTAACCTAAATTAGAAATTAAACCTAAGTTTCCTCAAGTTTTTTAGTGCAAATGGTGAACCCACTTAACACATCAACCCTATGAACTTTTAAATGTGTAATTCCAAATTTAGATTATAAGTGAAGGACTTAAAGAACTTTGGTAAAGGTCTTAGAATCAATTGGGTAGCATAACTGCACCAAAGTGGATGATATGACTCTCAATATTTTGATGAACTTTTGAACAAGGCAAATTGATGATCTCACGTGGACAACATAACACCTCTTTATTCAAAGGAAAATTTGGACTATATGTTTGGTTTGGATTGTTTGTTTACACCAAGTTTTGAATTCAAAAAAGACTTCAAACTAGGATAAGACCAAATTAATTAATCATCCTTAGATCCTAAACTGACAAGGTTGCTTGGTATTATTGGAATCCGTCAATATACATCATTTGAGAGGATTTTAAGTGTTCATCCAAAAGTAAATGCACATTATATATTAGGGTTTTTATACCCCCTTCTCTCAAATGATAGTACTATGACATGGACCTTGAGGTGCACCTTACACCAATAATACTTTTTTGGTAAGTGGGGATTTGTCTAAGATCTAACAAGTTTTTGAATGATCTAGGGGAATCAATTGCATAATGACTTTCACACTAAAAAATGCAAAAAAAAACATGGATTTTGGATCCATATCACTTGGATTATTACAAAAAGGTCTACTCATTTTTACAACCACTACATCCTGATGTTCACTCAGTTTAGTGTGATGTCCAAAGTGCCACTTCACCCTGTGTGCAACTCTAAATGAAGTCCCCCTCGTAAGTTAAGTTTACATAAAAATGAAGAAAGCATGAAATATAAATACTTTAGGGTTGTTTTCAAGATCACCCAAACTTTGGTGAGTTTTTGGGGAGTGCTTTAGATGACATTTGTAGACACCTAAAATTGGCCGCCGATAACCTCCAATTAATATTTTGACCAATTTCCACCCAAAATGCAAAATTTAGCCTAAAAACACTAAAACATGTAGAATGATGTGAAAATAACATATTCAAGTGCCTATTTTGGCTAGGGTATCCATAAATGGGGAAATGTAATTTATGGGCCAGCTAACTTTGATCAGTTCATTTCGAGTCAAAATGCTAATTTTACACTTGGGTGCTTTGAATGGATCTTTCCTATCAAATATTTTTCACAAAACTTGTGCCTTTGTTATTTTTTGTTGGAAACATCCTAAATGGGCATATGCATCCAATGCATCTGACATGGACTTCTAATTCTAATCTAGTCAAATTTAGAACCAATAACAAGGCATTCTAATCAATTTAGGTAATTTGTGCATAATGTGCTTAATCATGATTAAGATCTAATTAAACCAAATCAAGTCTTAATAAAAAATTCAATGAAAACTTGTTGAAAACTTATTTTTGGAAATGAATATGGAATATTTGCATCATCAAATGACCTCATTTCTTGGGAAGACATCCCTAGGCTATAAATGCCATAACCATCAAGATTCATGCCTCTCATGCCTCATCAATGCCTTCTAGGATGACCTCCATGCCTCTTAATTACCCCTTCTTCTAATTCCATGATGAGGATAATTACAAACTTAATTCGAAAAATTGAATTAATCCTTAACTACACATCTCAATCTTGATATGGATGGTTGAGGTTGATTTTGATCAAATCCAAAAATCTATAAATAGGAGGCCTGACAACATCATTTGTAAGCTATTTGGGTTCAAAGTTATTATGCTCAAATATATTCAAAGGACTTGATAATTCAAAGTTATAATGCCAAATTGATTCCAAGCCAAGCTAAGCCATAAGCCAAAGGTGCCAAGGAGAGATGGAGGTAGCCAAGCTTCCATTGCCAATGACTTCATTAGCACAAGTTGAGTAAGCCACTACTACAAAGGAATTTGGAGCATCCAAATAAGGTGAAGGAACTCTTGTATTTGATTCCTTTCTCTTTAGTTGTGTTTGTCATTTTATTTTGTTAACTAAGCTCTCCCTAGTGTCTAGGCCTAGAGATGTTATGCTATTAGTGTGTTTATTTTACTTTGTTTTCATTTTAGAACTAAAACCATAATAACCATCCTCTCTTGAGTCAAATTACATGTAAATTCCAACCAAGATAGCAACCAAAATAGTAATCAAGATAAAAAAAATTGGTGGTTCTATCGAAAGATTAAGTCTTTGGCCCCACCATAACTAAATTTATGTTGAATCTAACATTAGCAACATTACATGTGATTGAATGTCTTGATCTTCATTTATTTTTCAACCATTCCACATTCCATTATCATCTATCATTATATTTCAAAATCAAACCTACCATCCATTATTTGTCCTTATTTACCATCCAAAACCACACTTTCCTTTACAAAGGCTAAAAGGATACCTTGTCTCAATGTTTGAAGGAATCAAAATCAATGACCAATGAAGATCACAACAACATTCTCAACATCCAAATATACAAGCCATTCTTGATAGATTAGTTATTCAGATGAAGTGTGGGCTAACAATTAACATGATCAAGTATTTTATTTGTATCATTTTTTGATTAGGACGTGCATCTCCCCATCAACAAGAACAATAGAATCAAAAACCACACCCAAGATAAAAACATGTACCATACCATTTCACACTATCATTGCCATTGTTACATATCCATTTTCCATTGTCAAAGATCCCAATGATTCACCCAACCACTTGGGGCCAATCCTCTTACAATTTTATCTAATCTATCAAAAGCCATCATTATCTATTGCAATACCATATCATCTTATCATCCATTCCTATTTAGACCAAAGTCTATTTTTAGCTGTCCTACCTAATCTTATTTTGATCTTGGTTCATTTGATTATTCCTACACCTTTTGTGAGAGGATTTTGATCAAGTTTCAACAATCAATCAAATCTGTGTTTATAATGATAGTCTATGAAAGTAGTGTGACAATTGATCTAGAAAGATATCTTTCATCCTATATTGATGTTTGTTTCTATGAGCTTGATTATAAATGCCTATGGGCAAATCAATGTCTCACTAGTCTTGATACTAATTATAATTGCCTATGGGCAAATTAGTGTCATTTACCTATGCCATTGTATCTTAGTTATAATTTCCTATGGGTAAAATAAGGGCAAAAGTTATTTATCATACATTGTTGCATCACCTTGCAATTACTATTTCCATTTGACTGGCCATTTGTCAGATTTGAGAACTTGTTGGGACCTATTTGGTTTTTCCCCACCTTTTGTGTGGATGGAGTTACTATGACTTGAGGTCATTTTTGGACTATGTGTGTCATGATCAATTCATGTTGAAGTCACCTCATTCCCCCTTTCCATAAACTCTCACCATTTTTTGAGCAACTTAAGCCAAAAATTCTCACCATTTTTTGAGCAACCTAAACCAAATGCTCTCATCATTTTATGATCAGGTATCTTGTCATTCTCTAATAATTTAAGATACCTCAAAAATCCAAAAACATCTATCCTATCTAAGCCTAGTCAATTATCCTCAATCTGCCTTACTGGGGCATTGCCATTATTAGATGATTTCTTTTACTTTTGTTTTTAGGCTTTCTATTTGTTTGTTTATTCACTTGCCTATTTATTTGATTTCAACACTATTGCCTTGACTTAGTCTATATGTGTTTATTGGGTTATTCCTCAAGCACATTATTCTTGAGTACATCTATATTCATACGTCAACATTATCATCATAGTTTTTATCATTAGTGCATTATTTTTTATTCAGTATTGGATTATGAGAGTCATTCCTTATGCATATTTTACCCAAGTCTTGATGGTGTTATATCATGAAGCCTACCATCACATGATACAGTAAAAATTAGCTTCAAGAAGGTCTACAATCAATGGAGCCATAAAAGTTTATCCTTGGAACCTTGGAAAATCCTTCCATCCCACCCTTGATCAAATTAACCCATTGGTCATTCTATTTATGTTATTGTTAATCAGGATGCGTATATCCTCATTGGTAGGTACAACTAAATCATTCACACTGATAAATCTTATTCTTCTCTTCATCTCTTCCATCACTTTGCACCTACTCATATTTAATTTGTATTCAAGGTTATATCCTTGAGTTATGATTTCTAATCAACCCTAACTGGGGCATAATCATCTTTAGCCAATCAAGTCTTCTTAATAATTATAACTACCTATAGGCAAATCATTATTTTTAATTTTATTCCTAATTATAAACACCTTTGGGCAAATCATTAATCTTTTTACATCAATGTAAGCAAGCAGTTTCTCATTTGGATTAATCTCAACCATGTGTTAATTCCACCTTTCTTTTTATTTATTTTTGAGGGACCATCCATCAACAAATGTAATGGCCGCTCCCTCGAGGGGGCATCATCATAGGCTTCCCAAAACCATGTGGAGCCTTATTCTTCAACCATCATCTTTTTCTTGGCATACATACCATCTCTCATTATTTGAAAAGACATTGATTTTCCTATAGCTTACAACATCTTCCCAAATAGGGGCAAATTGTAGACACCTAAAACTAGCTACCGATAACCTCCAATCAGGATTTTGACCAATTTCTACCCAAAATGCACAATTTGGCCTAAAAACACTAAAACACGTAGAATGTTGTGAAACTAACATATTCAAGTGCCACTTTTGGCTAGGGTATCCCTAAATAGGGTAATGTAATTTATGGCCAACTAACTTTGATCAGTTCATTTTGAGTCAAAATGCCAATTTTGTACCTGGGTGCCTTGAATTGCTCTTTCTTATCAAATATTTTGCACAAGACATGTGCCTTTATTATTTTTTGTTAGAAACATCCTAAATAGAAATATGCATCCAACACATCTGACATGGACTTCCATTTCCAATCTAATCAAATTTAGGACCAATAATAAGGCATTCTAATCAATTTAGGTAATTTGTGCATAATGTGCTTAATCATGCTTAAGAGCTAATTAACCCAAATCAAGGCCTAATAAAAAATTCCATGGAAAATTTTTGAAAAATTATTTTTGGAAATGAATATGGAATATTTACATCATCAAGTGACCTCATTTCTTGGGAAGACATCCCTAGGCCATAAATGCCACAAATATCAAGATTCATGCCTCCCATGCCTCATCAATGCCTTCCATGATGACTTCCATGCCTCTTAATTTCCCCTTCTTCCAATTCCATGATAAGTATAATTACAAACTTAGTTCCAAAAATTTAATTAATCCTCAACCACACACCTCAATCTTAAGATGGATGGTTGAGGTTAATTTTGATCAAATCCAAAAATCTATAAATAGGAGGTCTCACAACATCATTTATAAGTTAGTTTGGTGCAAAGTTATTATGCTCAAATATCTTCAAAGGACTTGATAATTCAAAATTATAATGCGAAATTGATTCCAAGCCAAGCTAAGCCATAAACCAAAGGCGATAAGCAGATATGGAGGTAGCCAAGTACTTCATGAGCACAAGCCAAGCAAGCCACTAATACAAAGGCATTTGGAGCATCCAAGGAAGGTGAAGGAACTTTTGTATTTGATTCCTTGATTTTTAGTTGTGTTTGTCATTTTATTTTGTTAACTAAGCTCTCCCTAGTGTCTAGACCTAGAGATGTTATGCAATTAGTGTGTTTATTTCACTTTGTTTTCATTTTGGAACTAACACCATACTAACCATCCTCTCTTGAGTCAAATTCATAGATCACAAAATTATTTCTAAGCCTTGGAATAGGCTACTTGAAATAAAAATGGTGCTTTTGATTCCAAGGGTTACCTATAGGGGACAAATAGAAGATCATACATGCAACATTCCTCTTTTTGCCAAATAAATATTTTATTAAACAATTATTACAAACAAAAATTGACAAGTGTGTTCAATTTTAAACCCAAAATGAAATATTTGGTGGTGTTCATTTGACCCCTTGGTCTTAGTTACAAAATTTAAAAACATTCACCAAAACATCTAAGTCCTTTGTTAAACACCAAAACAAGGTTCCTAATTGATTTTTAATCATGCAAAAAGTAATTTAAACATATTTTTATTTTATGTCAAGCTTGGTCTTGTAGAAAAATTATTAGCATGTCCTTTAGCTTTGAAGCTCTTTTTATCTTAAAACAATGAACTTTGAAAAAGTAGCTCTCAAGTCTATTTTTTGGAAAAACACAGTGACCGATGTTGGTTATTACCACTGATGTCAGTTAATTTGGCTAAGTGAGATCTAATAAATGTTGGTTTTGCTAACCAATGTCAATTAAGCAAGTAACCAATGTTGGTATTACTTTCTAACATTAGTTATTGTGTAAACCTATGGCAAACAAAAATGGTAAAATAAAGTTAGAAAATCAATTTAAAAGAGTTTTAAAGGCTCAAATAAATATTTTAGAGTTGAAAAATGATCTCTTTCAAGTTTGAGATGCATCTGGTCCCATCGGGCATGCCATTATGTGATCTAGGAATTTGACTCAAGAGAGGATGGTTAATATGGTGTTAGTTCTAAAATAAAAATATAATGAAATAAATATACTAATAACATAACATCTCTAGGCCTAGACACTAGGGAGAGCTTAGTTAAAAAAATCAAATGACAAACACAACTAAAAATTAAGGAATGAAAACATAATAATTACTTCACCTTTTGTGGATGCTCCAAATGCTTTTGTAGTGGTGGCTTACTCAGCTTTTGTTCATGAAGTCCTTGGTAATTGAAGCTTAGTTACCTCCATCTCTCCTTGGCACTTTTGGCTTATGGCTTGGCTTGGCTTGGAATCAATTTTTCATTATAACTTTTCATAATCAAATATTTAAAGATATTCAAGCATAATAAATTTGCACCAAAATAGCTTAGAAATGATGTTCATGGCCCCTCTATTTATAAATTTTTGGATTTGATTAGAATCAACCTTAACCATCCATCTCAAGATTGAGATGTGTAGTTGAGGATTAATTCAATTTTTAGACTTAAGTTTATAATTATACTCATCATGAAATTGGAAGAAGGGTAAATCAAGAGGCATGGAGGGCATCATGGAAGGCATTGATGAGGCATGGAGGGCATGAATCCTAATATTTGTGGCATTTATGGCCTAGGGATGTCTTCCCAAGAAATGAGGTCACCTGATGATGCAGATATTCAATATTCATTTCTAAAAATAAGTTTTCAACAAGTTTCCATGGAAATTTTTATTAGGCCTTGATTTGGGTTAATTAGCTCTTAAGCATGATTAAGCACTTCGTGCACAAATTACTCAGATTGATCATAATGCCTTGTTATGGTCCAAAATTTGACTGGATTAGAATTGGAAGGCACTTTCAATGCGTTAAAACCATATTCCCATATAGGAAGTTACCAAAAATAAATAACAAAGGCATACATATTATGCAAAATATTTGATAGGAAAGAGCAATCCAGAGCACCTATGTAGGGGGTGGGGAATCCAAGAACAAACACACCTGTTCTGATTCCTCCTGTTAGGATCTTGCTCCTCAGAAAGAGCACAGTATGATTACCAAATATAAGCAATTAAATATGTGGAAATAACCAAAAACACAAGTAACTAGAATTCACCAATAACACAGAATATGAGAGACAATACACTATCTTGTATTAACACTTTACAGAAAAGAATACTATAAAGAGCCGCCACACTCTTCCACCTTACAGAGGTTTCCCACACCTCAAGTGTACAGTAATTCTTCTCACACACACTCTCCTACACAAAAAATGGTCCCAACAACCAACTCACACACAGAATTGGTGTTCACCTCACCAACCAGTCAGTAATAACCTTGCCGGTACACCAAGTACTCTATAGCACTTCAATTTGATCTCCCATGAACCTGCAACCTACAATTCAATAGACCAAACTTACATTTAGATCCCCTATGAGCTTGCAACAACCTGTAACTCAATGATCTTACAACTAGAAGGAACTCTTCCTTTCTATCTCATGCTTATACAATACATGCCAATGGGTCTATAAACAGATCCTAGACTTAAACAATAACTTAGACTCTTAATTTAGACAATTATCCTCACAGCTCAAGACTCTAACTGGTATCAACATGCAAACTCTTCGTTCACTTAACTAACTATCCATGCAATGAGCAGTTCTGGAACACACAGGCGACCGACGCCGGTCCCTGCTTGCCTGGTTCTGCCGACGTCGGCCGACTTCCTGCCGTTGCCAGTGGCCTTCTGCACTGGTCACGATCGACATCGGTCCTACTACCAACGCCGGTGCTCCTGGATCTCAGCAACCTTCTGTTCCTTAGTTTGCAAAGATTTGAAGCTTTTAGCTCCACAACCTAACAACCTAGGTGCAAAATTGGCATTTTGACTCGAAATGAACTGATCAAAGTTAGCTAGCCCATAAATTACATTGCTCCATTTAGGGATACCTTGGCTAAAATTATCACTTAAATATGCCATTTTCACATCATTTAGTGTGTTTTAGTGTTTTTAGGCCAAATTGTGCATTTTAAGTGAAAATTGGCCAAAAACCTAATTGTAGGTCATTGATGACCAATTTTAGTTGTCTACAATTTGCCCCTATTTGGGAAGGCTTTACAAGCTATAAGAATAGTAATTCCTTCTCAAAGAATGAAAAGGTCCTTTATGCCTATAACTACAATGATGATAAACTACCCAGTGTACAAAGAAGGGAAAATGATAAACTACTGGCCATGATGATAAGCCACCATACATTTATGCATAACATATGAACATGCAAAGTACTATGTATATGACAAAAACATCAAAATTCATATAAAATTCAACATGGATCAGTAAAAAACATATGCTACATGTTTGGTTAATTTTAATGTAGAAAGGATTCCACATATCAAATGACATTTGGATGATTACCAATTTTCCATTAATGTTTTCAATAAAATTCTTATAAAATTATATTTGGGTCATGTCTAATAAGTTCCTCACATGTGGATAACAAATTTTTTAACCTTTTATTCTTATAACAACATATTATATAATAGGTGAGATACTTGTGTTTTTATGACATGATTTTTAATAAAATTTATTTTTCCTTAAACTAACATCTTGTATTTTTATGGGAATGTCCCTATAATCATCTAAATATGATACTTGAGTGCTAATAGGTTTACTTGAGACCCCCCATCCCTAGCTTAGCCATAGACCTATCTTAGGGCCTATTTAGACACTTATCCAACCATCATGTAGGCCACATGTATCCCTAAACATCCATAAATTAGTCCCAAACCCTCACTTTAGCATCTTGGCCCCTAATGCCTTAGGTTCTACCACTTGGACACTAGCACCATAATTTAGATAGTAACACTAATGGGTGTTAGTGTCCCAGTTTGGGATCTATTATATTTTTACAACCTTTGGCCATCAATGGATATATTTTCAAATTAAAATCCACCTAAAGTCAGCTTAGAGCTATTTTTAGACCCACATAAACACTATAAAAATATATATACATGACTTTTAGCCCATTATTCACTAGATGGAAATGAGATGCAATAACAAAAATTAACTCAAAACAAGTTGTGCATAATTAAAGTTATCAATCCCTATTTTCCCCTAATTATACATATATCCATCTACAACATTTATAATCTCATATTATTTATATTTTTAATCTCAAACATACTCAAAGCACTCAATTCGACATTCATACTAACTTCACTTGTACTTGCACTAACACGTAGGTGGGGAGAACTACATTGGGATTGATCCCTCAGGGTATTGATATGTAGGCAACTATCATCATAGTGGGATGTTAAATATGTTCAAATTATCCCACTAACATCACACTTTTATACTTGTGATAATTGAATGGGATAATAACATAGAAGTATAGTGTTTACATGTAAAATTAGTTAAAATAGGGCACCGATAGGGAATCAGAGCTTGTGTGTACAAGAATATTATTGGAAGACTTAGACACAAGTACACCCAAAAGTTCAAAATAATTCTACATAGAGGACACTAGAACCATTGAAACTACTATCTAGCTAGGGAACTATTGTCTAGAAAGGGTTTTGGCATCTGGATCTTGTTTGTGACACTCAGATCAATTCATGTCCTAGTTTGGAGCCTCCATATCTTCCATCTCAGTCAATTTATAGATAATTACTTGTTTATATCATTTAATAATATTTTTATAAAGGTCAAACTAGGTCAATTTTGTTACAAATTAGTGGTTATATGTATTGCATATTTCTACCCTAATTTACTATATTTGTACCCTTTAACAATATAGGGCTTAAACTCCATAAACCCCAAAAATTTAAATCATTTGGTGAACTTAAATTACTTTGAATACTACCCAAACCCTATCCCTAGATGTTATTTAGATTTTATATCCTCTTGTTTTCTATTTTTAATGGCTATGCTATGGTTTTTAGACCTAATATATTCTACCCTAGTATCCCTCTTTTAAGTTGCATTGCCAAATTTCATGGATAAAGAAGATTCTTTTTCTCCTTCTCATCTCCAAAAGGGTGATAACTACTTTACCTCTAAATAGGTCCATTATATCACTCCTCCACGAGGTGAGGCATCCTATAATACTATTAAAAATGTCTATACTTAGCCTATCCATTCTTTAAACCCTTCCCTTCCCATATCTTCTCTACAGGGTGTGTGCCTCCATGTTCAATCAGAAGTAACTAGGGTTTTCACTTGTGAGACTCTATGTGATCAAATTATCAGTATAAGTAATATAATTGTAGAATTACAAAATCAAAATCAGATATTACATGAAAATATTAAAAAAATGGAAAATTAGATTAAAATATAAAAGCTTCTCAATCACACTACTATTAATCATGTATATGCATCTTTACCTAGTCAATTTATGGCAAGCAATGTTACATATCAAAACAAGAAATCATAATAAAGTGAATCTAAAACTAGTGATTCAAAAAGTATTCAAATATAAAATAGAAGTTGAAGTGAGATTTTGAGGCAAATGATTAAATCTAATTTGATCAACAATACTTAGATTCATTAACAACTACAGCTACTCTAGACTTAGCTTATGTACATATTTACTCTTATATATATTTGTACTACATGTTCATGCATACTTTCATTTCTAGATTTATTAATTTAAACTTGATGTGTCTCCATGATTATGTATCTATTCAAAGGCATTTGCACATTTCATTGTTCTATGACTCTAGGCCAATTTATTTCATTGTAGGTATGCTTTGAATATGTGCCCATGTCTTTGTGGGTGTCTTATTGATTGTGTATATAGATATTTGAACATGTAGTTCCATGTGGTTCTAATCCAACTTTCTTAATCTATGCATATGTGGGCATCTAAACATGTCCTTGTATGCATTTGTTTTATTATATTTAGTGACATGTGCCCATGTCCCTTGTATTATGGCCTCTTGGCCTACCTTACATGCCTTATGTGTTTTGTATATATATTTCCCTGTATGCATCATGGCCATGACACTTATCTCTTGCTTGTTGGACACTCTAATTTTATATGTCATGAGGGACCTCATGCATCTCCCATCCCTACTTGGGTACCTTGATGGACATCATGCCCCACCCTCTAGGTAGTTACTGAGTTTATTACTCATATTTATTGTCCATACATATGATTACATTGTTATATCTATCCTAACAACCTTGTGAATTTTATATCTAACATAAATCATATATTACAAACTTATGCTCATAATATCTTACATTTTGATGTTATGTATTCAGATTGGATTATTTTATTACACAAATATCATATATGCTATAGCTAACACACATCTTGTAGATCTTTTTATTTTTAGTCTAGTTCTTGTAGAGGTTAAATAAATTCCCTCAAAAGAGGGGGCATTCATAGAGGTTTATAATTTATATCATTCTATCTAAATGAACTAAGAGTATAGTTTTTAGCACACAAGCATATAATATAGAAATTAGTTTCAAGAATACATAGTGGGAAAAGGTCATATAGAGACTAGTTTCAATTGCATAGAAATGAATACAATTGGATACTAACACCCAACATTGGAAACTAGCACCACTAGTGATACTATCCAAGATATGGTGATATTGTTTAGTAGCCTCAATTTTAATAAATTCTAGATTAGTAAAAAAGGTACAAAAAGTATAGTCTAGGTTTGCACAATTTCAATTATAAATTACCAATTTTTTCTTAGTTTTGCATAGATTCATACCAGTTTAGTTAGATTAGGGCATCATGTATGGCTTTACCATTCCCATTTCATATTTAGATACTTAGATATATATTATTAAAACTCAATCTAGAATCCATATACTTAGATATTATATTTAGGGGCATGTGCAGGGCACATCATTTTTATATGTTCACTTATGTACCAATTGATCAGATGGAATGACATACTCCATGTAATTATATACATTGTACACACTAAACACCATGTTCCAAGTTATATACTAGAGTGATGCCTTACTTCATCTATAGTGGTTGGCATTCTCTAGTGTCCTAGAGCCACCTAACATTCCTGCATGGCCTAAAGCCCTTTTATATTTCATATTTTTTGAGTAGCCTAGATAAATCTCATATAGTTTTAGCTACATCACATAGTTTTAGTTTTAGATACATCTACTTCACATGGGTGGGCAATGATGGATTCATGGTCTACTTGAGTTCCTGAACCACCTACATGAGAGGATTGGACACACCATCAATCCAATCTAAGTTATTCATAGGTCATGATCCACCAAGCAGGGGTAGGCAATGATGGAGTCAAAAATAGATTAAGTTTTTGATCCACCCACACATATGTATTGATCAATCCATCATCTTAGTCTAAGTTATTCACCGACTGATCAATATCTACATGGGCACACATAAGATGTCACTAGGTTTATGCATTCATTCATGTACCTAATGAGGTGTACTCTTTCCTTTCCTATCTTATCTCTTTACTTAATTATTTATTTTTATTTTGATATATATTAAGTAAGGATTGATATATGCACATTTCATTTACAAGACATTTAATAAATCATTATTCACACACTCAGACCCAAATTCATGGGATTCACCTCTTAGGCAAGTCCAGGTAAGCTTATTTTTCCTTTATCCTAGTTATTTCATTTCTTTGCATTTATAGAATAAAATGCGAGGGGGCACAAATGTAATCATCTAAAAAATACACTTGAGTGATAAGAGTGTTACTTAAGACCACCCATCCCTAGCTTAGCCCTAGACCTATCTTTGGGCTTATTTAGACACTCATATAGCCTTTGTGAGGTCCATTCACATCCCTAAACATCCCTAAAGTAGTCCCATACCCTCTCTTTAGCATACTAGAAATTATTTCCTTAGTTTCTACCACTTAGACACTAGCACCAAAATTTGGATAGTAGCACCAATGGCACTAGTGTCCTAGTTTAGGCACTATTGTCATTTTCTTGCCTTTAGCCACCAACAGATATATTTTAAAATAAAAAGCCACCTAGGGTTGGCCTAGAACTATTTTAAGACCAACACAAGCACTATAATAATATATATATGATGTTTAGACCATTATTTAATAGATGGAAATGAGATGAAATAAGACAAATTAACTTGGAATAAGTTATGGATAATCAAGGTTATCAATCCATATATTACCTTACTTATATAGATTATTTATATTTCCAATCTCACACACTCAAATTACTCAATCCAACATTCATACTAGTTTCATTTGCACTTACACTAGTACTTAGGTGGGGAAAACTACATTAGACTTCATCCATCTTTGGAGTATTGGTATGTAGATAACTCTCATCACAATTAGGTGTTGAAGATGTTTATCCTACCCTAATAACATCACACTTTACTACTTGTGCCAATTGGATACCTTAACAACACATAAGTCTAGGGTTTACATGTAAAATTAATCAAAATGGGTCATCAATAGGGAATCAAAACTCATGTGCATAGGAATAAGCTTGGTAGACTCAGACATAGGTGCACCTAGAAGCTAAAAATAGTTCTACACAAAGGACACTAACACCAAAAAGAGGACACTAGTGCCATTGGTGTTACTGTTTAGTTAGGGTGCTATTCTTTAGGAAGGGTTTTGACACTTGGATCTTATCTGTAACACTTAGATCAACCCATGTCTTGGTTTTTTACCTTTAGATATTATGCCTTAGTCAATTTCCAACTAAGTACTTGTTTACACCATTTATTGATATTTTTAGAAAGGTCAAACTAGTTTAATTCTATTACAAATTTCAAACTAGTTCAATTCTATTATAAATTAGTAGTTGTATTTCTTACATATTTCTACCCTAATTTACTATACTCAAACCCCTTAACAACCTATGGATTAAACTCCATAACCCTAAATAGTTAAATCAATACCACAAAATTCCCAACACTCTATGAGCAAAGGGTCATTGAGTCTTTGTTATTATTCCTATGGCTTTACATAGATTTTTCTTATTGTTATAGTTAAATTTGGCCATCTAAATTTCACTACACTATTTTCTTCATTTACCATCAATTTTTTTCTATTGCCTTGTTTTTGGTGATATTTTATGAGAATCTATAGCCCAATAGACAAGACACCCTTTTTTTTATATTAGTCCACATTAATTAAGTTATAGATTTGATATATGCAATCAATGGTAGATTTATTGACTTAATTACATTATTCATTAGTTTATAATTAATTGACATTAATTAAAGTCATTAAATGAATATACTCATATTTATAGTCATTTGATTGATTAATTCTTTTTAGAATTAATATGTGTGTACATGCAAATTGAATATTTCATTTGAATATTATAAATTTGTCTAAATAAAAAGGAAAATTAAAAATATAGGCAAAGGAATGTCTTTTCATCTTCCAAGTGAAGGAAATATTGTATAAAAGGGGAAAATATGGATTTTTTAGAGGTTTTTCTTTTTTGCAACCTCACAGAGAGAGTTAGCTGCAACTTTGTGTGGAACCATGCTATTTGCAGATTAGAGAAATGATTTACAATCAAACAAGTGAGACTCTTTTGGGGTGTCCATATATTTTAATATCCTTTATTTATAAATTTTGAATTTATATTTGTATATGCATAATCCATTAAAATTATACATTAATTTGATTATATGCAACATGTGGTGTTTCCAAAACATTGTGTTGAAAACCCATGTATAATCTTTCTTGATGTCTATGAGTTTTTACATGTTTGATCTCATTAAAACCTTATAACAATTGTGTGTATTTAGGTTTATAAGGATAAATTGTGCTTCCATGCATGACTTTTATTCCTAAAACCTCTATTGTTTGTATGTTCAATCTTATGTGAGATTAAGGATTTTCATTTCTATTATTTATTCTTAAGTTATCATGTTGGTTATCTATGTTTATCCTATTTTGGGTTTCTCCTTATTTTCTATTTTTAATTATGTTTTATTTAATTTCATGTTTTCAACTAAAAAGTGTACAAAATCCCCCATATTATTCATATCCTCTGAGGGAATTTCCCATCTTAATTATAGAGGAGAACCACCATTCTCTATGGTGATATCTACAATTGTTGGTGAGTTTTCTTCACTTCTAGTTGGGTGAGTCACAAATTCAAGGTGATAAAATTTTACACCAAAAACTTTTGGTGACTCCATCAGGTATCTAAAAGGTGGCTTTTGATTCTTAAATTTTGAAGTAAATCTTCCCCTTAAAAGAGAAGATTGGTAACTCCATTGAAAATAGGCTTGGTAATGATGGAATTCAACCCACACTTTTAATTTTCCAATTTTTTTAGTGTTGTCCATGGTCCATTTTTTATTATAGGAATGAAGAGGTTTCAGCTAAAAAGAGATCATGCACACTTGGGAAACATTGGGTGGCAAAAGGGTAAAATAACATAAAAGAGTTAAGTGTTTTAAAAGAGCCCAAATTGGGGGATGATTGGGTTTATGAAAATGATGATACAATAAAAAATGTATGTCTCTTCATACCATATTTCAAAGAAGATCCTATCTAAAATATTATTGATAACAAAATAAGAGTTTAGTTTTTGAAAAAAAAACTATGGATATGTAAAAGTTAAAAGAAAATAAAATTTATTAATATAAATTTTAGCTCAAGCAAAAGAATGCATGGAAAATGAAAATTTAGCCTCCTTTCAAGAGCAAGAGGTGAGTCATGAAGGTAGTGAGCTTCATAAAAATGAAGAGAAAACATGAATTAATGTTAAACATGATCATGTAACATGTTTTGAGGAGAAAATAATAAGTAATTTACAAGAAATTTTTGGCCATTTGGAGTACCAAGAGGTTTAAACCCCAAGTTCACAATTTGGAGGTGCATGTGGGAGAAGAGGTGAATATTTTGGACGTATGTCCCATGTTGTTCACATTTTAAATTTCAAGTTAAAGTAAATCCATTTATTCATGAGTAAAATATAAGTAATATTTACTTTTTGGTTATGCATGACCAAGTGTGTGAATTCATGTTTATATCGACACCCCAACCCTCCCCCAACCCCCACAACACCCACCCCCCCCCCCCCCCCCCCCCATGTCTCATGTCTTCCCCATCCATGAAATTAAAAACAAAGTGATATCCTTACTATTTTATTTCTAAATGAGGTTCTCACCATGCCAAATTTTGACTGGGAAAGGATCATACTTTTCCCAATCATTAAATGGTTTTTTTAGTGTGGTAGCATTTTATGTTCCTTTGTAAATAGTTTCCCTTTCTACATAATTTTGGCTTGTGTTGTTTTTCCTTCCATTTTTTCATTATTTGTATGTGTGTTTTCAATAAAACCCAATTTACTCATTGTATTATTTATCCTTCTCCCTATGTTGGTTTCTTGAGCCCACAAGGTGTTTTGTTGGTTGTGTTCCTGCCAACAAAACTTTATGTTTAAAAACTCAAGAGAGAGACAAAAATGGAGAAAATATGTCATATTTTGTTTTCTTTCAAATTAAAGATGATAAAAATAAACATGTTTGGCTTGCATTGAGGTAGGGTGTTCATGCATTGGGATATATTTTTGGGAATGCATATTGTCATCTAAAGATTTTGATGATAAGAAAATTCCATCTTGGTCAAATTGGTATTCTCAAGATCATTTAGGTATTATCATAGAATCAATCACTACAAGAACCTAGTCTTGTTTAGATGAAATGAAACTATGATAGATATTATTCTTGTTGTGTTAACATAGCCTCCCTTGGAATAAAATATGACCTAGACTACTTTATAGCTTGAATATCATAAACTTTATGGTCATGGTAATGAACTAATTTTTATGTGCTGCAATCCTGAAGGGAAAATTATTACAATAAATTGTAAGACACAATAAATAAATGTATCAAAGATATGGCCATGATAGTTTCAAAGAATCTACATCTTTCTATGTGTTAGTTAGAGTAATATGGAATAATTTGTTCCTAACTGATCACACATAGTCATGTTTTTGTAATATGTTCTAGAGATA
Organism: Torreya grandis; assembly: GCA_037957365.1. Taxonomy (NCBI): domain Eukaryota; kingdom Viridiplantae; phylum Streptophyta; class Pinopsida; order Cupressales; family Taxaceae; genus Torreya; species Torreya grandis. Next base: position 2,302,469 of record JARHVA010002843.1, read on the forward strand.
TAAAAGTGGAAGATCAGATAATGATCAAAATTCATTAGTTTGAATAGGAGGCATATTATGGAATTTTATGGGATTTTAAGGCATAATGCATTTCCTCTTTAGTTAAAGATATAAATTCACAAGGAAACCATGGAAAATAAGTAGTGTTGATCGATGTGGGCCATGAAAATATAGCTGGTTATGAATATGGAATATGTATAGAATGACTCATCACCAAAATAACTAATTGGAAGTCTTGCATACAAAGATAATAGAGAGGTAATAAATAGATTTGGGAATTAATAGACCAAGTGGCATGAAATGGTGCACTCTATTAAATAATTCAATTTACTATAGTTTTCTTTGATTATTTTTGTCAAATGGTTTACATGTCAAGTGGATGGGTTAATGGCCAAGTGACAAATGGTGAAAATGTTAAATTAGACATTTTTCAAACAATTAAAAGGCATTTTATTTGTTCCTAAATATTTTAGGGAGTGGGAATTTCAAGTATATTAATTAAAAACATAATGTCCTACCCTTGTGTAAGAAAATAAAATAGCTTTAAGGTATAATTAAATAAATCTACTTCCCCACTGTTGGATGTGAAACTAGTGTTGGCCTCAAGGCACGATGTAGATGCAAAGAGAATTAGATGGAATGATTATCAATTTTCATGTTTAAATTTTCATTTGAGTTTCTGTTTAATAACTTCTTGGCCTAGAAGGAGTCTAAAGAAAGACCTTATTGAAGGACCAAAGTTAGGGTCAACTGTGAGAATTATATAACAAATAATAAAATATTATAGGGTTCAAGATGCAATGAGGAGTGAAATTATGATATATGTGAAAGCTACAAACATTAATGTTTCTACCATTGATGAATCTATTATTATTGATAATCTAATTAGGATATTATGAATCTAAGTGGTGTTATGAATTTGCCACTAGGCTTATAAAAAAATCCTATTCAATTTGAAAAGGATGAGGATGAAAACTATCATATGGACCTTATTGCTAATTTTTCTAATGTATAAGCAAAGAGATCCCACTTGAATCACATTTCTATTAAATGACTAGATAAATTCCTGATAAAGTGCAGTCTTATTTCGGATATGTGGAAGCAACAACTAAAGTTCAATTTGATTAGATGACTTTCCAAATCCTGTTGAATATACCAACAAGAATAGTAAGAAAAATTAGTTAGAATCATCCTCCCAAATGAACTTGATAAAAAAGAGTTGAAATAAGATGTTTATTTTAAACTCAGTTGGTTCATATAAGTTTAACATTTTGGTGTCAGAATTGTTCTTGATTATATACAGGTTGTAGATGTTAACATCATAAAAATTGCCAAATACAAGAGGTTATTTTTAGTAAGTAAACACATAATTTTAAATCTTGGATTTAGCCCAGTAGCTCATGTTCATTCCCATACGATTGGGATAGGTGAACTAAGTGCCATTTATTTGAATCGTGGCATGAGAGTAATGGTAATTTGAGTAGGTTAGATGAGGAATAGGTCAATAACATCTTCTAGAGTTCTCCTACATTCTACTATGGAATGCGGTCCTATAGCTAGAGCCAATTCTTGTAGTGAAATTTGGCCATCTAAATTTCACTATACCATTTTATGAATTTCCCATAATTTTTTTCTATTTCCTTATTTTCCATGATATTTTATGGGACTTTATATCCCAATGGACAAGGAACCCTTTTTTAATTAGCCCACATGTAGTAAGTTGTAGATTTGATATGGTAGGCTCGATCGAGAATTTATTGAATTAATTATGTTATTAATTATTGTATAATTAATTAACATTAATTAAAGTCAATAAATGAGTATACTCATTTTTATAGTCATTTGATAGATTAATTTTTTTAGACTTAATTTGTGTGTAAATGCAAATTGAAAAGTTCATTTAAATATTGTAAATTTTCCTAAATAAAAAAGGAAAATAAAAGAGAGGTAAAATAATGGATTTTTATCTTCTAAGTGAATGAAATATTGTATAAAAAAATAATGGATTTTTATCTTCCAAGTGAATGAAATATTGTACAAAAGGGTAAAATATGGATTTTTAGAGGTTCTTCTTTTTCACAAGCCCTTGGAGAGAGGTAACTGCAACTTTGTTTAGAGCCATGTTATTTCCAGATTACAACAATTAAATGTAAGCAAGTGAGTGAGACTCTTTTGAGGTTTTTATATATTTTAATGTCCTTTGTTTACAAATTACAAATTTTTATTTATAGATGAAGAATCCATTAAAATTATACATTAATTTGATTAAACGCAATCTATGGAATTTCTAAAATTTGTGTTGAAAATCCTTGTATAATCTTTCTTAATGTCCATAGTTATTTTTCATGTTTGATCTCATTAAAACCTTATACCAAGTATGTGTAATCATGTTTTTGATAAGACTTTTTACTTTCATACATGTATTTTATTCCCAAAAACCCTATTGATTTTATGTTCATTCTTGTTTGAGAGGAAGGATTTCTATTTCTATTATTTAATCTCAATTTGTTTTGGTGGTTTGTTGTGTTTATCCCATTGTGGGTTTCTCTCTCTTTTCTTTTTTTATTTCTATTTTAATTTATTTTGTGATTTTGGGTAAAAATTAAATAAACCCCCCAAATTATTCATATCCTATGAGGGATATGCCCCTCAATTGCAGAGGAGACTCACCATTCTCTATAGTGATATCTCCAAGTGTTTGTGAGTTTGTTTCACTTCTAGTTGGGTGAGTCACAAATTCAAGGAAACCAAATTTTAACCAACACCTATTTAAGTTAAAGGTTTTACTTGTTTAACTAAGAAATTGGCCTCTATTTGTTATATTTCTCACTATAGATTCTATTATTATGCATATTTTTACATTATTATCTTTCTTTTTAGTTATATTACCTATTGCATTAAATGCATTACTTAGATTCTTTACTATTGTATTATTTATTCTATCTAGGTTTCTTATTCTTAACCAAAAATTATGCATCATAGGGTGCATTGTTTACATTTTAATCAATTGAATAAATAATTGACATCATTTTGTATTGGTTTTATTCTTAAATACATGGTCCCATATAGATTAAGCACGATATTTAACTATGTATTTTGACATTTTATCTTGTATATGCTATGATATCTTCTCATCTATTTTAATAAAATACCTTGTTAATGATATTATCCTTGGAAGTGTGGGTGCATAAGCTAATTTTTTTCTTATATTTAATGGTGTTATCACTTCAACCATAAATATTATATTCAAGCATATGTTAACATTAGACTCAAAAAGTGAAGTAAAGTTTTCTTCATTTGAAGAGACATCAATTGAGGTCATTATGTGATGTTTATTATCATCATGATTAAAAAATTCTCTATGGATAAATTATTCATTATATTGTGTTTCTCCATGTGTTTTATCATTTAATAAAAATTCATTGGGTACAGGTTCTACATATTGATTTTGTCATTCAATAAGGATTGATTAACTTTTATCTCACTTGAAGATGTATCTAAATTAAATTCCATGAAATTGGGCATGTTATTTTCAATTGAAATAGTCTAGAATCTCTTATGGATGCTCTCCTATTTAATTTTTTATTTATTTATTTTTCTCTTTTCAAGTCAATTTATTCATTTTTTAGGTCATTAATCTATATTTTATGGCGACTACTTGACCCCATGATCTATATTTACATTTTTAAGTCCAAGAAAGATAAAAATAAAATAAATATAAATGAGTTTATACTATTTGAGACTAATTAAATGAATGATTTATAGGCTACCAGTTATAAAAATATGTTCAAAACTTTTAAAATGTGAAATATTAGATTAAAAATCATGGACCCAATAATTTATATGAAAATTGTAAGGAACTACAAAAGGTGTGCACCCTTTTAAATACCACACATTGTCTTTATATCAATAGATGACAATGACACTATGCATTTAAGTGAATTTGTCCTTCTAAGAAGGGAATACACCATTTATAGATGGATGCAAACCCTTTACAAAGGGTGTACACCCTTTTATAAAGGGAATGCACCATTTATAAAGGTTGTACACCCTTCTAATGCATATAAATATCAAATTCATGAATTTACCTCCTAAATTGCCTTGGTTTTAGGATTTGAAGATCTTAACATAATCCAAAAACTATCACAGATCAACCAACATAGCTTTTGCTAAATTTATATGTTTTTTCGTCTTCAAAAACACATTTAAGTATACATACATACATATATATAATATTTTGAACATGGATAATCTATTTTTGTATTATATAAATGTTTAATGTTAAATCATTATTTTAAATTATTTATTAATTTATATATAAGATGTCTCATTATGGTTCATTCATATATCATTAAAAATAGTTTAATAAAAAAGATTATTGTTGGTAAACTTTTTTTAAAATTTATGTCTCAAAAATATACACATCACTAGATATGTATGTGTGTGTGCATGCATGTGTATGTGTGTAAGATGCCTTATTATGGTTCATTCATATAACATTATAAATATTTTAGTAAAATTTTCACCGTTGATGAGTTTTTATAAAACTTATATTTAAAAAATCTACACATCATTGAATATGTTTTGAATATATATATATATATATATATATATATATATATATATATATATATATATATATATATATATATATATATATATAAAGTTAAGTCAAAATTTTGTGTTTGTACACTTGTGGTTTCAATTTTGCATCTTTATTAACTTGTAAAATTATTTTACAAACATATATATTGAAAAATTAATAAAAATATTTTCAAAAATATTTGACGTTTTCTCTATCCATATATGCAATTTCATACAAAAATGATTTCATTTATTCCCAAAAAGTGTGTCTGAACACATGCAATCTAGTTATTTTTCCCAAAAAATTACTATGTCATTGTCAGGGATGCATCAATTTTACATACTTTTCTCATTTGAGTGTTAAAAAAATTATATAATTATAAACTAAATTCAAAATTCCACAATTCATCTTCTTATGTTATCATAAAATTATTTGTTCAAGTGTCTCTAAAAGTCTCTTCAAGTTCAATTTTTGCTAGTTTTTTTTTTAAAAAGTGGCACTTTAAGTCCCCATTCCATTGCTTTATCTACAATTACACTGCACCCACCCATTCATCTATCTATGGGTTTATCCTTCCTAATTTCTAATCATATATATGTATATATAGTTTATGACTAATTATTCTATTATCGTAAGTATATTTTTCCATTTTATAGCTCATTGTTTCCTCCATATTGGATAGAACTAATACCAGTTAAATGATACTAGTTACCGGTAGTGTCTTCCTTCACAATAAATTTATCAATGTTATCAACTTAAAACATCCACAATATTATTATATTGATCAATCATATGGATTAAAAAAAATACTTCTAAATATATTCAACCCATTTCATTTGCTTTTGATTTAACTTTCCATGGTTGTTTATGAACTATAATACTTCATGATTTGCATACAACACAAACTCCTTAGGTGATAAATAAAGCCTCTACTTCTTAAGAGCTTGTACCATGAAATAAAATTATTGGTTATATACCAAATACTAATTCTTATCTTCATTTAACTTATCAATAATTTAAGCAATGGGCTTACCTTCTTAGTTCAAAATTGATCCTATGGCATTTCCACTTGCATCATAATCAACCTAAAACACTACTAAAATCAGCGAATGCCAAAAATGTTATCTCCATTAATTTTTTCCTCAAAAACTAAAAAATAATCCTCTAGTAAAATATTTCATTTAAACTTATTTTTATCACTATTCATGGATTTTGTAATCGGTGAACATATACCATTCAAGTTCTTAATGAAATTTATATATAAACTTGGTATCCCATGAAAACATCTAGTCTTAAACATGTTTTTGGGTGATGACCATTCAAATATTACTATTAGATATTTTGGATCCATTTATAAACCCTTTTTTTATCACAAAACCCAAATATATTATATCTTCCTTCATATATGTACACTTATTCAAGCTAACAAGTAACTTCTCTTCCTTCAATTTTCACAAGACCATCCTCAAATGAAACATACGGTATTCATTGGAATGAGCCAAATTAAAAATCACATCAAGATAAACAATGAAAACTTACCCATTATGGATTATACAATTCATTCATGAGTTTCATGAATTTATTAGCTATATTTTACAATCTAAATAACATAACAAGCCACTCATAGAACCCATCATTCATCTTGAATGCAACCTTCCACACATCACAATTTCTTATTCTGATTTAGTGATATGCACTCCTTAATTATATATTTTTGAAGTACCTTTCTTCACTCATTCAGTCTCTCAAGTTATCCATCTATGGTAATGGAAATCTATACCTAATAGTGATATTTTTTATTACTCTAGAATCTACCCACTTATTCTTATTTCCACCCTTCTTAGGTGCCAAAACTACTAGAATTGCACATGGTCTTAAACTTTATCTTATTAAACCCTTCTCCAACAACTCACTCACTTGTATATTCACTTATTCATTCCCCATAGGAGGTATCTTATATGCTTCCTTGCTTCAAAAACTTAATAAATAACTAGATCCATATGATGGTTAATGTTTCTCATAGGTAGTAGTCCATCCAAGAAACCCTTAGAAACTATACCAAAAAACTCTTCTAAAAAATTATAAAGTTAAAAGAGAGATCACTCACCTTGATTACAGTCATATCTTGCATAGGATTTGGGATGAAATAAGAATATGCCTTCACCTTCTTTGTCTTCTTCAAGAATTATTTACCAAGAACCAACAAATAGTTATGACTATTTTCCACCTCTTTTATTCTTTCCTTCAATGAGTTCAATTTAATCCTCCTACCATACTTTACAAGAATGTATTTATTTTTATACCATCATTAATTATTATTCTATTAAAAACTCCATGATATTATTAGTAACACATGACATACATCCATGGGAATAAAATTAGAAAATGATTCATCCTTACATGAACCAATCTAATACCTAACCATATGTGTCTCATTCACCAAAACTTCATGACCCTTAACAAACTAATAAATACTATATGGGATTAGAGGCATTAATATTTTCATCCCAAACGTTGTTTACCATTTTTTATAAACTAAGTTATATATAATACCACTATCATTAATAACTATAAAATAATGACCTATTTCTCTTCAAATAGTTTATAATAATTTATTTATTTTCACTAGATCATTTTATTCTTTGGATGGTTTCAACAACATTATTTTCATCATAATAGCTTCACCAGGCTCAAGACCTTTCGTATATGTTTGGGATTTAACACTCTCTACATTTATATGAGAAATATGATTTCTTATTTTAATAAAATTTTCTACTATTTTTGAAAGCCTTTGGGCATTCAAATTCTTTAAGCCCAATATATCTAAATTTTAAGCATGTACCAATGAATATTTTACCTCTTCCTCTTCTGAATTAAACTCTACCAATAGAAGAAAGCCCTCTTCATATTTGGGTTTGATTATGATTATTTGACATGATTACTTCACCTTCATGAGTATGTTTTCCTCAACCAATATTTTTTATGTCTTCCTTTTTATAACCTTCTTCTACCTCTAGAGTTAATTTAATAACTTCTAGACAACTTTACTTTCCACCTTCAATGCACATTGATAGGATTTTTCCACCATCTTCAACGTAAAAATTCCAAACACATTTTGAATGGAAATATAAATCTTATTTACATAATTGGATATATTTTATTGACCATCTTAAATATGATCCACTATAATAGTCAACTTGTATAACTCATCATGAATTTGTTTAAAAAAAATATTTTGCCTCAAGTTATGTAACTTGAACAAATTGAGTTGGTAATCTGAAGGTAAGAACTTACCTTTCAAATTTTTGACCATCCTATCCCATGTTTTTATTTTATATTTCCATCTTCTCTCTCTTTCCAACCACACATAATTCCACCATAAGGATGCATGACCTTTCAACTTGGTACATGCAAACTTCACCTTCTTGGGATCATCAATTAACTCGTATTCATATTATGTTTTCATATTTCTGATCTAATATATGAAGTCCTCAAGGATCAATCTTCCTTTGTAATAATGGGTGTCTAAATTTTTTTTACCTCTCATATATCCATAGGCTCATTCACTATCTCTTTTATTTTATTCTCTTGAGCATCAAATCTTTCATCATGAATCATATCTTCAAAACTATTTCATATTATTTGTATTGTATCCATTATATCTAACATTACATGGGTTCCTCTCATCATCTCTTCCAATTTTAGAACTCTATGTGCCCTTGGTCTTCATATTCCTTTGAAAAGATTACCTTAGTAGGCCATATTTTCACCAAACTCTAAGCTTTTGTTTCATACCATTCTAATGACTCAAAAGAGTCTTCACACACAACCCAACAAGTAAAACCTTAATATGATACTAATTGGTGTAGATGGGAATGAGGGGGATAAGTCGTGTGTACCTAAAAATAATATATATTTATGTGTGTGTAATTAATTAACATTATTTATATTATACTATATTTTTGGTGCCTATAGTTACTGAAGGGGTAGATCATGAGTTAATGTTAAATTAATTAGTGTTTATAGAAGTTAAATACAAATGGGAGAAAGCTCTAAAAAATGTATCTTTTTACAGTATAAACTTAATGCAAGAGATAGATGTCATTGTGTGAGAGCTATTTTTTACAATCAAATTTATAGGTACAATCTACCCTTGAGGAATCAGGTACCTCCATATTTTTTATTTATTAGCATTTCAATTTATATTTTTGTAGTTTTGTTTTCTATTGTTTTTTAGAACACAGAAAGTGGTATTAGAGCTTCAATCAATTTTTTTGTTTGATAAGTCTCATAAAATGTTGAGGGGAGTTTAATCAATAAAAAAATCAAAAGTCATGACCAAAAATAAGATGAGGGGGTTATTTGATGAGTTATTTAAATAGGTTTGAAAAGAGATTCAATTATCAAGAAAATAACTAGATTTGTCATCTAATTAAGAGGAAGATGAAACCATTTTGGGAAAACTTGACATGGATCCACTAAATGAGGAAGAGGAAGAGTGAAGAGATGAGAAGGAGAAAGGAAGATCACATCACCCTTATTTTAATCTAAAAATGAAAATCAAACATAATTATTTTAGAGGTAAGATGGATGATGTGGTTATGGTTAGGGATCTAAATTAAGAAATGCCTTAGACAATCCAACCCTTAGAATTACATAGTGGTACTTGTAATAAGATGAAAAAATAACTTAGATATTTATTTTATATAAACCAAAAGGCAATACAATAGTAAAATGACACAATTATATCACAATGAGATGCCTTACAATATCAGATATGTAGATCTATGCTTTACTAATTCATAGTGTATGTAATTTCAACTCATAACTAATATTTATCTCTTAAAAAAAATCCTAAAAAATCCATATGAATAAGCATAAGGGAATGCTTATATGTATGTAAGACCCACCTACTTACATTAACTGTGTATACCCCACTAACAATATTAACTCACTTTAGTGAGTACCAAGCCTCATAATGTCATAACTATTAAATGAATTCACATTTATAAGGAACAATAACACATTAGAGCCCAACACATACCAAAATAGGTCATAGACATTAGTAAATGAATCCTTATCCACTTCTATGACTTACCTAATTAATTTCCAAGAAATTAATAATGGAACCTTTCATAACACATCAAATAATGCATTAAAGCCAACAATGATCATGAAATACTTGGTGATATGACCCACCTAGTTAATCAAGGATGATTTTGGTCCTTACCACTATTTATAAAAAAGACTTGAAACTTGATGAACATCTTCCTTATCGATGATCTAAGGTCCTCAATAAATTTATCCTTCTCATCTTACTCTATAGAAAATAATATTTTCTAACAAATATTTTAGTTTAAATAAAAGTCATAGACTAAAAAAAATATACAAAACTTGTATGCATGACCATGCGGTTACAAAATAGTCTTAGAATAGTTTACATTAGGTTTCTTAGACTCAACTAGATATAATTTTATATAAATATGAATCAAAAGATACACACATCATTAAATCAAAATTTTGCTCATAGGTAACACATAACTTTACTAAACAAGACACACACAAATAATTAAAAAAAACATAAATATACCAACACAACAATAAATACTTGTACAAACTCATAACATAACAAAATTGTGGTAATAAATCCTATATAATATGACACTAAACAAATATTAAACTAACATATGATATTGGTGGATGTAATATTTTTTATGAAATAAATGCTATTACATCATACACCTTGAGTAATAAAAATAAACATGTGTTCGTATGCATGTGAATTATGTAAACTCTGATAGTGGTATTCTTATTTTTGAACTTATTATGCACTAATCCATGTTGCATATTTTTTATCTTACCATTTCCACTTTACCATATTGTTTTATTATTTTTAGGAAACTAGGGTCTAGTTACTACAAAATAAAGGGTTTGAAATAGGGGGGAAAATCCAATTAAATATACTAGAATAGAGGTTTTTATCAAAATTAATTACATCAATTGCATAGGGAGAGAAATAAACTTATTTGGAAAAATAGGTTGAAATGGATGATTCAGAGGTTGAAATCTACTGTATAGGATTGGGACAGTGTCATAAATCTAGATCTGAATTTAATTTTGTGAAAAGATAGGAGCACCAGAATAGGACACCTTAGTGTTTGATGCTATATTATTTTTTTGCCACTATTGTCCTAAAGGTCTAAGCTTTCTAGGTTTTGTTTGATGTCTCAATGTAAGTCTGTGTATAGAATTTTAAAGGATAAATGTCAATAGAGCTTATTGTAGGTCCATTTAAACTCAAAACCATGAGTTTATATACACACATGAAACAAAAAATACATCAAAATCATAAAGATGAAGAACTAGGTTAGGATAAGTATGATCACATGATCTAAAACCCTTATTATCCTAATCGCTACCTACATTAACCCTCAAGCTAGTGTCTCAAATCAGTTATGATTCTCCCTTAGGGATTGTGTATAATAAACACACATGTTAGATACAAGAATGAACATTCACCTAGGTCCTTTGATCAAGCATGTAATTCTATGTGTGTTACAGAATGCTAAGCTATACTATTGACTGATTTTAATTATGTAATGTGCTAAAGTAGTAAGTACTAGATATAAAATACCTTGTGTAGTCCTTTATATAGGAGACTCTTTATTTTAAATTTAAGAGTTTTATTCACATTAGGCTAACATTGGAAAACTTAAGGAAGAAGCTAAGAAGTGGTTGGGACTCAAAAAGTGAGGGAAACTAACCATTGGAGTCCAAAATGACCTTGGACAAGAGCACTGAAAATGGACACCCTAGGGTCCAACACTATATTCCAATCCTAGTGCTCCTATTCTATAGGCTTGAGATCCAAGGGATGGAATGAGCATGGGAAATGTGTCTTGGTTGAGGTGGAATGAGGTTTTGGAAGTCTATGGATGATTCTTAATAAGAAAAAAGGTGTTAGGAATAAATACATAAATCGATGAAAAATAATTTGATAGAATCACAATAATAGATATAAATAGAGATGCATAATAAGAAGATAAGATTTAAGGTGGTTCACCCAATGTGGGCTACATACACCAAGAAACACTTACTCATATTTTATTACAAGCCACTAGAGTATAATCACTCTTAGATCTATCTTCACAATTACAATGCACAAATATTATTTGGAGCTATGCTCAACAAACTCTCCTGAATTTTCACCTAAATTCATACTCTCTATTCTTCCCTCTCAAACTTTAGTTCTCATAATGTATTATCGATGAAATATCCATCAATACATAATACATCAACAAAGTAGTATTACAAAACAATGGGTACCAAAACCATGGGTAGAATCAACCCAAAAATGGTTTCCCATTAAAAGGGTTCTAAAAAATTTACATATAGATTGTACAGTAAATTTTAATGTACAATATTTTAAATACATTGTAATTAATATATAGGCTCCACAACATAACAAAAGGTGACTCAAACATTAAACAATACCAAGATGAGTAAAATGAAAGACATGGCTAAATTTGAAAAAAGCTCATATTCTCCAATCAGAGTCTCCTCTTAAAGGACTATGAAAAGACATGATATGTGTGGTTACTTGACCAATTTAGGGTGTATACATTTGCCCCCCTTTTATTCTAGTGATGTAATGAAATGAAGTACTAGAGTAAAATAAATAAAATAAAATGCATACTTGAACCTACTTGCATGGAGATGACTATGGTACAAAGGGTCTAACTCATTTCCTGGCTAGGGAAGTGGATGGAGAGCTGAATAGTGCCTAGAGAAAGAAATAATCCTTGAAATGGATGCCCCCTATACTGAATATGGAAGTGGAATTTATATAATCATGGATAAAGAGGGAAATGCTTTCCCCTATGTTAAATCTAACTATAATGAGAAATGCTTAGAGGCCCAAAACTAATGTTTGCCCTCTATCCCACATAAACTCATGTAATATAGAATATGTGTATAGAATCTATATGTTGTGAAGAGAAAAATATTTCATGCCCCCACTCTGAATATCTAAACTAGAACTAAGAAATGTTTATAGGCCCAAATCCAATGTCTATCCTCTATCTCACACAAACTCATGTAGTATGAGTCTAGGTAATATAATGAACCAACCACTATAGATGGTTGTGTGATCCAACCTAGTGACAACCTAGGTATATCTGGGTGTAATCTAAAACTCTAGTAAATGTGCAAGAAGAGAATGGCATGTATTTCCATTTCAATATTTATAATCTTGGATGATGAATAGCATGAACATCTATACTATTCCCCCAAATCTAGTATGTGAGTGATGTGTATGTATAGTTTGGTAATCTATATAACCATATGTGATATGACCTATCATGATATGCCCCATATGCAAAACTAGAGATAAAAACATTGTACTCTGTACTATGATTATAATCTTTTATCTGGTCTTGTAACCATGTCATACTATATAAAGCTATATGTGTGAGATGTGTAGTGATGTACATGATCCCAATCTGGTATCTAAGTTTGAATCTATATTGAAGTCATTATGAATCCATATAATCTAAACCACTATATCTAAATATTATATGTATATATAAGTGGAAATCACTATGGATCCCTATGATCTGAACCACTGTATCTGAATAGTTTATATATCTATAAACTGAAGGTATATCCCTCTAAATATCCTAAGTAATGTTGAGTGACCCATATAATCTAAATCGCTATATATTTTGACCAATCTAAGCTAAATATTATAATATGACTATTGAATGTGTATGAACCATGGTGTATCCATTTATGAGAGTGGATATGCATGTTGGGTAAGTGTAGGAATAAGAATAATAGGAATGATGGCCCCCTTTTGGGAATAGGGATGAGATCCTATGATAGAGGAGTTAGATCCAAAAGTGATGACTAGTGCCATAATGATAGAAACAAGGTTGGTATAGTTTGAATTGATTGAGAAGTTGTTTGATTGATGATGGAATTGTCTAAGATCCAACTGATAGAATCAAACAAATGAACTATAAATACAAAGCAAATAGAAGCAAAACTTTGTTGTTGAGACTAAAATATAATATTAAATTCATAACTCATTAAAAAATAGCTTAGATGAGAGGCATATTTATAGGTATAATGGAGGCATAGAGCCAAGACATTTGGCAATGTGAACACAAGACTTTTGTCAAATGGTTTATGTGCTCCATATGTTAATAATAGTGGGTAAGGGTATCTTTACCCACTAATTTGACTACAATTTTTCCATGTGTATGTGCACCTTAATTACCTCATTTATGACACCTAAGTGACCTCAAAATAACACCTAAGTAAGATAATAAAGTGTAGGAATAATCCATAATAATAAATATAAGGAAAATAGTATCCTTCATTAACACTCCCCCTTAAGCATAGCTTAGGTGGTAAAAAAAAATTAGGTCCCGACAACATGGCCTGATGAGGTACCCAAGTACAAAGCAACTCTCACAAAGTGGAGGAAAAGGAGAAAACTTATAGGAAAAAAACTCTCCCCCAAAAAGAGAGAAAAGAAGAGGAGGACTAAAATGCCCCCCTAAAGATGATGTTGATGTAGCCTGTACCCTAAGAAAAGCATGCAAGTGAATATAATTACTCTTAGTGAAGGGTTTAGTGAAGATATTAGCTATCTGCTCTGTAGTCTAGAAAAATTTGAGATTAATGACCTATCCATGACTAGGCTCTTGAATGAAGTACATATGAATCTTGATGTGTTCTGTCTATTGATGTTGGACTAGATTTTTGTAGATCTGAATAGTGCTTTGGTTATCACAAAAAATGATTATGGGTTGCTTGAGTTATATTCAAAACTTATTAAGAATCCCTTGAAGCCAAATAGCTTTAGTAGCAGCATTGATAGCCCCCTTGTATTCAGCCTCAATAGATGATAAAGCAATAACATTCTGCTTCTTGCTAGACCAACTAATTAGTCTTGAACCAAGTGAGAAACTATATCCTAAAGTGGACTTGTGATGTTGAATATCACTATCCCAATCTAAATCTATGTATCCCATCAAGTTAAGATCAATACTTGATCCATAATGAATCCCAAAAATATGAGTACCTTGAATGTAGTAAAGAATTTGTTTGGCTTATTTCCAATGCAACTCATGTAGTGTCTGCATAAACCTAGAGACCATTCCCACTGCATATGAAATATGAAGTCTAGTGTGAGTCAGATATGCAAGGTTACCAACTAGTTATCAATACAATGTAGCATCAACCAACGGAGAAGAACACTTAGCCTCAAGTTTGACTCTAGAAAGAAAGGGAGTCAGAGCTAGCTTACAACCATCCATGTGAAATCATGCAAGTAAATAAATATCATACTTAGATTGTGCAATGGTAATATCTAAGTTAGACTTTGAAATCTCAATACCAAGGAAATAATGTAAAAAACCCAAGTTAGTCATAGATAATCTATCATGTAGAGAAATTTTCACTATTGAATTAGAGGATGAATAACTCCCTGTGATCAATAGGTCATCTACATATAGAACCAAAATCAAGAGTGAATTATCTTGCTATAAGATATAGGAATTTGGATCAGAATTGCATCTAGTGAACCTAACTATGAGAAGAAATGAATCCATTTTGGCATACCAAGCTCGAGGGGCCTATTTGAGGCCATAGATAAATTTTCAAAGTTTACACACTAAGGAAGAATATTACACAAAACATTGTGGTTATTCCATATATATCTCCTCCTCAAGGTCACCATGAAGAAAGGCACTCTTCACATCCATCTGATGAACATCCCAATGATAAGTTGTGGAAATAGAAAGAGTGAGTCAAATAAAGTTCATTTTAGTGACTGGAGAAAATGTTTCAGTATAGTCTATGCCAAGAACTTATGAAAATCCTTTTGATACCAATCATGCTTTAAACTTTTCCACTGACCCATTTGTTACAAATTTTGTTTGATAGATCCACCTACATCAAACAAGTTTCCTTCCCCTAGGAAGCGGTACTAGATCCCAAGTGTGGTTCCTAATTAAGGAACTATACTCTTCATGCATATCTATACCCCACTTAGGAATTCCATATGCCTCATGAAATGATTGTAAATTAGAAACACAAGTAATAAAAACATGTGAAACACCCTATAATTATGAATGAGTATGTCTGACATCTGATGGATTCCTAGCCCAATCACTAGCACTCTATAGAGTTTATCTACCCCAAATAGGACCTAAAATTGAAGAATTAGGGGGAGATTCTTCAACTTCAAAAATTTTACTATGAATGGAATGAAGTGAATCTCTATCACTATCCTCATCATCTGAACTAGAAGAAGAATGTTTATCAACAAGTATCTGATCTAGATGATCTAAATCATCTAAACTATCATCATATCCTAGAGAGTCCAAAGAGGAGGGAGAAGTGTCGTGTGTGGAGTCTGATGGACCCTCTTGAAAGTGTACACTCCTCTCAATAAACAACTCATGTGTGGTAGGATGAAGAAGCCTATATCCCTTAACACTGTTTGCATACCCAACAAATATGCAAGTCCTACTCTGACATTCCATGGCCTTACATTTCTTCTTAGGAATGCAGGCCATAACTAGAGATCTAAATACTCTAAAGTGCTTAACTTCAAGTTTTTTATTTTTCCAAGCTTAAAAAGGAGTGATTCCTTCCAATGCTTTATGAGGAATACAATTTTGGATATAACAAGCATAATTAATGGCTTCTACCCAATATTGTGGTGTAAGTGATTTGGAGTGTATCATACAGTTTGCCATTTCCTTCAAAGGTCTATTCTTACATTCTGCAATGCCATTCTACTGAGGACTATATAGAACTATTCATTGTAGATCAATCCCTTCTAAAGTACAAAATTGCTCACAGTGATGATTAACATACTCACCACCATTATCAGTATGAAAAATTCTAATGGTTTTCCCTGACTATTTCTCAACAAGAGCCTTGAAATCCTTAAAATGGTTAAATACCCCAGACTTTTATTGAATAAAATACACCAAAGTATACCTATAGAAGTCATCTATAATGGTAAGCATCTACCTAGCCTTATTGAATGAAGGCTTTGGAAATGGTCCAAAAACATCACTATGAATTAGCTCCAAGATTTCAGTAGCTCTCCATGATTTGCCTTCGTCATATTTATCTTTAGGATGTTTACCAAGCATGTAACCTTCACAAACCCCATCAAAGAAATGAACACAAGGTAACCCTATTACCATATTTTGTTGACTAATTTATTCTAAGTAGCGATAGTTTAGATGGCCAAATCGCTCATGCCATAGTTTGTTCACTCCATCAAAATGAGTGAGTAATGAAGTAGAAGGATAATCAAGAGTAAAATTTGAGGTGTACAACCTTAATTGGTGATTTTCTTTCCCAATGGCCACTGTAGTATTACTATGTAGTTCCTTAATGACAACAGAATCTAGAGTAAACTCAACTTTCTTGCCTAATCCAATGTGGGTGATTTGATAAATAGATATGAGATTAGTTGAAAGTGATGGAACACATAAGACATTTTCAAATGTTCCATCATTAACTTCAACAAATCCTCTCCTACAAACTTCAACAAAAGTATCATCACCTATTAGAATAGATGTCATAGAACATGGCTCTAAGGATGAAAACAAGTCTCATGAAGAAGCCATGTGAATGTGAGGCACCAGAATCAATCACCCATGTGCATGGTTGAGATTCTACTACAACAAGGGCCTTTCCCTTACCTTTTTCCATACTACTTTATTTTGCCTTATAAGACTCCTATGTTGATGAGGTTGATTTGAATATATTAGGTACATTAATATTGTTTTTCTCAAGCATATTTGTTAAATGATCAATCTATTTTTTCATACATTTTATTTCATCATGTCCAATTCTCTTATAAAAGGCACATGTGATCCTCTCTTTCTTGGATTTAACACTTGAAGAGGAGGACTCATATGATAATTTTGTCTTAGTATCTAATTTTTGACCCTTTCATTGCTCTTGGTCCTTCTTATTTTGCTTCTTCTCCTTATTTATTAAAGTCTTTGGTTTATCATGACTCAATAGAGCATGTGATTTAGAGGAATTAAATGTACCCTGTTGGATGGGTTTGTCTTGTTCCCTAGTTATTTCTTTGGAAAAATCATTTCAGGATGACATACTCCATGCAAGTCTTAGGGCACACTTCAAAGTATGAAAGGTAGAGACAAAAACTGAGTAGTCAGGACCTAACTTGGAAAGAATAGAGAAGATTAATTGTTCATCATTTTTATCTATACCACACAATTTTAATTGCAACCTAAGTGATTTAAGTTTGGTGAAAAAGTCTTATATAGTGTCAAAATTACTTGGAATCAAACTAATGAGCTCATTCTCTAGCTCATGACCCCTAATTACATCTTGCTTCCTAAAGAGTTGTTCCAAATTATTCCAAATCTCATGTGATGATTTAGCATATTCAATGTGAAAGAGTAAGTCAAGATAAAAAGACAAACATAAAATACCATATGATTCATCACACCCATTATACCACTTAATTTTATTTACACCAAGTTCTAGTCAGTTTCCATATTCATGGTTATCCTGTGTAAACTTCTGCTTAGAAAAATTTGCACTTTAGATTTCCAATCATGATAATTGAATTGAGTGAGAAGTGGAACTAAATTGTGATCCATCATGCATTGCAAGTAAAAACTGAATGAGCAATAGATAAGGCAAGGAACTCAACAACCCCCCCTAAAACTATAAAAAAGAACCCCCCCAATTACAAAGGTTTGACACTTTATGTTTTAGTTCATATACAATCAACACTTTAGTGCACATATAATTGGTACTTTATGTTTTAGTGTGTATACAATCAACACTTTAGTGCATATACAATGGGCACCAATTTTTTTCACAATAAATCCCATCAAATCTTAAGATATCATGTAGGGCTAAAGATAGCCATAAACATGAGTATAGAGTTGATTCTTGAGGCTTAAACTCATGTACCAAGGATAAATGAGGCATACATTACAAATAAGATACTACACAGTAGATATACACTTAGATACAATGAATTATAGGTGCATATCCACACAATAAACCACAAAGATATCGCTGATGTTGTTAAATTACATGATTTGGTGTAGTATTCACCATCACACAATACACACAACAACAAGGTGAGTATTCAAGGTTGTTGAATGCACAATATAGTGTAGTATTTAATATCATACAATACACATAGTAACAAAGTGGTTGGTGTAGAAATGAGTGAAATATTTACATCAAAGGCACAAATAATAATGCACACTCATAAAAAATAGATGTCATACTCAATCAAGAATGCATCCACAAATGAGAAATCTGTGTAATGATTACATAAGTGACTGTACAAGATCACAAAAAATATATGTCCATGAGGAAAACAAGAGTGTTAAATTGTGAGTTAAGCAAAGGAGAATAAATTTTGTTTTGCTTGTGAGGGGGTTTGACCACCTGCCAAAAACGAACCTCACCCTTCATCTTCATGAAATAAAGTGTTATAAAATAATGATAAATAAATCCTTAAAATATTATTTCTCACAACAATATTATTTTTATAAAAAAACAATTAAAAAAAAATCCTTTGATTTTTTCCATCATCATTTTTTTTTTTGAATTGTATCACAGTCAGTAAAATGATGATAACTTTCGTAATTATCAATGAAATTACAAATTTCAAAATGATATAGAAAGAGGAATCCAAGATGCATGTAACCTATAAATTTTTTAAGTGATTATCCACTTTTTTTCATAGTTATCAAAATAACAATCATTTTTAATCAAAAAAATGGATTTGCAAAAATAATAACTTGTAAATCTTGCCTCCTTATCAAAAAATGATTTAGTATTTTATCCAACCAGCTTGAATCCTCCTTTCAAATATATAAAAAGTTACTTATATATCTAATATAATTTAAATAATTTAAAATACTGATGAAGTTCACCAATTAGAGAAGAAAGGACTATAGATGATACACATAGATCTACAGGTTTCTTTTTTACAATCTTAGTTAGAATATAAACTCAAAAAACTACTCATGATTTCAAGAAATTAACAACAAAATAATGTTTGTTACCAAAAAAGAGATCTAATACCATGATGGAATTATCCAAGATTCAACTGATAGAATCAAACACATGAATTGTAAATGCAAAGCAAATAGAAGCAAAACTCCATTGTTGAGACTAAAATCAAATAGAGAATAATAATAATAATATTGCATTCATAAATCATTAAAAAATAGATTAGATGAGAGGCATATTTATAGGTACAATGGAGGCATAGAGCCAAAACATTTGGTAATGTGAACACAAGACTTTTTCCAAATGGTTTGTTGCTCCATATGTCAATACTGGTGGATAAGGGTATCTTTACCCACCAATTTGACTACAATTTTCTCATGTGCATGTGCACCTTAATTACTTCATTTATGACACCTAAGTGACCTCAAATAACACCTAAGAAATATAAATACAAGTGTAGGAATAATCCATGATAATAAATACAAGGAAAATAATATCCTACACTAACAATTGATTAGACTAAATTATTTGAAAGTTGAATGAGTTTTTGATTGGCTAGGGCTAAGTTGTGTGTTACACAATAGGCAAATGAATTATTAAGAGATAAAATATGACATGATTTCAAAAAGTATTATTTTTATGATTTTATGAAATAAAATGGTTTGCACAATAGAGTTATCGGGTTCAAGTTATATGTAAAATGGTATTTTGCTTAGGATGAAAAAGTTGTTTGATATAGGAAAATTGGATTGATTCTTGATTCATTTGCACATTGATTAGTTTGATATTTAGATATATATAATTAGAGATATTCCAAGGAGATGAGCACCTATCATTTCAAATATTGATGAAGTTCACCAATTAGAGAAGAAAGGACTATAGATGATACACATAGATCTACAGGTTTCTTTTATACAATCTTAGTTAGAATATAAACTCAAAAAAACTACTCATGATTTCAAGAAATTAACAACAAAATAATGTTTGTTACCAAAAAAGAGATTTGATACCATGATGGAATTGTCCAAGATTCAACTGATAGAATGAAACACATGAATTGTAAATGCAAAGCAAATAGAATCAGAACTCCATTATTGAGACTAAAATCAAATAGAGAAGAATTATAATAATATTGCATTCATAAATCATTAAAAAATAGATTATATGAGAGGCATATTTATAGGTAAAATGGAGGCATAGAGTCAAAACATTTGGTAATGTGAACATAAGACTTTTTCCAAATGGTTTGTGTGCTCCATATGTCAATACTGGTGGATAAGGGTATCTTTACCCACCAATTTGACTACAATTTTATTATGTGCATGTGCACCTTAATTACCTCATTTATGACACCTAAGTGACCTCAAATAACACCTAAGAAAGATAAATACAAGTGTAGGAATAATCCATAATTATAAATACAAGGAAAATAATATCCTACACTAACAATTGATTAGACTAAATTATTTGAAAGTTGAATGAGTTTTTGATTGGCTAGGGCTAAGTTGTGTGTTTGGGTATAAGAGAGGTATAAATATGTGTGTTACACAATAGGTAAATGAATTAGTAAGAGATAAAATCTGACATGATTTCAAAAAGTATTATTTTTATGATTCTATGAAATAAAATGGTTTGCACAATAGAGTTATTGGGTTCAAGTTATATGTAAAATGGTATTTTGCTTAGGATGAAAAAGTTGTTTGATATAGGAAAATTGGATTGATTCTTGATTCATTTGCACATTGATTAGTTTGATATTTAGATATCTATAATTAGAGATATTCCAAGGAGATGAACACCTATCATGACCCATTTTGATTAGTTGGTAGCCCAAATGGAGGCTGGTGGTGATGTTACCTTGGTAAGTAGTTAAAACATGTGATTTTTGCTTATTTGGAAGTCTATTTTTGATGATTTTGAGTTGTTTAAAATAGCCTAGGAATTTTTTGACTTGTTCAAATGATTATATCTATGATTTAGTGATCCTATCCTAGGTTTACTGTTATTGTCTAGGTTCTAATGCTCCTATCTAGCACTGGTATCCTTTTTGCAGTGTTATTATCTATTGGGGCTAGTTTTCTAAGATTCTAATTTATTACATGTTATTATGTAGCTTGGCTATTTAATTTGGCATGGTTGAATAATATATATTCTATTTTCTAGTGTTTTGCAAGGAAAGGTATGAATGAGGGAGTTTCATAGAGGTTAAGTGATGGAGATATTAAAGCTATTGCCATTGTCTACAAATGAGAGAGATGTGATGGATAGGGTAGGGCTAGGTCATGTGTGTGACCTAGGCATTATGTAGTGGGATTGATATTTGATTACCTCCTTATGTGAGAGGTGGAATATAGACACATGTAATTTTTATCTTTCTACAAGGGATATTACCATGACACTAGAGGATGTGTATCACATTTTTCATTTACTAGTTAGTGGATAACAGGTGACATTGTAGGATGACATGGGTGCTGATGATATTGACCATGCATCCTTGTATTTTATTGGTGTACCCTCAAGAATACATCAAAAAGGTAGTGATAGTGATGTGTTATTATCAATTATAGTACAATATAGTTTTCCATGCCTATGGAAGTGGTTGGCCATGTTATTGGATTCATTTGGTGCTATGGATGGGATTGGGGTGTCAATTGCATACATGATACATAAGATTATTCATAGTGTAGAGGTATATGGCATTGTGTTCTCATGGGGTAGGACTATGCTTGCCAACTTATACAAAGATCTTTATAGTTTTACTCAAGAGGATTTTAGTGGTGGTTTGAGTGTAGCTACTTTATTTCATTGTTGGGATTATGAGCACATTGTTGTTGTACAACTGATTGGATTACCTAGGCTAGAGTGGGCACATCCATAGCCATTTGGGGAGTAATGGATGAGTACATTGGTTATCCAATATTTTGGGCTAGATCATTATAGATGAACTTTAGACATATTGGAGGCTCATGATATCATATGGAGGCCCTATAGAGGATTTCCTGGGTGAGTTGAGGATGGAGTGCAGTTATGGTATATGAGGGACATTTGTTGGTTACATGACCACTAGTTTAGAGTATACGATCACTTTTGGTATGAGCATATGAATAGATATTTTGGCATAATATAAGATGTACCCTTGGTATCATGGGTATGGGTGAGGATTGCATGGATACCAGTGAAGGTAGAAGCTTGTGCAATAACTATTGAGGTTGACTTAACACTATTGTCATTGGATACATAAGATGTAGCTATAGATATTCTTGATGTAGATGATTTTAGATGTATAGAGGCATATACCATATGGTGGGATAGGCATCAATGGGCTCGATTATACCCTATTGATGGAAGGGATACTCCTGAGTATGAGGATCCCATGTTGATCCAGATAATGAGAGCTAAGTAGCAATTCTATTTAAATGATGTACACATTTGTTCTTTAGTTTGATTTGAAAGTGTATATCTAATGTAGTGTTGTAATTTGTGTGTAGGTAGAGTGGGAGGTGTGTAGGATGAAGCACAAGTTGGTGTAGGGAGTGAAAATAATGGGTTTTGGGAGACCATTATTGATTCAACACTCTTAGAGCTCACATGGCATGTTCTTGATCATGCTATGGAAGAAGGTTTGATAGAGTGAGTGGCATTTATAGTTGGTATTTATGCTCATTTTTTTGATAGAGATACTATAGTTATAGCTGCATATGTTAGAGCAGTAGGTGAGAGAGACGAGTTGAGGGCTGAGTTAGATAAGTATAGGATACCTCCACCTAATTATGGATCAGTGAGTATGAGGATTATGGATGAGTACACAGAGCTTCATAGGTTATATGCATACTTGCATGAGGAGCATGATCAGTTGATGGAGTAAGATAGTCATTATAAGAGGTATTTGGGAGCTTGAGGAGGTGCAGGGTCATGGAGTGCTAGAGTAGATTATGGGACTAGTACTAGTGGGGAGAGTGAGACTGAGAGTGAGGACATGGCACCAATTCATGATTGATTATATTTGATGTGATGTATATGTTTTTAAAACTTCATATATATATGGATATTATTTTTAATTTGACTCATGTGTATTGTGTTATGGATTTTGGAATATATTGGTATATTACTTTGTAAATGATTGATTTAGAAGTAGTTGATTTAGGATTGATTTTGAGGTTACATATGTTTTGGTAAAAGGTTGTTTGGGATGTGATTTGATTGTCCATGATATGTTGATAAGTGTGATATTAGGTTTGATTGTGAATCATATGTGAGAAAAAAATTTGTTGGTTTTTGTAATTGGTAATTTTTTTTGACAAAGTGAACTAGTTTAAGCTTGGCAAGATGGGATATATGTAAGATTAGGAGTTGGTTAATGTGGTTTGGCTTAGGGATGGTTGTTTAGAACTAGGAATGTTATTTATTAGTAGAAGGGGATGTAAGAGAATGTTTTATGCTCAATTCCTTAAAATTGGATCAAGAATATAAATGTGGGTCCTTTGGCTCCATCATTTCCCACTAAGTGAAGATATTTGATCATGCATGTGTTAATCAATGTTTAGGCTATGTCTAATCACTATAAGTAGGTGGCTCAAAAACATAAATGCTAGCCCTTTGGATCCATCATTATCTTATTAAGTAAAGCTATGAACTGATATCAGTATGAATGTGTGTCATGTATCTATCTAAACCTTGATGGCCAATTGAACAAGTGCCCATACTACTCATGTTATGTAAGAACATACACTGTATCTACTACTGTTTGCTATGCACTAACTATAGCTATGCGTAGAGACTCTATAAAATGTAACCTTACTAGATGTGCAACTGAAGCTATCTACTATGAAGAAGGCTCATCTATCTACAATCATAGTGGATTATTATATGGAATAACACCCTATGTCCTCTATTGTGATGCATATGATTAAGCAATAGATTGAGATGGAGCTAAAAGTTGTGATGGAGTCTCATTTAATCTTAATCATAGTAGTTTGCTACATGAAATAAGTCCTTGAAAATATGATCATAGTGAATATCTATCTAAAACAATACTTTTTGATGTGGGTTCATGTAATCTTAATTGTAATCAGTTGCTACGTGAGATAGGACTCTAAAAATCTGGTCATAGTGAATATCTCTCTAGAGTGGTACTCTATTGTAGAGCTTGTGACTATGCTAGATATGTATATGGAATTACACTATGTACTCCTCATACTAAAATGCTATATATAGGTTTCTCTCACTATAATAGTTTCCAAACCTTATGAATAGATGGAATATGAGATCTCTTATGAGGCTATAAACTAGAACCCACATTACTCTTATCATGAGTGACTAATGATTCCTATAAAAGAATGTCCTAAGATGACTCAATCATGGATGAATGAGGTTTATGGTTACATGATGGAGGAGATATCGATGCCCCCTATGTAAATGCTATGATGTCATTATCAACACATCTATAAATGCAATCTTTGAGTCCATAATAATAATTATCTTTATGTCCAAAGATACAATGATAGCTACAAAATAGATGATGTGGCTATCTATGTAAGAGATGTGGATCTCATCAATGAGTAGAATGTAATGTGATTAACATCCTATCTAGTAGTGCTAATAATATGCCACATAGGCTATCCTGATCTAAATCAAATTGTAATGGTGCATTACTATTGTCCTCTATAATGCATACTATAGGTTGTACTCTAGAAACTATCTCTCTATTCTTAACAGGTTACTTTTCTAGTTGTGGTATCCTATCTTGTTTAGGACATGGTGGATGTTGTGTGCTAAGAGATATAGATGTAGATACTAATGTGAAATCTAGAGTAATGCAATCACTTAATCTTCCTCAATCAATCCCATTTTCTTTTCTAAGGCTAGAATTGTATAGCATAAGTGCCTAAAAGAGGAACCTGTCTAATATAATAGATGCTCGAGGAGAGGTTGATGAAGCCCCTTAATAAAGATATTTTGAATTTATAAATTTGTTGGTTTATAGATCAATCTTAACATGTGCATCTTAAATCATAAGATATAATCACTAACTGACTCTGAAGTATTCTAATTCAATGTGGCAAGTTTCTCATATGTAACACAAGGGCCCATATTTGCTATGTAATTTCTGAGAAACACTTCCTCTAAGTCATCATATATGTGTAAATAACCAATGGGGAGTATAAGAAAGAACCAATTTTGTGCTTCTCCCACTAATGTCTACTGAAACAATTTGATTAGAATCAAAGGAATCTCATGAGATGGTAAAGCCTTTTGAAAGGATTTAAGGTGTACAAATGGATCTCTAGTTCCATCAAAGTGAGGTAATGATGGTATCTAGAAATGCTTAGGCAATGAAGATTTTTGTGAATGTATTTTAAAAGAGGGTTGCCATGTAAATCATTGGCATCCATCCAAGACTTATAAGCCTTATTTTCCAAGGTAAGGAGGTGTACTTGGTATTGTAATTCACCTACTATATGCATCA